>CM068383.1:81830380-81890380 GCA_034770075.1 Aralia elata
TATGTACTAATCTTTTCCAACATTATATAATTGGCGGAAAGTGATGGAAGTAATACCATAATCTATATTGTTTTGTAAGGTAGGTAATATGATTGTGGGGTAGGAGGAGTCTCTTTTGTTTGGTTCTGGTTGTGTGATATCTTTTGGTATACTCAAAAGTAATGTTGCTGCTGCCGTCTGCTCTGGGGTCACGGGAGACCATTATAGCAGCAAACTATTGACTATTAGATATAGTGAGATGCTACACTTAGCAACAATATTTTTTTATTTTTATCTCTCCGTCTCAAAGTAATTAGTCAGTTTAGACTTTTTAAATGTAAAATTAACTATTGTTCAAAACTAATTGGTTTACTATTTTTGCAAAAATTATCGGTAAAGTGATTATATCAAAAAATAAAATATATAATTTATTACAAAACCCCAATTTGTTATAATTTTATAAATATATTTATATATGCTTAATTTTGTAATTCTAAATAATAGTCAATGTAACTTTAAAAAAGTCTAAAATTAAACAATTAATTTGAAACAGGAAAAGTGTAGTACCCAAAAAAAAAATACTTGTATACGTACATGCATGATTTCATCATATTCATTACTGTTATGGTCCCAATTTTTAGCGTGTAATAATTTTATTCATATTCTTATGGAAAAAACAACAAAATTGTCACGTTACATGCCATCATTCATAATTTTTTTTATTATAAATATTATAATGAACCATAATTTCTTATATTATAATATTATAATGATTTATATATATTTATGTTGACATGCACCTAATGGGGGTTGCTTTTGCCCTAACATTTATTCTATTAAATAAATTTAACTTGATTTTATGCTTTCAATTATTACCAAGTGCATAAACTTTAGAGCTTCTAGATAGTAAAGGATCAAATTAGGGCATAGATGCCGATGAGTAAAAGCAAAGAAATGGAATAAGAGATTATTCCTAATGTTTTTCCTGATCATTTGTTTTTAAAAAAAAAATAAAAAAATTCACCCCCTTTCAAACATCCTTGTAGCCAAAATCTCAAAGTATTTATTACAAATTTTAAATAATATAATTATTGTGTTTCCATAGCTAATGAGACTTGAAACGACTTATTCTTACTAATTCTCAAGTAGCATTACAATTTAAATAAGGAAAGTATTATTGTCTTTTTATATTTTTGGCGAGACTGTGAAACGATCTATTCTTATGTAAAGAGTGAGCGATTCTTACAAAATCTCAAGTAGTCATTACATAATTAAAAGAAAGAATTATTGTGTTTTATATAGTGATGTGACCTGAAAACAAACCTATTCTTATGTGAAGGTTGTTGGACAGCTATTGTGTCAGTAATTATTCTTTTCTATTAAGAATGGAAACATTATTTGTGTTTAGGTACTCGCATAGAACGTATTTGACTATTATCATACTACTAATCTAAAATAAAATATATATATATTATTCCCCAGCGGGGTATCAGGTGCTGGTCTCCTGGGGAACTTGATCCATAAATTCGGGACCCTGGAAGGGAAGGACATTATTTTTTTATTTTTTTTTTTTTTGCCCAAAACAGTTAATAATAAATTATATAATGATTTTTGGTATTGAAAAAAATTATTAAAAACAGTGTTTTGGTTTTGATTTTGGATACAATATAACAAAACACTGTGTGTTACACAGTCGGTATTCCAACGGGATCCTGATCTTAACTGTATTGTGAATATATATATTATATATTATATTTATACTTTGATATATATATATTTGTATCCAACCGGACCTATGATCTTATACTTATATGTATATTTTATATATATATCTCAATATTTTATTTAAGTTAGGTTGAACCGAACTATCACAATTAATATTAATGCTCATATAGATTATAAGAATGGGATGTCCTCCATAAATTTAGTATTCAGATTCTTATGTTGGACTTAGTCCTGTTGCATGGACTATGGCACCAAGTTGAGTTAATATAGTGGGGGGGAAACCCCCAAAATTTTTTAGTTCACTTATAAAAGCCCAACTGTTTAGCCCACCAATGCGTGTAACCTGTATGTAATTATATATATTCATGCCTGGCTAAATGTCCTATAGGATTCAGACATTTTTGGCGTTTTGGGTTAGTAATTTAGTAACCTCTCTTGTCTCTTTGGTTAATTATTTTATAATTTATGTATTAATGCTGGTCCTAATGATCGTTTAAAATAACACTATGCGTTGTCAAATACCTTAGCACCAATTTCATTTATAATTAACATTATTTAAATTGAAACATTTAATAAATTTAAATTAGATTTATGTGTTACCAATTAATTATTTAACAAAACAGAGATACACTCGTGTATGATTAATACATAATCTTAAGATGTATGAAGCAAATTAGTATACAAAATTAATATTAATTTTTTTTTTGAAAATATGTGAAGCAAATCCAAAATAAGTTACTTATGGGGACAAGACAAGAGTGTCCCAATCTCTTCAAAAAAAATTCTCAAGGGACGATGTATTACAAAGGTTCAAAAACTAGAACAGGGAAAAAAAATATATAATGATAACATGATAAATAAATTAAATAATAATAATAAAAAGAATGATAGTGATATATATGAAATAATGATGGATGATAATATGAGTTCGATGTTAATTTTAATGTATAATGATAATTTATGAAATTAATAAATGATATGATATGAATTATGATAAAATATATAATAATGTTATAAATTATAAAAGATGATAAATGAAGGATCTAATGATATATAAGGACAATCTTCAATCTAGCATAATAACTCACTGCGCGTGGAGGACAAGGACAATAGGAGAATTATTTTTGGGGGACCAGAAGAAGTGACCAAATCTTATTATATGACGAGGCATATTTTTCACAGTCATATTTATCTATCTCATATACCATATATTATATATACACTGCTAATTAATTTCATTTTATTTGAATATTTGGCTTTTTATACCCTCAAATAACATCAAATATATTTAATGCTGATAATTAGTGTCCTGATCCATTAGTATGATAGTCCTCCTATAAAGGTAGTAGTCTACATTGCTACACGATGCAATTTATTAGTTCCAACTAATGTACAGAGTACTCTGTCCTCTGCATGTGGCACAAAAATGTTGAATTACTTAACCCTCATACTCCCGACTCCTTATTTCTTTTTTTTATTATCGTTTTAAAGAAAATTATATTTTTCTGTTTGATCGACTAAATTAGATAGAAAATCTTACACATGTCTTTTAAAAAATACATTGAAAAGATAAAAAAAAAAATTTATAATATATTAATGTAGAGATAATACGAGTAACTAAATTATTAGCTGCTTCCTTGAAAATTTACAAACGACAAAAGAACGAATTTGCACTTTACAATAAAATACATATAAAAAAAGATATGGAGGAAGTACAGTTTTAGTCTAACAATTTGCCCATTGAACTAGTTTTACCTCCAATCCCAATTCTAAAACAAATCTTCGAAGTTTCACCTCACATATATGAAATAAGAGTGGTAAATTAAAATAAATATAGTTAATAAAAATAATTAAAATATTAAATGTGGTAAAAACTATAACCGAAATGGAATCGAAAGTCAAACAACGATCACACAATTTAGCTTGTATGGAGCTTTTGCTTTTACAGCACTTCACGTCTGCTAACTGTCTACCTCGCTTATTATACTTTCCTAAACCATTACCCATTCAGGATAATTGATAACCTATACACCATCTCCTTATACCACAAGAACAAGGCATTTAGATCAATCACCAAAAAATTCTAATATCAACCCATTTCATTGATCATCCAAAACGTCTAAATGAGGACTGCAAAAAAGGTACTACAGGAAATTTGTATATGCCAAACTTATAGCAAGCACCGCTACAATTCCACATCTCAACCATTCAAACACAATATGCTTAATATAACCAGCTGATTTTTAGCAAGGCCCACAAAAGTCGAAAATAATCCCCCTTCTAATCGGCCGAAAGAAACATCCCTTTGTAAGAGTAGCAACATTAGAGGAACTTTCGTTAGGGTGGTCTATCTACCCGATTACAATATGATTTCAGGACAGACGATATTTTAAGGACTCAGTAGTAGGGGTGTGTACACGCCACTGGCATCCTGAACCTGCGGGAACCTTCCTGCCAATACGCAACAAAAGACCAAAAAATCATTTACAATCTGGGTGCTCATAACAGTAAAAGCAGAGACCATTTAGAGACTAAAGTTGATTACGTAAATGAACTGTGTGCAACAGACTGGTAAATGAAGCATACCCCATATCCATTAAGGAGGAAAAGAAAGGGACGGAGGCATATATTGTCTCCCCTTGGGGAAAGCCCTATGTAGGGGATTTGTGAGGCCTTGGACGGGATACTGCTTCATCCCCTCTGGGTACATTGGTCCGCTTGGGGCTGATATCTGAAATTGTTTATTTAACAAAGTGGTACTTGTTTTAAGGAAGAAATATAGATTAGAATGTTCAACATGAAAGTGTTCACCTTTTCGAATTGCCCAATTGTCTTTTGTAACTAGTTGTATATAATGTGATCAACCTGAGAAGAAGTAAAGATTTCTTTGACCTTCAATTGTCGGCACATGAAGTTCAGATTCATTCAGAAGAAGAGCCTCCTGGACAGCTTCTGGTTCAAAGAACTCCACGTAAGCATAGCCCTTTGGTTGTCCAAATTTGTTAGTCCGGATAGTGACTCTATTCACTGTCCCACATGACTGAAAATGCTGCTGGACTTCCTCAGGAGTGCATGAATAGTCCACCTGTCAAACAAATTTTAACACCTCAGCTTTTCTTGCCAAAAGACCAACAACTAGAATACAATGAACTAATCAAACTTTATAACCAACTCTTATACTTAATAGATAAAGCTGTATAAAAGGGCCAACCCCAAAGTCAGAGCTTCAGTCATCATTTGGACCAACACCCAGTTCATGCTGGTAAAGTGCAGATCACACATTATATTAAGGAAATAAAATTGATTTCCTTTTAAAGTATGCATAATAGACGAGGAAAAGAACAAAGACAACAAATTTCCCAAGAGAATGAACAGTTATACCTAAAATTACACAAGAAAACCAAAAACAAGAAGCACATCAAAAATCCCATGTCACAATTATATTCTGAATCTGGCTTCTGAGATATAATTACCCAACTAGTCCTAAATGATTACAATATACAAAAGCTGGATTGTAGGATAATTATTCTAACAGAAAGAAGAAAGGGTTGGAAAATGCCAACAAATTTACATCTTCGTTAACAAAACAACAAATAGAATGCGTATTCCCATATCAAATACATGCAGCTGGAAATAAATTCATGTTTTGTTCTCAAGTATGAAACAAGTGCCCAACTAAGGGAGGAAGAAAGGGGAAAAACAATCCTAGGATTCAGAATGGAAGCCAAAAAAGTCCAAGACTAGCTTCTTCAAGGGGCTAATGATCAATCAAGGAAATCTTATGTCATATTTTGAGAAACTATGGATAACAATTCGCCCTGATGGTTGAAACAATATTTAGAAAATAAAAGGAATTTTTTTAGAATGCAAAATAAGTTAAAGCCCTTTTTCAACGATGTTTAGACTTTAGACATGAGAAGGATATCTCCAAATATTCGTTATACCTGTTTCTCTGACAATCAGACAAGCTGCTAAAAGACCAACCAGAGAGCAATCTCTATGAAAGGATACACATGCTTTCTACACATCATCCCTCATATATGTACTCAAAAGCTTAAACCCAGAATAAATTTTGCTTATAGGTTGTATGTGGACTTCTGGAGTAACTAGTAAACATCTTATAAGAGCGGGAAAGGACTTTATAACAGAATTAGGCCTAACTTTCACTAAATATGTGTAAGAATAGAGAATCAGAGCAAGCAGTAATGCGTAAAGTAATTTATTGAGCAGAAAGAAGGCAGAAGGAAATAATTAGAGAGAGAGAGTAGAGTGTGGGGTACAATGACGTGAACTCAGTATCCTATATATTTTGACAAGTAAAGCAACGAAGAATTAAATTGAGAGAGAGAGATCAATGACCCCTCACCATAAACAGCAAAGTATCTAGACATTCCCAGAGCAGTAACCACGACCAACAGCGCACTGAGGCAGCGCAATCAAGACAATGGCACCATAGCCGATGGTGCACTCTTCATATCACATTACTCCACCCAACTGAGTTTGGATAGAGAGATCTTGAATGCATTCAGGTCCAAGAACTAGAGTTTCCTTGCATTCAAAACTTTTCTGTTTGACTAAGCAACTTTTGGCTTTTACTGTTTCTTTTCTTTTTTCTCCCCCCAATTTTTTTTTTTTCAATTCTTGAACATTTCTTTTGATCTTTCTCAAACATTCTAGCTAACGCTTTCTCTCATTGTTTTGATTTTTCATTTTCTTTTCCTAATCTATTTTGATAGTAATTCTTTCTTTCTTGAGGGGATGCGTACTGCCTATTTTCCTCAAAATCCTGCTTTACTGTTTATTTCTCTCTTCTTTTTTTTCTTTTTTTCCTTTTTCCTTTTTCCTTTTTTAAACCAATCCCAAGCAATCAGCCTAATTTTATTTCTCTTTCATCTCTAAAGAAGGAATATTTTTCAATCATAATTATTTCCCACAACCAACCCTAGTAATCAGAGAACTTGGAGAACCAAGCAAGATCCTGCCATCGTCATCAAACATTAAGTCAAGATCTCCGAAATCATTAATATTAACTCAAAATGACAACATCAATACACAAAAGAACCAAAGAGATGGAGATATACATAAAATAAGAGCAAAATATTGTACTTTAAATTTGTAAAGAATGCAACAGGTCCAAAGCCGTGAACAACAAATTAGACCACACATTAATCAGGTAATCAGGTAAAGTACAATATATCTCTAGAATTCTAGAACAAATGAATTGATCATTAAAGCTTTTAGCTCTCGAGAGTTTCAACTACTTAACAACAAACTAATATTCTCTACCTCTCCCTCCCCCCCACACACAGAGCTGAACTCATGCACTCCAGAATCCATCGCAATCAGCAGGACCACAACCTATGGTCCTTACCGAATCATCACAACCAAAAGAGCTGAATAACCTATTGAATCATGTCTTCCACTATAAGTAATACCAACTGAAAGTTATTTATTTCAAATTAAAATTGATGTATAATAAATTAAACTATATCATCACCCTCTCTTAACAATATCCTATCTTACCTTTTTAGATTTCTCCTAGGAAGCATGGATTAGGGTGCCAGGACTCAGGTTCGCCAATGGGGATTAGACAGTTTCGGCATGTCTAAAAAATTGTAGATTTGGGGATTCAACAGTTCGGCATATCTAAAAAACTGTAGATTCAGCGATTCGCCACATATAAATATTCAATAAATTTATTTAGAAATGAAGAATTGATGATTCAATCCATAACTGCAGGTAGTAGTAATGGTGGTTCAATTGGTCACAAAGGTGCTAATCAAGAATCAAGTCGCAGGCTTTCCCTCACTTAATAGCACAATACATAGTTTTGTAATCTTTGCTTTAATTATTTGATTCTAGTTTTGTAATCTTTGCTTTAATTATTTGATTCAATACAATTTTAAAGCTTGTTTGCAATTTATAATATATATATATATATATATGTATATATATATGTATATATGTATATATATATATATATGTATAAATTTTAATAAAATTCAAGAAAAAAAAAAGTAAGAACTTTCAAGAATACCCAAATTTTAGTATTATTTAAAAATTATATTACCAATATTACTTTAATAATTATTTACTGTTACCATGAGTAACCCTATTTAAGAAGATCAAATATGAATAGGATAATAAAATTATAAACAAAAAAAGAAGATAACATCTGTACTTTTGTTCTTCTAAAATTATTTTAATTACACCCAGCAATACTATGAGGAATACCAAAAATAGTCTAATACCCTATTTTTTAATTTTTGTTTTAGTGAAGTAAATACCATATTTTGAGGAAGAGGAAAAGATACTAGAGTACCAAGATTAAATTAATATATTAGTAAAACGTGTAACCTATTTAAGAAGACCATGTCCTAGTAGAATATTAATATTTAAAAAACCAACCATATGGGTTCTCTTTTTGCATAATAGAGAAGAATATGACACAGGGAAATGACTTCACCAATGAGAGAAGAAAAGACGAGCAAAAGAGGAGAGAGAATTACCTCAGATCATGGAGAGTCTTAGTCGTGCATAACATCGCCCAAATGATAAGCAATCAAGGTTTCACTTTCCAGGTATGAGAATTTGTGAAATTTCAGTTTTAATTTAGAATTAAATTCTACTTTCCCAATCTCTCAAACTAATCCAATGAGAATCTAGACTAAATGAATCGAAGTGTTGATTTTGGTAAAGTTTCAGCGCTTCTCTGTTGAGCGAATCTCCAAATTTTGGTAAAGATTCAGCGCTTCTCTGTTGAGCGAATCTCCCAGAAAATCCTGAAGAATTTGAATCCTCGACAAATCCCTTCGTCAATTCATTGGGTGATTGCCAAATCCATGCTTCTTAGACTTTCTCTCATCTCTATTCAACCTTCAGGTACATGGGTTCATTCCATTTTTGGCATTTAATCAAAAGGCTTTTAAATTCAACCTAACATGTCATAATACTCTAAAATGGAAATTAATACAACATATGAATTGGTCTTAGATCTACTAATTATTATGGATGGAAGGTCAATTTTCAACGAATTGAACCCGCTCTTAGCCTTGTCCATCATAAGCTTGTTATATTGCACTTAGTCATTTAACATTTTTATCTATTTTGCAGATGAAGAGCAACTCCTTCTTGCTTGATAGGGGACGAAAGAGATCGAAGCTCCATTTTCTTGTTTGAACATTGGGTGGAGAATCAGAAAAAGACAGCCTATAAGGACATTACTCATTGGTAGTCTTGCTAGAAAAAATCAGGAAAAGGTGGCTGGAAGCTCCCTCTCTTCCAGCAAGGAGAGCACCATTACTCTCTTTATGCTTGAGAAGGGGAAAAGGATGCAGCCTGTTTTCTTTAAGAAATTCCAATGGCTTTTTAAGGTTCGTAGGAGTATTCTACATTTCATCATAAGGCCAACATCGAGAGATTGCCGGGGGCAGATATACTCTTTCAGTTAAGTTAATCTACTTACCACTCAAGTATCGAGTAAATAAAACTTAAACAAGAAGTCACTCATCCCTGTACAACAGAGGAATGTACCACATATAATATACAAAATAAAGAATGGATTAATATTGCAACCATAGAGTTAACATGGAAAAAGCGGCCTCACATTGCCAACAAACACTGATCGAGAATCTACTTCCTCCTTGTTTGCCTGATTTACTGCAGCAGTAGCAGGATCTGTTTGCAGAGAAAATAAGTTGGGATCAAGAAGTGAAGCAATATTTTTGCAGGTTCCTATTAATAAGCATCACAAACAGTTACAAAAGGCAAGCAAAATAAAAACAGCTGCAAAAGCAAAAAAACAAATAAATAAATAAATTAGTCGACACTTTCCGTGTCATTTGCGAATTCACAACATCATCTGGTTTGGACCGGAAAAACCAGAGTCCTATAAAGTGTAAACTTCTAATTCTCATACAATTCTGATACATCAGCATTTGAAATCATATTAGGTAAAACTCAAACTGACATCAACATCCTCATTTTAGTTTAGACCAGTCAAAGAAGAGTTTGCACAATAGGATCAAGTACGATGAAAGTTGACTCTACCAGGTTTTGGAATCAAAAACGCCAAAATAGAAAGCATAAGCTTTCCCCAGATTTCAGGCAGACTATTAAATTTTGCTAAAACTAACAACAAGGTTGCCTTGACTTTCAGCCTTTAAACATGGGAAATTCAAACTTAAATACATCCGACATCTATCATATTCAATTCAGTTTGATAACCAAGACTAATACAGTCTATTTACGAAGCCTCTATAACCAAATTAGGATGCCCAACCCCCAGTACTATAGTTGCTTACAGACAAACCAGAAGACAAGAGAAAAGAAAGAGCTAGAAGAACAGGGGAAATCACCCCAAAGAGAAGGGATAATCTGACTCAAATTAATGATAATACTACAAACTCCCTCCATCCCATATTAGACGTCCACTTTTCCTTTTTTATCTGTCCCAAATTAGTTGCCCCATTTCTAAATTTGTATTATTTTTGCTCACTTTTTTTCAAGTATACCCTCCACAATTTCTAGATACGTCTAATTAGTTTATGGGAAAGTGAAACCATTAACAACTCGACCATCTTTAAAAAAATAAAAAGTTGACTAAATGCTAATGTTACTTATGCGAACATAAGTAATTAAAGCATTGAAAATTGAAATATACTTATAAATTGAATGAAAGAGAATGAGTTGAAGATGTTAATTTAATAGGGGTATATTAGGAATAAATTTATTGCCTTAATCTGTGTGTCATTTAAAAAGTGGGCATTTAATATGGGGCGGAGGGAGTAAAAAGCTTGTATACAGACAATGTTATTTCTTTTATAAGATAAAGGTGGTGTAAAAATTATAATTGTATACTTTAACCAAATATGTTCCATATAATTTTGTTGTAGGTTACATCATAGCTCTATTTGTTTGCAGTGACTATTTGGGGATTGGTTTGTAATCTTCTAATGAGCCCCATATCTTTTTTGTACCAAATTTTTACTCAGAATTATAATTTTGGTATAGAATCTTACCCAAAAAAGAGGCATTATCCAATACCTATCCCCCCCAGTTCTTATATAATCCTCTCGCCATAATTCATGATACTAAAAATCCTAATAGACCTTGCAACCAAACATCAACATCCTTGATGAAATTATAGGCAATCCTGATTTTAATTACAATTTTTCCTTAGAAAACTCTGTCTGATGCTTTACACTGAAAATGATATTTTACAATAGTAGAATGTCCATCCCTATCAATAAAGAAATTATCTCCTCAGAAAGCCTCATATGTATGTTAAGAATTTTGAGCCAGAGTACTGCATTATATTGGCTAAAATTGGACTCAAACATCACACACATACACATAAATGCCTCTCTGTACATACACATACACAGTAAATTCAATAATGGAAACAAATAAACCCTAATGGGAATAATGCTAAAACATGATATATTCTTCTCAAAACCCTAAAAAAGGAAAAGACGAGGACCTTGTGAGGAACCACCCATTTCCTTCTCGACTTTGGCCTGCATTTCTCTAAGAGCTGCTGCTTCGTCTTCCATCTCTTGCAGCCTCTTCTTCATCTCATCTAATTCCTGCATTTAAAATTCATCAAATAATTTAGCCTTTTCATATTATTGATTTTAAATAATGGAGAAACTGGATCAAAGTAGAGAATCAAGTGTACGATTACAGTTCCATTCTCTGTTCCGGTCATGTCAATGTCTCTATCCATGTCTCTGATCTCTCTCCTATCTTTTCTCTCTCTATATACATGTATATGTTTTGTTCTGTGAATCCATATATAAAGCTCTTGAATGTATACGGGCATGGATGACTTTGAACCTGTGGCCAAACATGGCATATACCATGTGACACATCTCATTAAAAATTTAAGTATGTTTGGATTTTGGAAAAAAGAAAATTCTAAAATTTTGACAAAAATTGTTAGTTTTTTAAATCGTTTATCACACTAAATCATAGTCCAACATTGTTCTTGATAATTTTTTTTAAAAGTACAAATAATTAGATTAGATAATTAAAATAATTTGTTTTTATTTTGACATTTATTTATTTTTCTTTATTTTTAGTCCTTTTTTTTAAGTTCTAAGCCAGCAAGTTTTTCGAACTTTTCAATTTTAAAAAGAATGATAAAAAGAGATAATAATATTAATTTTTGATTTACTTCCATTGTTTGTGAGATTTTAAAAAAGAAAGAACATATAACTTGGACACATTTCTAGCCCAAATTTTTTGTCAAAAAAAAAAAACTAAAACTAAAATAATTTAATATATCTTGTATATTTTTTTATCATAAAATTACAAGTATTTTAATGTATTGCGGGATTTTTATATTGAAATTACGATTATAACATATTTTAATATATAAAATTAAATAAAATTATAAAATTAATTCACTCATATATTTCATAATAAAATTTATAAAATTAATTTACTCATGTAATTTGTAATAGAAAAATCGTAAGATATTTCGTCATCCTAATATTACATTTTATTTTCATTTCTTTTATAAATTCACACATTTTCTCTCATGTCCAAAACCAAAACGCCACAAACCCCTGTCAGCTAGGATAAAAAACCAGAAGAGGACAACGTGGGGCCCAGTCTGATGACAAATGCCACCATAGCATTGGACTGAAAGATAGAGATAAGATTTCATAATCCAAATCCATGAACGAAAATGTCTTGCCAGTGTTATCCTCCATCTTTTAGAGGGGGGAAACACATACACTGCGTGTGGTGGCCGGCCGGTTTAAAAGGAGGCGGTGGCCACCATGGCAGCCGCAATATGCAACCTAAGCTCTGGCTCTGGACTCATGCAACTCAACCACCACCTTCAGAACAGGCAAAGCATCACAAGGTAATTAAGTTCTAGTTTCAAAATTTATGTGGATTTTGGCTATTACCCATAAGTTAGAATGTATAGTTAAGAGTTATGACACGTATTGCAAAAGTTATTCGCCAAATTATAATTGCCAAATACATCGTAAGTACAAGGTGACCCACCATATTATATGTTTTTTAAGAGTTACCGCTAATACTCGTACATAAATTTGTAGTATATATCATTTCCCATGATTATGCTTTGTCTATGGACTATGAATCTGCATTTATGAACAAATTATGATATAGAGAGAATAATGTTTGGGCTAATTAACATTTCACTATCACTTCCAATTACTTGCAAGTTGCAAGCAAGATGAAATTGTGACTATGTATTTATATTGGTGTGATCGATGCTAGTTTAATTTGCAGGTGTTATTCATTGGCCCCTTTGTTAGTTGCTGCTAAAAGATCATCTTGCTGCTGCATCAGCAGTCAAAGATGTAGCAATAATACTTGTGGAAAACAAATTAAGGTGAAGCGACGGCACCATTGGCGGAGGACCTCATCCAATAGTAGAGCAGAGCATTCTGATACAATTTACAAAGAGGAAGAACAAGAGGAAATATCTAGACAAACCTTGATATGGAGGGCGATCAAGTTACCCATATATTCTGTTGCTTTGATTCCTCTAACTGTAAGTCGAAGGCTTCTTTAAGCTTTCAAGTAGATATTGATATGTCAGTTGTTTTCAAATTTGAATAAAAAAAAAGGGTGAAAACTCATACAAAAGTGTACATTGTTGTAATCTCCAATTATTTACATTGCGTAAATATGAACCTGTAGATAGCTTGATCGGGTACAGTACCTGCGACTGAAGAGTATATGTGTGTTTATGTATTTGAACTATAAAATCCCCACTTAATCAATCCCCACAAATGATTAAGTTTTCCATCATCACACAACATAAGACATGAAACTATTAGGCAGATTAAAGGCATCTTAGATCCACACATCAATAAGCCAAAAGAAAAGTTCCTACCCTTCACAAGTTTTTATCCTAACACATTGACTCCAAAGCATAAAGGAAAGTTGGTAATGGTATTCCAAATATACCTAGAAATAACAGCTTTTTTCATGCCTCTATATGTGTAGTCCCCAATCACCCTCCTTCAGTTGAACAGAGTTACAAATCTCCACAAGAACTTGAAAAAGTAAATTCCTTTTTCTTTTCTATTTTTTTTTTGTTCGCATGTTTGTTAATGGATTCAAATATTAAACAAAGCTCACATCTTCTTGCTATAAATCTTAAAACTGCATATTAAGTGCCTCGTTATATCTTCACCTTTTGCAAGCAGGTTGGAAGTGCAGCTGCCTATTTTCTGACAGGCCTGTTTTCAACAAGGCGTTATCTTGTGTTGTTGGCTTCTTCAATTCTTATAATCACTTGGCTTAACTTAAGGTAAGTTACAGCAGTTTTACCAATAATTTACTAATTCTAGTCGACTTATTCTGCGGAAGCAGCTGTAAAAGTAACTGATCCCCATTATTTAGAGACTGCAAGTATGTTTTGTAAAATGGAAGGTATCTTACTTAGAGCATGACATTGTTGTCCAGATGCACAAATTATCTGGATTGCACAAGGTGATTACTGAGTTCATATGTCACAGTGCATGGTGAAATCACACTCACATATAGGGTCACTAAAGGACTGGATAGGATAAAAAAAAATTGACTCTGTAATACTGAAGTGGCTGTTCAGCAGAATCGGGACAGTCATGGATTTGTCTTCTGTCAAGTTCACGTCTTATTTGCTCTTTTCACCTTTTAGTCTTTTACTATGCTCTTTCATTTCTCTCTATTTCATCTCAAGACCAGAGACATCATCACTTCAGTTACTTACGTGTCTTTCACTTCTTTTCTTTTCTGTGGCTTCATATCTGTATAATATGGGCAGCAACGACGGTTATGATTTTGATACAGGAGCAGATGAAAACAAGAAAGAGTCTGTTGTCAACTTAGTTGGCAGGTGAGAACTGGTTTCCTCCCTAGAATTTTTTGTCTCTGTGTTTTAGTTTTGCCTAGTGAGTGTGTGTTATTTTTGTCAGTAGTGACAAATACCTGATGGTTATTGTATTGCAAATTTGAAGCCGTACAAGAACCCTGATTGCTGCTTACCTATTACTAGTTCTTGGTTTCATGGGACTTACTTGGGCATCTGTGGAGGCTGGAAGTATGCGATCCTTGTTATTACTGGCTTCTGCAATTACTTGTGGTTACGTATATCAGGTACTAAATACTTTGTTACTACTCGGTAAGATTCTCAAAATTCTGAATTGATTGACTTTGTTACTCAGCTCAAAACCATAAGCAAACTATTTGTAGCTTTTAGGACCGCATATGGTGAAGTGGGATTTTAGGTAAATCACATTTAATTTGCATTATACTCTTTTCAAGTATCAAACCTTAATTTTCTAGTCAAACTATTAATCTTAAAACCTCTCGCATAAGATTACTTGACATAATTTGTTGTCTTCTCCATAGTGGAACCGTTTTATGCTCCCCTCGGGAGCGAATAACATTTCCGTAAAGTTTGTTAGGATATCAAATATCTAGCTTAATCATACTCGCAATAATTGTGCCCTGATGTTGTACCTGTCATGTTGGCAATGGAGGAGGCAAAATTTCATGTTTTACTATTTTGTTTGCAGTGCCCACCATTTCGGTTAAGCTACCAAGGATTAGGAGAACCCTTGTGCTTTGCAGCATTTGGCCCGTTTGCTACTACTGCTTTTTATCTATTACAGAGTGGCGCAAGGTTTAATTTTTATCCTTTTTGTCACTTTAGTATCGGGATTCAAATTTGCATACCTTCTTGATACTGATCTATGATAAACATATGACAGTAAGCTTCCAATAACTGGCACAATCCTATCTGCTTCATTCCTTGTTGGTTTGACAACAACTCTTATCCTCTTTTGCAGTCACTTTCATCAGGTAATCTTCTCTCTTTATCTTGTTAATCCCCCATCTCTTTTTATAATGTTATTTACTTACAACCTGACAAATATGGTGGACAATTCAGATAAATGAAGATAGGCCTGTTGGAAAAATGTCTCCTTTGGTGAGTAAATGTCTAAATCTTCAAATCTAACAAATAAAATGAATAAACAAATAAATCATTCTTTATTTCATTATTCAGGTTAGGCTTGGCACAAAAACCGGTTCAGAAATAGTGAAATTGGCAGTGATAGCACTCTATTCACTTTTGTTTGCCTTTGGTCTTTGCAGGGCTCTTCCTTTTACTTCCATTGTAAGTCGTGTTGAATTCTATAGTTTCTAATTCTACTTTCACTTTCCTGTGAAGAATAGTTTCATATCCTCATCTTCTTTCTGCTGGATATCCATTTTCTTATCGAGTTTCTCTAGACATTGTTCTGAATATATTAACGGTTCTGTTTCAGTTTCTTTGTGCCCTTACATTACCCGTGGGCAAACTGGTGGTTAGTTTTGTTAGGGAGAATCACAAGGTCAGTAGCAAACTCGTTTAAGTTCTGCTCAATTAATGTACAAGCAAAACATCATTTGGGACCCCAAAAGTTGTAGAAAATTTGATACCCTGCTCGGGTAATGGTTTGTTTACCATAAAGTGCCACAAGTTTGGAGAAGAAATCCCAACAGACTGAATAACTTGTTACTGTATACTTTATTCCTATGAACATAATCATTCCATTACTATATTTTATTCTTTAACCATTAAACTTGACGAATCAATGTGGGGCTGCACGGTCATTGAAAAGTTTAAAAGGACTATAATATTAGAGACCATGTTATTCGAAGATCACATGTTGTCTTTATAGTCCTTTCATATTTTGAAATTATGGTCTTGCAACTTTGTTTTTACAGGACAAAACAAAGATTTTTATGGCCAAATATTTCTGTGTGAGATTGCATGTGATATTTGGAGCTGCTTTGGCTGCTGGGCTATTGATCACAAGAAGACTAGTGGCCGTTAACCTCTGAGTAAGCTGTGTAGCAGTATTATATGGAGAATTTGATTGACGAAAATTAGGTAACCCTAAAAGATCAAACATTTAGTTTTAATGTGTCCAAGTTGTTTGATCTTGGATCATTTTTTCATGTTTCCGTTTAAGTAGAACATTTTGCATTGCTGATCCCTCGGAGTGCAAGCAAGGGTAAGGCATGAACATTCAAGAGGATATTTGGAAGCACCCAGTGAAGAACCATAGACCTGGCAAACCGGCAGGGTCTTTATGGAATAGGTCAGGCTTAAAATTGTCTGGTTCTTAAATTAGTGCATCTGCTGAGGAACTTTCAAGCTTTTCACCAGTGAGTCTCGCAGCCAAGTGGCATAGACGCCCTTCAATCTGGGTTTGAAGGCCCTTCAATCTGGGTTTGAAAAAGTATGTATACTAGACTTAGTAGTGCCTTCAGTGATTCAGGTTAGGCTGGGAATTTAATTTTTTTGGTGACAAAACATGTAGATATACTCGATTCCTTTTAGTTTGCATAGTAGTATTATGCTCTTTACCATGTCCATCCCATAGCTCAACCACTTCAAATAATTTTTCTAAAAGCATTTTTAGCATACATAATAAACAATAAATTACAGGGGCAAAATCATATATTATTATCTAATCCAAAGAGAGCATAGATCCTGGTTATAACTTAGCCAGAAGTTTTAGAACAAATCGCAGATGCAAAATGGATACAATGTTGAAACATAATGCGCACCAAACATAACCTAACATCTAAAATAGGGAAAATCAATCTAAATTATTAAACTGAATTATGCTACCAAAACTTGGCACTTAGCGGTGGGAAGGTTGAAGCTTTCACTGCTGTTCCACAATTATTTTAAGCATGAGTTTATGGCTTAGAAGCAGCAGAGAGCTTTGATCTCCTTTTCGCCAGGCTCTCACTGCGTCGTTCCCTCTGCTCCTTCAAGCGTGTTGCAAGAAGTCTCTGATATTCAGCTGCCTCTGACTTGGCCTTGGCAATTCTCTGCTTCTTCTCAGAAATCCTAGCTCGTTTTCTTTGAAGAGTCAGTGGAGTTACAAGTCTCTGTATCTTTGGAGCTTTACTGCACTTCTTCCCTGTTATATCCACACAGGTTATTAAATTATTTGTATACAAAAAAAATATGGCATTAATGATTTAAGTGACTTGACAGACGAAATAATTGAAGCATATGTAAGCATTACTTTAAAAACAAGATGACTGTTGTATATTCAAACAATTGGAAGAAGTACTGTAATCAAGTGGGATTACTCCAACATTATAATCTTACTGCCACTTGAGGCAGCAATGTAGAATACCATGGTCATGTGCTGAAGCACTTCATGTAACATTAAATTTCCCCTTTCAGCTCCTACTTTTATCTAAAATTACATCACTAGATACAAGATTTCCTTACCAGATTTTGTAGTAAATGTTCGGCGGTATGTATTGACATACTTCCGGACATCATCATCCTTGGAAAGGTTGAAGAGCTTCCGAATCTTTGATGCCCTCTTTGGACCTCTCATTCTGGGTTTCTCTGTGTCAGTCAATCCAGGCAGATCATTATCACCCTTCTTCACTATAACCAAGTTCAGAACAGAGAGGTCTTGGCTAACGATGCACCCACGAACAGACTTCCTCCTCCGCTCTCCATTTCGTCTTCCATAACCACGAAAGCATGGAGTGCCTTTGAAAAAAAAGCACATGAAATTAATAAGACCAATTTTGATTTTTTGAAGTCAATTAAATACATTTTCAAATTCAAAACTGATGTAATTCAAATTTAAATTTTGAAACAACGATTCTTGTAATTAGTAGCACGTTTAGACATTTCACAATATTTATTATTGTATTGATTAATATTAAATAAATTCATATTAATTTTTGAAACATACCTTATCAAAAATACAAAATTGGTCATGTATTTTGGAAGAGCGAGTAATATTTTTTACTGCCAGGCATTTGCAATACAGGTAGATCTAAGAAAACTAAACCAAAATGCAAATAAATTAAATCATCCAATTAATATATTCAGGGACTGAAATCCATGCATATCAATTAATTTATTCAAATTCAAAGATTTTCAAGATTTACAACTACCACCAAAATGGCAGTACAAGTTTCAGCATTGTTGCCTCCTGTAATTTCTAAGGATATATGTTTATATTTGGATGTTAGAACATCTCCTAATTAACCAACCTCTATGAAGCAAGAGACGAACACGACCAGGGGTCAGAACTCCCTGTTTCATGGGGAAACCTTGCTTGTCGCAACCACCCATTATTTTGAAAACATATCCTTTGAACTCCTGTCAAACAAAATAACCAAACCATACACAAATTAATTACTTATTAAATCTTCCAAGCAAGTGATTGATGAGTATACAAAACAAAAGTACAAATCATACCTCGCCCAAGGAATCCCCACTGACCTCCTGAGAAATCCTCTTGTCAAAGAATGCACGGCTGAAAAGTAAGATGTTAGTTAGAATAAATACTTTTTGGACATTACATGCACAAATATGAAAGTTGGCACCAGTTAAAAGTCATGAAAGATAATGAATAAACTTCGATGAAATAATACTCAGTTATTAGAACAAAAAAACAGTCGAAATTTCCATACAACAGGTGACCACTAGCAATTATAATTTTTAAATAGGTGTTCTACTGAAATCAATTCAGACATATCATACCCCTATTTCCTCTTAAAATTTGGAAAAAGTGGTCGAAACATAGAAATGATTCAGGTACACCAAATTTAAAATCAAACAGAAAATGGGGACCGAAGAAGCAATTGAGACCTCAGAATTTTAGTAATATTGAAATTCCACCATTCAGATATGGAATGAAATGCAACAAGTGAACTATACAGAAATTAACATTTCATTATTATTCACCGATTAAATGTAAAATAAACGAAAATTACTACAAGAAAGAGGATAATAAGATCATACAGCTTCTGATCATCGTCGATCTCAAGCTTCTTCTGGCACCCAGTAGTTGGATTTGCAATGTTGAACTACAAAACACAAACAAACAATGGGCGAGTATATATATACACATATATGAAAAGGAAGAACAAAATTGATCTATTTATGAAGATAGCTAAAGGATGAAAACCTTCATGTTAGATCAGCTTCTTCCGTTCAGCCGTGCCAACTGTGTTTTCTGAGGGAAAAATGGGGTAGGGTTTCAAATTAGGGAAATTTATACCAAGTCTATCGGGTCGGGTTGTTTAGTTTCGTCATTCCATTTTTAGTATGGGCGGTAACCGAATATATCAACCCAATGGTTTTGGATTGGGCCTAACATAGTGGGAGTTTCTTTGAAAATTATGTTTTAATTATGTCGCACAGGAGTATAAAATTGATCCACATTATTAAATATATTTTTAAAATATTATTAACTATAATTATTCATGTTACTTTCACAATAAACAAAGTTCATATAAAGTTGTAATATATATCATTTTCTTTCATTTTTTCTTTTATTTACATGTTTTAGGTACTATTAACTAAAATATCAAAAAAAAAAAATTAATTCTAATTGTGATATCATTAAATCTGAATATGGTGGAGGGAGTTATGTCATTTAAGACATACCGATAACATATTTAAATATAATATTTTTGCATATAAAATATACTTAATATATTCTTTTTGGAAAATATTTTTCATATCCTTCCTTTTTATTTCTTAAGGTCAGACCAATGTATTTTTCATAGTATGAATGTAAATAATTTTTTATCAATCTTTATTTATTGTTATCTTGAAATTACCCTTAACTCCCTAAGTATGTTATAAGGTACACCCTGACAGTGTATTAAAAGAAAATGCATAGATGCTATTAATTTATTAAATAAACAGGAGTTATTTACTCTTATATTTATTTCCATAACTGCATTTATGTACATATAAGCCTATTTGTAACCTTAAGAGTTAATAAAAACCAATATAATAACAGACCTTGTCCTCACTCTCCATCTCCATCTTCATCATCTTCTATTTCAATCTGACTCTTAACTTACGGTCTGATTGAAATGCCTTTCAAAAGATTTACATTTTCCAAAATTGGATTCTTATTGAGTTTTCACATTTTGTTTCATGTAGGGTATGGAATTGAGGCTATACCATACAACTACTCTGTAAGCATAGAGGTAAAAGTTAATCACCAATCGACGAGTTAGAGACTACAGTATAAAACCCCTCGATCATACTCTTGCCAGTGAAATAGATTGTATATACTCTCGCCGATTAAGACAAATTCTGCGCTCCACGAAAAATCATAGGGGTGTAAAAGTTGAAGAATTGTAAATTTTTATACATGCCACAATGAAGATTTTATAGTTTTAAATTGTACTAAACAAACCATAATTAGTTTGGATGCCATAATATGACTTGTGTAGCATTTTGTTAGTCTTCGTCTCCATTTTTGTCACCTTAATTTTTTTCTTTTTCAGTGCCTATCCTATCCTCTTGCTCTTCAATATGAAGGAGGAGGATTAGTGGTCAATCCTGCATTTTCCGATGGCTTAAAAGGATGGTATGGTTATGGAAATGCATACATTGAATTGAGAAACATTGGGGGGAATTCGTTTGGGGTAGCCTTCAACAGAACTGTGCCATATCATAGTGTATCACAACCGATATTGTTGACAGAAGGGAATTATTATGCATTTTCAGGTAATTTTTTTGGTTCGGAATTTTTCTAGGAGTTTTGTTAAGTAATTTAAATAGATCATTTTTAACTATAATTTGATTTTTTTTTTCTAAGCTTGGGTGCAAATCGATAAAGGAAGTGAGGTTGTGGTAGCTGCTTTCAGGAATTCGCAAAACCTAACAATGATAATAGGATCTGTCATTGCTAAGTCTGGATGTTGGTCTATGATAAAAGGAGGGGTTACTCCTGATCAAACAATGCAAGCTAACCTCTATTTTGAGGTATACAATTATTTATTACTCTCTCGTTTTATAAGATTGTCACTTTTGTGTTTTATTTTTGCCGCAAAATGATTAGAGAAGAGACTTAAAAATTACTCACTACATTTTGTTTTGTTTTGTTTTGTTCTTTTTTTACCAAAATGATTGTACTTATTCAATGTGTGGTCGGATTAGTTTCTTTTGGGAACCTAACAAATATTAACAAAATTGACAGAGTATGAATACTACAATTGAAGTATGGATTGATAATGTTTCTCTACAACCATTTACAAAAGAGGAATGGAGAAACCAACAATCTGAAAGCACAAACAAGGTAAAATTTAGTATTTGATTGGAAACTCTTTGACACAAAAACATTAGCATTGAGAAATTTAAACTTGGTTTTGCAGATAAGAAAGAGGAATTTGAGGCTCATTGTGTCTAACAAGGATGGAAATAACCTCCAAGGAATAAACATCACCATTAACCAAACACGACCTCAATTCCCAATCGGTTGTGCCATCACAAACCATATATTATCTATGGAACCTTACCAAGAATGGTTCACTCCGCGCTTCACTGCAACAAGTTTGGAGAATGAGATGAAATGGTACTACACAGAAAGAGTTCAAGGTCAAGAGAATTACACCGTTGCAGATGCAATGGTTGCCTTTGCCAAGCAACGTCGAGTTTCAGTGAGGGGTCACAATATTCTTTGGGATAACCCGCTTAACAACTTAAAATGGGCCAGAGCTTTATCTCCTCCAGATCTCCTGAATGCAGCATTGAACAGAACTCATTCTGTGATTTCAAAATATAAAGACGAAGTCATTGGGTGGGATGTGGTGAATGAGAACATGCATTTCTCATTTTTCGAAGATCAAACTGGCCCGAATGCCTCTGCAATGTTCTACAATGTTGCACGCGCATTAGATCCTAACAATACCATGTTCTTGAATGAGTACAATACTTTAGAGGAACCTACAGATAGGAAAGTAACCCCATCTAAGTATCTGCAAAAAATTGAGGAAATTAGATCTTATCCGGGGAATGAAGACATGGTGGTAGGGATTGGACTACAAGCTCATTTTCATAAGCCAGATATTCCTTATATGCGCGCATGCTTAGATATCTTGGGTGCAAGCAAAATGCCGGTATGGATTACAGAATTGGATGTCAAAGAAGGTCCAAATCAAGTGAGTTTGTTTGAAAACTTAAACCAACTGCTATTTATTTATTTGAAAATCTCAATAGAGTACTAACTAACAATCAACTCAACAACAATATTTGCTTGGTTTGGTTTGGTTTGGTTTGTGATAGACTGTTTACCTGGAAGAAACTATGAGAGAAGCGTATTCACATCCTGCAGTTGAAGGAATTGTTTTGTGGGGTGCGTGGAAACCAGAAGGCTGTTACGCTATGTGCTTGACAGACAACAATTTCAACAACTTGGACGTGGGGGATGTGGTTGACAAGCTACTTACAGAGTGGAAGACGGAGAACTTGGAGGGAGTGACAGACGACAAGGGAGTCTACGAGACCCAAGTTTACCATGGAGAATACCTTGTAACACTTGTGGATCCACATTCTGGAAATAACTTAACAAAACAAGTGAATGTGACTTCTGATGAGACTACTTCTGATCCACAAATTGTTTTGATATCCATATAATCTACAAATTAAGTTAGCCTGCCTAAACAATATTTAAATTAAATGGCGGACGAATATTATTTATTTTCTTTTCTACTGAGCTAGGCTGATCAAGAACTTGAAAACTACATGTAATGTACACCATGATATACACACACACATATATATATATAACAAAATACAACTGATTTTGAAAAAAAAATTCCCACTCACCCTAATAAATCATCTGGACCGTTCAAAGTTTGGATAAATCTGACCATTTTTTTTATTTCTGCCCTCCTTCCCCTTTTTTCTTCCCCTCTCTTCGTCGTCCCTCCCTGGCCTCCCTCTTTTCTTCCTCGTCCCCTTTTTTCTTCCCTTCTCTTTGTAGTGTCGGAAGCACGAACGAAATGCTAGTATATATATATATAGTAGACAATATATAGACTAAATCTTATACCTACCTTACCTGCTTTTATGGGAATTGATTGAGTTTACAGACTTTGAGTTCTATGTTTTGTAGTCGTGATTAATCAAGTTTGAAACCCATGGATAAACTACAAAATTTCGAATTTTAACATGACTTTTTAAAATTTTAAAATTTATATTATTCATTTATGTTTTAAAAATAAATAATCTTATAACTAGTAACTAGTACGTTTAGATAATCTATGATATTTATAATTATATTACTCTCTCAGTTTCATATTAAGTGTTGTTTTAGCTTCATGCACATGAATTAAGAAAGTCATTTAATACTATCATTTAATAATTAAAATTTGTATGAAATTTCATCACTACCTTTTTATGGGAAGTTGAAAACTATTAATACAAGGAAGAAAATTTCTTGGGACAATATGAGAAGTTATGGGTGATATGGAAAAGTAAATAATTTATTCTCCTAGAAAGTTGTAAACGACAAATAAATTGGAACAAATTTTTTCTTCTAAAAAGTCACTTATTATGGAATGGAGGTAGTAATATAAATTAAATAAATACATGTCAATTTTGAGTTTAAAATTGGCTTTTAGAAAGTTAATAATTATCCTATTATAATTTAAAATTGAGAGAGTACTAAGATTTGCGTAAACACACAGACACAGTTTTTTGAATATAATTTTTAAAAATAAAATTAATATTATTAAAAAAATCAATTATTTTTAATCATATCAAATATAAATTTAATGTTAAAAAGAGTATATAAAAAGAAATAAGAGAGGGGTAACATAAATATAAATATATAATACTTTACCCAAAATTGAAAAAGAAAAATACTCTTCTATCTTCTATATAAATTAGTCGCATCTGTTTCTGTCTTCTCCACGAAAACTAGTCAATCAATTCAGATCAGATCAGATCTGAAAAAAACTGCCATCAATGGCGACACCAACACCACGCGAAGAGAATGTGTACATGGCCAAACTCGCCGAGCAAGCTGAACGTTACGAGGAAATGGTAGAATTCATGGAGAAGGTCTCCGCCTCCGTCACCGAATCCGACGAGCTCTCCGTGGAGGAGCGCAACCTTCTTTCCGTCGCCTACAAGAACGTGATCGGCGCTCGCCGCGCCTCCTGGAGGATCATTTCGTCGATCGAGCAGAAGGAGGAGTCTCGCGGCAACGCCGATCACGTGGCGACGATCAAAGAGTACAGAGGGAAGATTGAATCGGAGCTTTCGTCCATCTGCGACGGGATTCTGAAGCTTCTGGATACCAAATTGATTCCGGCTGCTTCCTCCGGGGACTCGAAGGTCTTTTATTTGAAGATGAAAGGAGATTATCATAGGTACTTAGCGGAGTTTAAGACTGCTGCTGATAGGAAGGAGGCTGCTGAAAATACTCTTACTGCCTATAAGGCAGCTCAGGTAAAATTTTACTGCTTAGAACTTTGTTATAAAATGTTAATTTGCATAATGCTACGCGTGTTTTTGTAAAGATGCATTCTTTTTATTGGATTGTTAGGTTGACTTGTGTTTGCTGGTTACAATCTTTGATGTTTTGTGTTAATTTTGGTTCATGTTTTTCTTTGGTCTAGATTTTTTTTTCCTGTGGATTGGTGCTGATTTGTTTAGTTAAGTCTGAATTTTGGTGAATTAATAATCAAAACTTTAGTTTGTGGTTCAGTGAGCCACTTGTTTTTATCAGTTTTCGTGCAATTTTATGCTAGTAATGTATGTCAATGATAAGGGCAAGTGTTAAGACTTTGAATCCTTAGTTCTATTTGTTTGTTTAGATGTTGAGCTTTTGAATCTCAATTCAATCTTGACCAGTATTTTGGTTAGGCTTCATGCATCTGCATGTGATTAAGCTCATTATATATACTAGTTTATCGTATTATGGGGGTCCTGTACCTCTAATTAGATGTGAAGAGTTAATTTATGGCTTAAGGTTTCAAGTTTTATGTTAGATTTGGTATCATGTATTTTTAGTGTTGATTCATCTTTCGATCATACGAATACTTATTTTATAAAATTATCATATAAAATTCTATATTCCAATATGAATATGCAACTATTTTAAGAAAGTTTTTTATGTTCCCATTTATGGATAATTCACATGTATTACAAATAGGGTAGTTTTACATATAGTGAGAAAAGAGGCCCACAACATAATTATCTTGTTAAAAATGTTTATAATGTTTACCAATAATAAAAAGACAGGTGAGTGGCTATACAAGTCGACGAATTTTCAGTCGACTAGACGTATATATCATTTTCCTTATGAATATAACGATATGAATCTATAGCTTTAAGAGTTAAATTAGGAATAATGTGTACACCTTTTTAAATTATTATTGCTTGTTAACTTAAAATTATGGGTTGTTAATTTATAATTTTGTTCTGCTAATATGTGGTTGCAGGATATAGCAAATGCAGAATTACCTTCTACACATCCAATCCGACTTGGACTGGCTCTCAACTTCTCTGTGTTCTACTATGAGATTCTGAATTCACCTGATCGAGCATGTAACCTTGCAAAACAGGTGGATACTACATACTCCCTCTGTTTCCCAAAAAGAGTCACTTGCAAAATTTATAAACATTAGGATATATTTTTGTTCCATGTTTACCCGTAATAAGTTGTTACTTGTTAGTTTAGTAGTGATGACATGATAATGAGTTTATGATCTCAAACCAAACTTGAGAACATTGTGTCATTTTATACTATGTAATAAACAGATTACTCATTTTGTGGAATAAACTATCCCCTCCCCCCCAAATGGACTCTTTTTGTGGAAAGGAAGTCGTGCTTTCTAGCCTTTATAATTTAGATTTCTTTTGAATCTTACTTCAAATGACTCTCAACTTTTTGGAGATTGTTTTTGTATCGTTTCTTCATGGTGCTTGTGCATGTGTGTGTGTGCATTGCTTACTGCACTTGTCCAGTCCTGGTATGTATGTATAACATCATATCCTTAGGTTTAGAGAGCCAAATATTTTTTGTGGCTTTGTTGAGTCTTTGTGTTTAACTGTTGGTATGGTGACATCTTCAGCGGTCAACAAGTTCATAATAAGATATCATGTAAATGAGGATTTGTGATGTAATCTCATCCTTCAGCTTCATCTATTTTAGTTTCTTGTTAAGTTACTGAGAGTTTTCTATTGGTCTTATCGGTTTTTGCCAGGCTTTTGATGAAGCCATTGCAGAGCTAGATTCACTCGGAGAGGATTCATACAAGGATAGCACTCTAATAATGCAACTTCTTAGGGACAATTTGACTTTGTGGACATCAGATATGCAGGTTTCACTTAAACTTTCTTTTATGATTAGTTTTACATAACTTAAGGCTTTCTTCAATGGTGTGTAATCCGCTTATATTGCTGGCTTATAGGACGATGCGGGGGATGAAATCAAAGAAGCACCCAAGAACGAGGATGAACAGCAGTGAAGTTGATTATTTTTATGATAGTATCACGCTTCATCTTTTGCTGTTTTTGATTGAAGAAGTTGCTTGGTTCCTTTTTCCAATTTATTATGGGATTTTAATTTTAATCCCCTGATTTATAAACCTTGAATGTAACCACTCTTAGTTTCCCAATTTTATTTTAGTAAAGATTTTACAGTTTCACTTATAAATAATCTTCCCCACCAATAGTTATGGTGGATCATCTGTGTTATGCGGTACAACCTCTAATTACTCTTATTCATATAATAATGCTGTGATGACAAAAAATTTTTGTTTTTTAGATTTTTCTTATTCATATAATAATGTTGTGATGACAAAAAAATTTTGTTTTTTAGATTTTTTTATTGGGAATTGTTATTTTCACAAGTAAAAGTTATAGTTCTACAAAATTTCTTTCACATGAATAAGAAATTGGTCAATACGCACGTGTGATGTGAGGGATTTTGTAATAATATCAAATTTTATTTGTGAAAATATTAAATTTTATTTATGAAAATATGAAATTTTACTTGTAAAAATAATAATTCTCTATTTATTTTATCTTGCGGGTTTTGTGGGTTGTATGTAAAGGCGTGGTGGTGAAGAATTGAGCATAATGAGACTGGTCTGGTAGGGATGACGAGGTCTTGTTTTGGGAAATAGAAAATTAAATGGTCTGTTGAGTAGAAATCTTTTGCTTACTAGTTAGCGACAAAAGTCGCCTAATTAACTTTCTTTTCCTTTTCCTATTCCTAATGTCAATTAGTTTTCTTTCCTCCAAATATAAAAATAAAATCCTTTACTATGCCATTCCTCTTATCAATTCAAATAAATTCTTGGAAGTGAGCTTATTTCTTTAAGTAAAGCTAATAGTTTTCCCGTACAAGATTGTGCAGCATTGTAGTATGTAAATTTGAGGTTAAAATATTATGCACTGGCACTGCAAGCGGGAAAGGGAGGGGGATAATATCTCTAATGTTAAACATTGCACATAGATTCTTATTTCTCAACTGTGTAAGATAGATATATCGACTCAAAATTTGTTCTGTATTTCATTCAAGATCACCTTCTGACTACCTGATGCTGGAAAATGATAGAAAAATCTCATCTCCTTCATCGGAGGACGAGCTAAATACTAATCCCTCCCGTTAACTCACTCTACTATTCTTATTTACCTGTCTGCCTGCCTGCCTATGTATGTATTCTCAAATACTCCCTCCGTCCCAAATTAATTGCCTTTTTATGACTTTTTAAAGTCAAATTGACTATTTTTAAAATTAATAATTAAGCATATATAAATATATTTCTAAAATTATAAAAATTGAAATTAGTAATAAATTGTATATACTTTCTTTTGGTTATAATATCTTCACCTATATGTTAGCAAAAATAGTAAAAATATTAGTTTTAAAAATAGTCAATTTGACTTTAAAAGGTCAAAATTGAACAATTAATTTGGGACGGAGGGAGTACCAGATAACATAATGAAGCAAACGGTTTCACTAGTCAAGTTACTCCTATAATATATCTCTAAATAGTAAATACAGCTGAGAATCACAAGTTCCAACCTGATACTTTAAATGTACAACAGGAACAAAACCATAAATTCCCAAACAACACCTGATACTTTTGGGAGAGAAAACTCATCGCCTTGCCATTCCCACATCCTCCTGCATGTTGACATTACACAAAGAAATAACTAACTAAGAATCATTAGTTCAGGCAAATGATGTCATAAAATAAGCAAAAGTACATTGGAAATTCATAAAAAAAATTCCTACTAATAGTACTTCTCAAGCTGTATATAATACTGCCATATAGCAATCGAGGATGTCAACTTCGTAATCTCAACTCAACTCAACTCAATTCAACAAGCTTTTTAAAGCATAAAAGTATAAATAAAATTAAAATAACAGACATCTTACCAAAATTTAACCACAATTCCCCAACATGACACTAATTTTGCAGCTAGAAGCAATTAATAGTTTATATTTACATTTCTTTATAAAGCCTTCAAAACACACACTAAAAGTGGAGTTTTTGAATCAAAAAATAAAAAATGAACAAGACCCATATCATCAAATGGAAAATGGATCAATGTTATGATATAGACTCAAACCTCAATTTGTCCCCCCATGTAATAAGCTCACATTGATATTCATAACATTCCATCACGCTTTTTTTATCAACGTCCACGGCGACTTCACTCTAACAACACTGACTCGATGCCCTTTGCACCTATCAGTATTTTAATCTGATCTCTAGGTAGCCCTTTCCGCTTAACGGATAGTTCCACGGATCGTTTGTTTTAATACCAAATGTTACGATATAGGCTCAAACCCCAATTTTCTCTTAAAATGTTAGCTATCTAAGGGGGAGGTCCAAACTTATATCAACCCCACATTATATTTGAACTTCAAAAAAAAACATAAATGAACTGTAACTATATTAGTAAACTACTTTTAATTTTTTAGAATTTTAAGAACATATTATTTACTAAAAATACTTTCTTATAAAAACAACACTATTTTTTTTAAAACAAAAAAGTTAAGTTATAAATTATAAAAGTAAAATATTTAAATTTCAGAAACTTAAAATGAGAACTATATGACTCATTAACTAATGTTGCTGAGATCTCAGTCTAATCTTTTTGGTAAACCAACTAATTTCGCGCCCAAACCAAAACCCATTTTTAATCCTCTTGTTTCATCACTTCCTCTCGATCTATCAGCGGCCATGGATGAGATGGATGAGAAGGTTTTAGGGCAAGACTTGGCGAAGTTCCTAAAGGAATACTACTCCGATCAGATTTCCTCTATCCTTCTCTCTCCGGATTCTCGTCTTCATTATCCTCTCCATGTCGAGTAAGTACGCCTATACTTCGTATAATCCATTTCTATATCTATATATTAGCAATTTAGCTTATTTTAGCACAAACTTACGAGTAAATTTTTATTCCATTTATGTATGCAATTATATAAATTTGTGTATTTTCAGTTTTGCGGAGTTACTGGATTTCAAGCCAGACATTGCTCACCTCCTTTTCAATCAACCTACTAAGATCTTACCGAAATTTGATGAAGCAGCTATTCGGGTTCAGGTATTGCATTTTATTGAAGTATATATCGTGGTAGCATTTTAGTTGTTCACTGGATGATGTAATGGGTCTTTTATGTATCCATGTTGTTTATGTAATCAACCATGCTTTTAACAAGTCAAAAGAGTTGTCTAATAACTGGTATTATTAGAAAGGAAAATTAGAAATCGCGATGATTTTGTTTTGAGGGATTAGCAAAATGCTGCCTTTGTGATATCTTTGTAAACTCTTCTCGAATGGAGTAAGTTGATGTCTCATGTTATGGGGCATACAGAGGATCATTTTGCCTGAGGAATTGAAATTCAAGGGCCAGGAAAATGCAAGCTTGAAGGAATATGTGCATGTTCGGATTAATATTAGTGGTTCTCCTCTTGAATTCCCTGGTTGGATTTTCTCTTTCTTTCTTTTCATGCTTCTGATGCTATTAAGCTTGGAAATATACTTTTTGTTTTTGTTTAGCTGATGTGTCTTCTGTCTGTTCAGAAACATTTCCAAGCATTGGTCGCGTGAGAGTGAAACATCGTGGGATTCTTCTCACTGTCAAGGGAACTGTTATCAGGTCTGGAGCAATAAAGATGATGGAAGGGGAGAGAGTGTACGAGTGTCGAAGATGTAAACACAGGTGGATATTGTGCTCTTATGTCTAAATGTACTTATATAAATTATTGGCTATGATTCTTGTGTTTATGTATTGAATCATGAAAAAAGACTATTTAAAGCAAAACTGTTCATACATTGTTCTTCAGTAACGAAATTATTCATTTGGGATGTCATAGCACTTTAAAATTTGTCTGGAAATGTAATAATCAAAAAATTAGTAACAAGTGCTTGTAGGATGGATCTCTAAGGACTATTTAAGTAACCTCAACTTACCTCATACTTGAACATCATAGGCAGAAGAATACTATATAAGAATCTTACAGGAGGAGGTGTGTGCATTAACTTACTCCAGAACAAGCTGTTAGACATTTTTTTGTTTTAACAATCGAGAGTTTAAATTTACCTATTGACAGTAACAAACTCATGATGGGTTAATCTGTATGCATTTTCTGGTATTTTTGTTCAGATATTAAGTACTCATTTTTCCCAAGTTAGGTGTCATGTTTCAAAATGATGTAAGTGACACGGATTTTCTAAAGTGCTAACATCACATTTAGGTAGAATATTTAGTACACCTCTTTTCAAATTTGCATGTTAGTTGCTTAAAAATGATTCATAAAAAACCACATTACTTGAGTGATCTCTAAATGTGTTGTCTGAATGTCTTAAAATTTGTGGTGAAATCATGATTTTCTAAATTTTTTTTCTGGTGTTATTATTGATGCTTATATTTCGAGAGTACAATGGTTATTGCTTGTACTGCAACTTACTGGAAGATGTAAAATGTAATGTATTTGAATTTTGATGATTAAACACAAAGATTCTTAGCTCCTCACCTTCATATTGCGCTATGTTTATGAGTAGGTTCAAAGTTTCTCCTGAGCTGGAAACCAGAAATTCAGTACCCAAACCAACATCTTGTCCCTCCCAGGTTTACTTCTATACTCTATCCAAAATTTTTACATGGCATTGTTTGCAAAGTTGAAGGTTAAATAGACAATGTAGAAGAGCAATTATGAAATAAAATTTCAGTATTTGTGCAAGCTTATTTAATATTCATAGATTCCGTAGCTTAATCTTTCAAAATAACACTTTAATCCCCTGGCACCTTATAATCTGAATATGAGACTTGGAGGCCAGATTCTTTTTATTATTCCTTTTTATGTTGTGTATAGGTGTAGAATTGTAAATTTTTCTCCTCTTTGAAACTTCTTGTTTTTTTTACTTCCTTTTCAAATGAGAATATGTTTATTATTATCATATAGTACTATATTCTTGTAGCTGTTGTTTTTGGTGTTTGAAGCTTATATCCATTGTGTACAATAACAGTGGCCTAAGTTCTGTGAAAGCACCAGTTTCCAGCTCTTAGAGGAAAACAAAATCTGCCACGATTATCAGGAAATAAAAATCCAAGAAAGTACTCAGGTCTTGGATGTTGGAGCTATCCCTCGTTCACTTCCTGTTATTCTGAAGGATGATCTTGTCGACATTGTTAAGGCTGGAGGTAGCACAACTAAAGCTACTATTTACATATATTAGTGTATATTCACTATACTGCATCACATGGATACTTTATAACAAGTAGGAATATGTCTGGTTTCGAGTAGTGTAAGTAAAAACTTCCTATTTCATTTACACAATTAACAAAGTGAGACGGAGATGAGAGAGATAAAAGCAAGGAGCTACAAAGCATTGCATATGTAATCTTCATTAATTCTAGCGACATGATACAACATGAATTTGTGAGGCAAATTAGTATAATACTATTAGTTTTAAATCATTTTCCTCCAATTTATGCAAGACAAGTTGCAAGTTTTAAAGTAATTCATGTATGGAACTGAGGTTTGTCACAATTTAGTTAAAGTTTATTCCTGAAGAGAGGATCTTTACCTGAAGTATAAATTTCTTTATAGAATTGCGACCAACGTAAGTTGTGGTAGGCTGCAGTATTAATTGTTTATTTGGCTGCGTGCAGCCTAATTTCTTTTTCGGTATGATAAGGCCGTGTTTCTGAGTGCCTGTAGACTAGTTGATTTAGTAAAGTATAAGGAAAAAAAGAAGAAGAAAAAGAAGCAAAATTCTCCTGTAATAATTAGATAAATGGTAGCAAAGTTTTCTCTTACATCAGTCAAATTATACTCGCTTTTGATTTTGTGTGAAGTGAACATAAAAGGGTTCTCAAAGACAGTTTCCTCCTATTTAACTACCATGGTACATAATGGTAAACCCAATCAAATTTTATTTTATTTTATTTTCTAAGGATGCTCCTTTGGATGTTGAAGGTGAAGATATTTTCTGTACTCCAAAATCCGCAACAGAAATTGATACATAAGATGATTAATCACCTCTTGATCATCTTAAAATTTCATTTGCTATGCTATTTCTGTTTATTTGAGCGATATAGAGAAATCTTTTCTGGTGATACTTTGAATATACAAATCTTTTCTTAATATTATGTAGTTCACCTGATACTTGACAAAATAATAAATAAAATAAATTTATGTAGTATGCCAGTAGCTCCCGCAATCTATATCTTGATCAGCAGTTCTTTTAACTCCTTGCCTATAGAGGCTCCATCACGTGACAAATAAAATTTTAAATAGATCAAGTATCATGAATCAAGCCTTGATAATATGGCTTATAAGGTCTTACCTGATGTAAATGGCTCAAATTATCAAGTCTGAGGTGAGCTAAAGTTTAGGTCTATACCCTGTCGACCCACCATGGATTTGAAAAATAACAACCAACCCAAGGTATTCATCACTGCAGGCATCTTCCCATTCCAACTCCCGACATAAAAGCTCAGGTTTATGAAAGCGAGTTGATTTGAAGAATATGACAGCTATTTAAAAAAAATTACGTGTCATTGGTAGCAACCCAAACATAGGATCAACTTGGTATACCTGACTGGGCTGAACAACCAAAAGTTGAATGTAAAGGGAAGTGTGTACTTGCTAACATCAAGGTATTAATGTACATTTTAATCTTGAAGGAAGTTATATGATAACCTTGGTGGTAATGAAGACGAGTTTGCACTTGAAATTCTCTTGGCGAACAGTAATTCATTTAGAAGTAATATGGCCATGTATTATCCAGTAATGTTTTTCCTTATTCTTCTTGAAATATGGTCGTGATGATGGAATAATTCTATTACTTGATTTCATATTTAGATATATGGAAAGAAGCATACTGCGTGTATCTTCCCTATTGCCTGTTTAAACACTTCTACCACTTGAATCGATTGCAGAGACAACATACTAAAAGATGTATTTCCTATTTCTCCAACAGTTTCCTTACAGTTTATACACAGACACCATATTCCACTCCTTATGCATATGACATATACATTTTTACAGGGTGGGTTTACTAATACTTCTGTTTATATTTCCAGATGATATAATTGTTACAGGGATTCTGACAGCAAGATGGTCCTCGGATATGAGGGATGTCCGATGCGACCTTGATCCTATGCTAGTTGCTAATCATGTGAGGTAATTTGGTGATTCCTTTAATTTTGGTTGAACAGTGAAATGATCTATAATCCCACCAACCATATTAAGGAAGAAACTTTAAAGCAACTACACCGGAATTTCAGCAATGACAATGTCGAGGAATATCATCGACCTTTAGCTTTTGTTTGAAAAACTAAAATTGGGATGATGTAATACAGCACCTGAAACCTTTAGTCATGCTACTTATAATTATCTTTTTATAGAGGATTCTGGTTTTTAATAACTTGTAGGACTGTTTGGGCCTTTAAGATTGAACACAGGTTGTAAGGTTGGTGAATTGAAAAGGATTTGGTGGCTTGGTCCAATCTGAAATGTGGCAGGTTGCAGGATTTATGAGATGTTATTGCTAGAAACTATGGATGCTTGGAAGTCATAAGGGCATGAGGGGTTGGCTAGGTTTTGTACACAGGAGTATTAGGTTTTCTGGGAGGAGATAAGGGTTGTTTGGGGCGACGGTGATTTGTGAATAGTTTTAGAATGAAAAATCATCTACGAGTCTCACCTAGGACTTTTGAGGATTACCCTTTACAGTTAGGCTGCTTTAAAAATCTGAAATCTCAACTGTTCATATATCAACTCTTTTGCAAAATTATGAATCACAGATACTTAAGAAGAAGCTTTGTGCCTTTGTTAGGTGGTTCTTCTAAGACTTAAAATTGAAAAAGCAGGAAAAACTTCTTCTACTTAGACCATACTAGATCTGGACCTAAAAGAGTTGACAATGAATTTACTTGACCCCAAGCCTGACTATCAACCACTTGACCACGTTCGCAAATGATCATTGTACTAGAACATGATTGCATTGTTTCTCAATCTTGTTTGTAAAGCTTGAAAAGATTTTTATGCTGTTACAACATAATTCAGACTTATATTTCTGGAAATGGTTTTTTATATTTTTTTATTTTTATGAAATGGTTGTTTATTCCAACTCTCTCAAACTAAAATATGTTTCTCTTTATAATTTTTTTTGGTTGTCATGGACCATCATCTCTTACAGAAGAACAAATGAACTAAAGTTGGATATAAATATCCCAGATGATATTATTATGAAATTCAAGCAGTTCTGGTCAGATTTTAAAGATACCCCTTTAAAAGGTAAAATTTCCTGAGTACGATGTACAAATTCATTTACTTATTTATTTCTACTTCTCTTATTAAATATCTACCATTTAAAACTGTCCCAGGGAGAAGTGCCATTTTAAGAGGTATCTGCCCACAAGTTTTTGGACTTTTCACTGTAAAGCTTGCAGGTATACTGGCCAATGTCTGATCTCCTTTACGTTGTTTTAATGAGGACCCGTATTGATTGTTTTTTATTAGGACAATTAGGTTTTGATGTACAGTATTTGGAATTTGTATAATCCTAAGAGGAAACAGGGGCTCAGCAGTCCCTGACAATAAAATTAGGCAGAGATGCATACATAATTGTATAAAATGTAAAAGTGTATAACAATGTATGCCATAAAGTACAACCTGTAAAGTGGGGCTGCAGATCATTTTTTAGTCAGGTACTGCTGGAGCTCCTGATAACCCTAATTCAAATGATGTGTTTTTCTTTCTTTAAAGTTTACTTACTGCTCATACGCTAAACAACACAATTTCCCTTCAATGTAGTTGCTTTGACACTTATTGGAGGTGTGCAGCATGTTGATGCTTCCGGGACCAAAGTCCGGGGGGAGTCTCATCTGCTTCTGGTTGGCGATCCAGGTAACTGCAAGGTGTTTACGAAATCACCTTTCCTTTGTGGAGGAATAGGATGCAAGTTTGTTTAAGCAACATGTGCATAATTAGTTTGAGGTGGTCATTTCTGGGTTACAAATATTTGAGAGAAAATTCAGGTAGATTATTCTAAGGACACGTGCTCTTGATTGATTTCTGCAGGTACCTGTACCATAGTTGTCACGGCGCTATGGTGAGACGTGATGATAGTTGACCGCTAGGATGCCTAGGCGATAAGGCGCCGACCATGTCGTTAACAATGTGCAATTTATGCATTATTTATTTTACTCCAAAAGTATATTGAACAATAAAATTTTATACATATTAAAACCCAAAACATAATATCTAATACTATGAAATACAATTAAAAACACAATTACATGAATACTTCACAATCAAAATTCAAAAATAAAACACCTTGACATTAAAAACTAGTAGAACAAGTCAATAAACATCACGTAGAAAATAAAGAATCAACCAAGTCCTCATCCATCAAATATTACAAGCCTAATAAGTAATAAAATTACACCACATAGCAAGTCTATGGGTTATGATGAGTCATGGATAAAACATGACTTACTCACTTAACTTGGGCCAGCTACCAAGGCGTGAGCCTTGACGGCTCGGCGTCCTAGGCGTCGCCTTGCCCTTCTCCAACGTCAGGATGCCTAGTCGTTGCCTAGGCGACGCCATGATAACTATGACCTGTACTCTAGAGGCATACTGGCATATATTAGGTTTATTTTCCCTCGATTTAGTAACACTGATCTAGTACCAGTTACAGACCTATGCTTATCTTTCTACAGAATGTTATATATCTGACATGATGATTGGTAGAAAGGGGAGCAGCACTCCTAAGAATTTATTTGCCTTTGAGCTCTCTCTCAATTCAGAAATATCATATCATCGTTTTCGTTATTTTGTTTATTTATTCTGAAATTTTAATTTCAGCAACCGGAAACTAACTTAATCAATGTCACAATATAATTTTTTAGGTACCGGAAAGTCCCAGTTCTTAAAATTTGCTGCTAAATTGAGTAATAGATCTGTTATTACTACTGGCTTGGGAAGCACTAGTGCTGGATTGACTGTTACAGCCGTCAAAGATGCAGGTACATTATGTTGTTTACTCAATGATTATGCTTGTTCTTGAGCAAGATTAGAGATATTTTGTTTTTCTATTACTTTGTTATACATTCCTTACCTTATTCTTCCTTGCATTTTAGATTGTAATTTTTTGGCAAAATATTCATCCCATGTGTATGTCGTTGCATGAGTTTGTGTGTACCACTAGTGTATGTCTTTGCATGAGTGTGTATGTGTGTGTAAGAGAGAGAGAAGTGAGAGAGAGAGAGAGAGAGATTTTGTTTGGCTTGGGTTGCTAACCCAAGCCTAACCAATTATTATAAAACATGACATATTCCAACTATTTTACACACGCTTTCCATCTATTGATAAATTCTTGCAACAACAAAAATAGGTCCACCAGATCTTTGGGAATATACTACAAAGTATTCAAAAGCTTTTCCTTCCATCTATTTCTTGTTAAAATTATGGTTATCTCGATACCTATTCCCTTAAAAAGATCAACTTTGTCATTGAACTTTCAGGGGAATGGATGTTAGAAGCTGGGGCGCTTGTATTAGCAGATGGTGGTCTTTGTTGTATAGACGAATTTGATAGGTACTACTCCGTTGGCTGCTTTGAACCACTCTTTTTTTCTTTTATACTTGCCTAAGTCAATCGTACATGGAGATGAAATACTGTTATGTTTCCTTTCATCCAGCATGTCAATGTACAGGGTAGTTGGGTACTAGGCTACTAGTGTAGTTTAATGTATCATGTTTTGGCACAACTATATATCATGGCGCTTTAGATATTTCTTTAGTAATATGATAAATAGTGACCAATATATCAATATGTATTTACTGAAGCCAAGTTGTAGACTCTAATTGTTTGTATTATTATAAGTTTTACAGCCAGTCACTCATATATAACTGCATATATAGTCTAAGGGTGTTGCTATATATGACGACAAATTTATGTCAATGATGTATGTGGATACATGGGATAGGAGGTAGTAAAGAAAGGACCCCCACGTTACTATTCTATTTATCACTTTCAATTCCACGCTAGTCGCAATTCACATTTGAGATGAAATTAGTCGACATATAAATCATTTTCCATACTCTATTTGTGGGATATTCATTTTAAGGATGTTTATGAAATGTATAGAATAGTACCTAATGGTCTATACAGAAATATAATGTATATGCAAGTATGCCTTGGAGCTGATAGATATACTATAATAAAAACACAACTTTTAGGAGGGTATTAAACTCATTAGGGCTTTGTGCAACCTATTAGTAGCGACTCTGTAGATGTACTAACCAATACAAAGTAGGAAAAAATAAATATATCATCCTGAACTTATGCCCCTTTTTCAGTTGTCACTTGATAAGTTTCCAATTTGTATTCAAGTAACATGCGTTAAATATCCGTTGAGTGGTCATATGAGTAGGACAAAATATCTGAGTTGGAGGAAAGAGAAGGAATCTGTGTAACAAGACATATACTAGACCATCTAGAGTCAAACTAATACAACTCTTTGTTTGACAGTATGAGGGAACATGACAGGGCAACCATACACGAGGCAATGGAGCAGCAGACTATTAGTATTGCAAAGGTATGATTTGTGTATATGATAATTCTTAAAGAAACTTCCTGTAACCTGGATTAACTGGTTAAGTTACTTCCATGTGCTGTATAAGGAAGAATAAGTGCTCTTGGTTTGGGTACATTTTCAAAAAAAAATCTGCCGAGATCTCGAACATATCCGAATACAAGTTAATGATTGATGTAGACAAATTTAATTTCCTTTCTGTACATCTATTTCAAGCTAGATATTTTTCCTTTTCAAGTGTCACATGATTGTCCCAATTCTCTAATATGTCCAGGAATTATTCACCTGAGTTAGTAAATTCAAATTAGAGTTATGCTAAGATAAGAATTGTTGTAATTTAAAATTTGAATGCAATGTTTAGTTAGGGTTAGTCAAGATAGTATTTACTGTTTGGGACTCTATTCCATTGTATCTTAAACATGTAAACCTATTATAAATACAACTAACCATCACTCATTTTGAGTGTACAAAAACCAAATCAAAATCTCCTATTTTAAGTTGCTAGATTGATGGGCGGTCACACGAATGAATGAAACCTTCTTTTAAGTGCATGTTTATTTTGTCTTTTGTTTGTTAACATTTAGACCCATTGTCTTCCTTCCACCACTTATTCGATTTCTAGAACCTCATTTAATGCTCAGTGGAAGCATGTCTCTAAATGGCATTCTAAATTTTCAGGCTGGTCTGGTAACTACTCTCAATACAAGGACAATTGTCTTTGGTGCAACGAATCCCAAGGGACATTACGATCCTGACCAATGTATGAATTTCAGTATATGAGAATTTAAAAATGTTTTCATTTATTAGTCATCAACATTTAAAGAAAAAAATTTCTTGCCTTATTTTACATATCATATTTCTTAATGGAAGTCAGCGCTGTCTGTCAACACTACACTATCTGGACCCTTGATAAGCAGATTTGACATAGTCCTAGTCCTACTGGACACAAAGAATCCAGAATGGGATGCAATTGTTTCATCACACATTCTTGCTGAGGTAACAACTAGTTAGATTTATTTAAAAGATCAGCTTCTAGTAGTTTGAAATGATGATTTCCTTTTGAACTCAATCAGCAGGCAGAAACAGAGAAAGGCTGTGATGAAAATCTGGCAAATATCTGGCCACTTCCCCTGCTTAGAAGGTAAACTTCTTGTCAGAGTTTACACTCACATGGAAACCTTTTGGTTCTAAGGGTAGATTTGCAGTAATGTGATGTAGTTGCCACACATCTACAGTCTTCTCAAGAGATTTTAAAACAGCCCGAGTTAAGCACCACATTTCCTCTACTATCGACTTCATCTGTCAGCAATGTGTGATCTGGAATGATTCTTGTTTCTAAATCTGACTGTATATAATATTGCATAGCGATTCAAATGGTTATTCATGTCAGTCCGAGTATGTGGGAAAAATTCACAAGTCAGTTGCTCTCCAATATTTTCATATGGTTGAATTGATTATTTTGGATACTTGATTTTGGCTTTGACTATTTGTATGATGTGTGTGAGACACCGACTTTGTGCTAGTATGCAAGAAATCTAGTGTTCATTATACTCTTACTTTACTGTCCTGTCCTTTCACACGTATTTTGCTAGTATTTCTATGTTGTTGTCAGTAACTAGTTATAATAGATGTTAAATATAACACTAGAAAATTTGATCTTGTCCTAAAGGATTGAATTTTCTTAGTTACTTTCTTTGGTTTGATAGTGTATTTGGTCAAATCAAAGTATGAAAGGATACTTGAAGAGATACAAGTGTACGTGTGTGTGACATTATGACGAAATTTGGCAGGTATATTCACTTTGTAAAAGGATATTTCAAGCCAATTCTTACAAAGGAAGCCGAAAAAGTAATCTCAAGCTATTATCAACTCCAAAGAAGATCTGCAACTCAAAATGCAGGTTTCACTTTTTGACAACCGCCTTTAGATGATTCAACTGCCATTAGTGTCTACATCATGTATTTCAATTAAAATTAAAATGGCTGATCAAAACAAATAATTATGTTTTAATGCAGCTAGGACGACTGTGCGCATGCTTGAGAGTTTGATACGACTTGCTCAAGGTATAATAAGCTCTGCTTGAGGCATCCATCATCCACAAAAGTTTTTTTTTCTTGTTTTTTTTTTGGCTCCAAGTATTTAGATACATCCATGTTTCAGCACATGCAAGACTGATGTTCAGAAATGAAGTTATTCAGTTGGATGCCATCACTGCTATTTTATGCATTGAATCTTCCATGACTACATCAGCTATAGTCGATAGTGTTGGGAATGCGTTGCACTCCAATTTTACTGAAAATCCTGACCAAGAATGTATCCTTGCAGCATATCTGCGGTGCATGCATGCATGTTATATGGTCATTGCATGTAGTCATGTGAACATGTTCTCTTCCAAAAGTTCTAGTGGATAATAAATACTGCTCTATATTTGGTTTGGTTTGTTAACAGTTAACACAGCACTAGGAGATATAGATATAGCCATATAGGTACACAGTAGAGAGCACTTCTTTAGTTCTACTGCTCTGTTTTTTCTTTTTTTACTATTCTCGTTTAAGTTTTCTGCTTACAGTGGTAAAAAGAAGGGAAGAGCAACAATTAGAGAGCTTTACCTAAAGGAAGCAATGTGATGCATCCCTTTGATGAAATATTTAGTATGTGAAAATTCTTGCCTGAAAGCTAGGTTCATGTGTGGTAGTAAAGCTTATCAAAAATTTGCTTGGAGTAACTTCTACCGCAGCAAAATGCTTTTGATTTTTTTAATGTAGATTAATTTTTTACTTCAGCTTCTCGAAGAAAAAAAAATGCTTGTTGAATTTAATGTTCATGGATCCTTGACCAAATTTACTATAGATGCCAAGCAAGAAAGAATGATCCTTGAGAAGCTGAACTCCATTGATGAATTCTGACATACACAGCAATGCAGGATACACAAGCAGGTGAAATTCTACCTAAAACATCGAAGGATATCATAGTGTATGCACCTAAGTCAGTTTACTGCTTCCTGCTTGTGGCTTTAGGTGGTGCTTCATATGTTATGGCTGTAAATTTGTTGGGCGCCCTGATAATTAGATAAACATTTTTGTTCTATTTCCTTTTTAATTGTTCATGATCCAGGGAAGTTGATGTACAAGTTTGACTATAGTTAATTTGAGAAGATTGCGCAAATTTATCAAAACTGCTAAATTTCTTCCATGAAAAGAAGCACAGACAAAAATACATAAAGAGAATCTCTATCTTTATGTGTATGTGCGTGCAAATGTATATGTATGCATACTTTGCAAATTTGGCTATTCATTTCTTTTGTCTTCATTCTCCAAGTGACACGAAGTAAGTATCACTTCAAAATGACGTCAATTAAATTATAAACAAAAATATGTCGAGCACAGATTTGAGTCAAAAATGGTGTTTACAGGATTGACAAGGCGAGTATTTTACAGGTAGCAGCAAGCAGGAAACAACCATAGTGGAGCAGAGAGAGGAGAAAGAGACTGCACACACCATGCCTACCTCCCACCAAAAGATAAAAAAGAAAAGAAAAGAAACACATGGAAATTGGTGATGCATACTATACAAGCAAGAATTGACACAATTAGAATTGTCAATGACTAATTTATTAGACTAATTCTACTTTGCTTCTATACTGTAACATAACCGACAATATCCACTACACACTATCACATTGGATTATGTATTTATGCATGACATTGTATGCCACTGAAAATCAATTTCAGAGACGCAAGATGGCTATAGAAAACTATCATAACGACCTGCAGTCCTTGGCTAGTGAAGCCTGAACATTTCAATTAGCAACTGTTGATTTGTAATATTACATATATCAGAAGCCAAGTACAAAGTTAAAACTTATAGCAATTCTTAATAAGATCCATAACTAGAATCGGAAGGACATGGTAATACTAGAACCTTGTGAAAATAATCACTCTTTCAATTTCATATATCTACGCCATTCTTCAATGAACATGCATCATGACAAATTGCACTACTTGGAACATATATTTTCCTTGCACAACTCGCTATTATCATTACAGATCATGCTTATTTCATGCAACAATATGAAGCTGGGGAGGAAACAACAAGATCAACTAGGCAATCTTACATTTGCAATTAGAGGCAAAGACCAATCAATTTCTTTCTTAAAATTTGATTCCCATCACTTATAATCCAAAATTCATTTGAGGCAATGTTACACCAGAATAATGCTGATAACGAGCTCAACTAAAAGGCCAAAGCTAAAATTTTAAGCATTTTCTTTGGGGAAAAATGTTGATGCGCTCAACCATGAAATGAAATGAAGAGCATCATTACAACAAAAGATATCTACTTACATAAGAACTTGAAAATCAATATAGGCCCAAAAATTTCCACCAGAAGGTCCCAACAACTCCCCAAATCACAGCGTTAACAAGGGCCATTATAAATCCAATTTTGAACACATCCGGGAGGTCTACATAGCCAGCTGTTGATAAAAAGAGGAGAAAGACTTGTCAGTTTTAATACTACTACAAGATACGAGCATTTCAATATATTAATTAAAATTCTCATGAAAATGTTAAAGAGATGAATGCTTCACTGGTTGCCTACTTAAAATGAACTCAAGGGGTAAAGATAGACTACTTGAAATATTACTTTCTTTATCTATACTACTATGAACCAAAATGTGCAAAATAAAAATAAAAATAGGGAACTATGAACTTTACTAGTAAAAAATAACAATTCCCAATATATATAGATAAAGATTGAAACAGAATGTGTTGCAAAAGTTGAGAATGAAAGGGCAGGAGTGATGAAGAATGACATAATCTGGTGCACTGCAGGATTAACATTGACGATAGAAAGAAGAAAGAAAACCCAGCTAAGGAAGTTGACACACCTCCAAAGTATACAGCACCCTGCCCACTACTATAATGTGTTATAGCGCCAAATAGATTGGTGTTATAAGCTAAAGCAACTGCAGCCAACACACCCGGCACCCCAGACGCCAGGTGCATAGCAAGGAATGCAGAGTATAAAGCTCCCACATGACCAGTTTGACTTGCAAACAAGTAGTGGATAAAGAAATAAGCTGCCTGAAGAACACCAAATGCAGCTGGCCAGCTCAAAGAGAGAGATAGAAGTAATTTGGCTACACTGTCAGACATCCAGGTAACAATTCCAAGGTTTGTCAGTTGGCCTGCCATACCCACCAGAACCGCGAACCAAGCCAAAGTATCCCATGCTGATTTTTCACTTAAACAGTCATCCCAATCGAGCACCCCCAACAACAGGAGTGTTGACAAGCCAAGCATAGCAGCAACAACACTTGGTACTCCAAGAGCGTCTCTACATAAATTAGAAGCTATATCAGTGCAAGTCATACTAAATAAGAATAATACAAAACTAAAAACAAACCACCAGCTATTCTAAGCTACATAAATTATGCAGAGGGAATATGTCAATCAGTTGAAGCAATATAGATCTATCAAACCATTATATGATTGGCAGTGGTGTTAAACAATTGAAAGAATGTTTAATGTGGTAATGAACTAAAACCTAGTTCACAAAATTAGCTGTTTCCCAAACAACTTGATATGCTTGCACAAGCTAATGGCCCTTCTATGCAAAATGTCAACTGATTAGATTTTTTGCTACGGGCAAAGAGCTATGCTCAAATAACCTCCGATAAAGTAGGGTTGAGATCAGCAAATATCCACAATACATCTTAATTCTAAGAATGAGTCATACTAACACACCAGAGGTGGCCTAGTTGGTTGGCAAACCACCGACTAAGGTCAGGTCTCACCAACAATCAATGCAATGATACTTCCAGCATCAATAAACAATGGAAAAGGTTTCACCCCAAGGGGAGATAGAGAATAAAATCTTGTTGCATTCTGATTGCTTTATAGTTATCAAAGATCAAATAAATTTGTTTTAGTTCCTTCTATGTAGTGATTTTTCTATTTTCTAGTCGATGATGTATGCATCTGAGTGAGCATGCATTAATCCACATTCTCATACAGATTGATTTCATAGCTACTTTTTAAAAGCATCCAGTGCATGCCGAACATCGAAAAATTAGAAAGCCAACTCACAACATTCAATATGTCTAGCTAAAATCACATAATAGTAATGGTACATTTTGAAATAAGGAAACAGCATAAAAGGGGAAGACAGAATGGATTGAAGGTATATTTCCTAGTAAAGAGGTGGCATCTTTATCTCCTCTTTGTTACATTGAGTACGATGGAGAAAACTGAAAGGGGCTTGGACATGTTACCACCTACCATTATGCTTTTTTAGGTACAGCTACAAAATTAATTAGGGGGTAAAAATTAAAAATATGGCCACTCTCTTTTCCTCCGATTTTTCTCCCTCTTTATGTTGGGACCGGGAAAAAGAGGATCCCTCCTCTTTTATCTTACCTTCCTTCTCCACCCTTCAAAACGAAGGAATCTTAGTAATCCATTTGCATCCTTCCACTTTGCCATCTTACTGGATAACCGTTAATATTAATGTAAACACTGTTGCCTTGATACTCACAGTTTTCTTGTACTTGTGTCCAATCAAATGTCCACATGAACATCAAAATAGTAACTCAGCACATAATATTGAGCATAAGCAAATGGTTGTATAAAGTTGAAAGTGTATTCATATTGTGCTTTTTACTTATTTATGGAATAATTGGTGGTTAATGTCAATATAACATTTAACAAAAATTAATAGTTATAAAATTCTATAAAATTAAATGGGATTCAATGAATAGCACTTACCCAAAGACCCACAAAGCGACTGCAAGAAGCATTGTACCAACCATCACCCATTCATTCTTTGTAACAGGACCCATAAGCTCTAGTCTCGTTGCTGCCATAGCAGGGGCATCTGGTGTATCTTTGGTTTCAGGAGGATAAAGTTTGTACAAGATAAATGGAGTAGCTAGGAGAGATACAATTGCGGGTAAACAAGCAGCCTTGAACCAAGAAACCCACGGGTTTGCAACTATCACCCCAAGTTCCTCAGCTAGTTTGAGGCACAGAAGGTTTTGAGCTGCAGCAGTCAGGAAAAGTGCGCTAGAATTACTAGCGGACTGTCATACATCATAAAGAGGAAGCCGTAAGTCACGGAGATATTAAGTGATAACGAGACTTACATGCAATACAGAAGAAACTACAGTTTCAGAAAATTAATAACTATATGAAAAAGTTAATATTTGAATATTGCTCAAAAGTCAAAACAGATTGATTTAATCATGCTGATTGCTCCAACATGACAATCCACAGAAAATTCTAATGAATTAGAGACCTAGGCTAAAATCAACTTAAGAGATGTGGTTATATTTGCCGTATTCTATATGAGCTATTTAATGGCAAATTCATCCTGTGCTTCTTGTTGCAGACTATGGGTTTCATCTCCAAGGTTCTCAGTGTTATTTACTTTCAGAAACAATGAAGTTTTTGGAAAATTCAATAATGTTTCTGAAAGTGAATAACACTACCAAATAATCTGTATAATTTTTGGACCATTTCCTATATAGTATGAACATACCCTAATGTAAAACCATCGGCTAAACAAGATTCTCTAAAATTATTCATATTTAAGCTATAACATCTCCTACCACACAGTAAAAGACCACTAACATAAAGAAAGATGTCAAAGGTTCTACATTTTGCATACAAGTTACAAAAAAAGTCACTATACAACAATAATCAATACAAAATTCAAAAATCTAAGAAAGACACTCTTCAAACACAAATTAACACACTCAAAAGCTTACCTGAAGCTGAGACTGTACAAGATAAGAACCAAGCTTCTTCGCGGAAGGATCACCAGGCTTACTCCCTGCCGATAGGGATAATGACTTAATAATTGGCAAAAACACCCCTCCGGCCCTAGCAGTAGTGCTTGGCATTGCCGGAGCAATCAAAGCCTCACTCAAAGTCAATCCATAAGACAAACCCAATGTACTTTTACCCAACCATTTCACAAAATAAGTAGCAATTCTATCCCCTAATCCAGTTTTAACAAACCCACGAGCAAAAAAGAAAGAAATCACAATTAACCAAATCACTTCATTAGTAAATGCACCAAATGCAGTTGAAAATGTTAAAGTTTTGGTGATAATTGATGTGGTAAGACCCAGAAAAGCCCAAGCTCCTACTGGTAAAGGGCTCAAAACGAGTCCAGCTATTGTAGAAACAAATATGGATAGTAACTGCCATGCTTGTGGTGAAACTTGAGTGGGTTTTGGAACTAAGAATCGGATAATTAGGCCAAGTGAAACAGAGATAAATAAGGGTATGAGCTTGGCGCCTTGCGGTTTTGATTCAGTGACTGACCTTTCTACCGCCGATGATGAAATGGGTTGGATTCTTTTGTGGGTTTTGGTGGGTTTTGGGAGAGGATTGAATAGGAAAGGTTTGGGATTGAGGAGAGATAAAGATAGGGAGTGGTGGATTGGTGGTGATCGGAGGAGAGACGATATGGGGCGAGAGGTGGAAATGAGAGGTGGGGATTTGGAGAGAGAGATTCGAGAAGAAGGAGAGAAGGAAGTTATGGTGGAATTGTAGATTGCAAAGCTCTCCATTCTAAAGAGAGAAAGGAGAGAGTTTGTGTGATCGAGATTTTGATGAGAAATAGTTTCTGCTTCAGAGAAGAAGCGGAAACTACAAAGAGAAATGGAGGCTGTTTGTATTTGTTTTACTATGTATGAGGAAGGGAATTATTTTGGATTTCTTTTTCTTTTTTCTGAATAATTCTATGTGCACAATAATGCATAATAATTGTCTATAAATGGTAGAATACATTTAATACATATTAATGAAAATGTATAAAAATTTAAATATATAGCAATAAAAATGTGCTAGAAGTCAAATAGTAGACCTCATTTCTTAGTTTTCTCTTTTTTATAATAGTTTTATAATGCATTGACTATTTGCCAAAAATTATGCAAAAACAATACTCCCTCCATTCCCATTTAATAGTCTTTTGAGGGAGTTCAAAATTTTTTTATATAGTTGAAGTAGGCCCGGTAAAAAATAGTTTTGGTTTGATTTTGGTTTATACAATATAGTTATGGTTTAATTAAAAACTAAAATCATATTAACTATTTTTAATATAGATTGAATGGGTTAGATTCAAATAATTTTAGGTCCAATATAGTTCAACTCATTTTTCAAATTTCAAGCTTCCTATTACTTTTCTCTCAATTTTTTTTTAAAAAATTATCTTTGTAAAACTTTTATATATTTTTACTTTCTTAAATTTTAGTGCACATTTTCTCTCTCTAAAATTTATATACACACTTTCTCTTTCTAAAAATTTCGTACTCTGAAAAAATTAAAAAAAAAATTATACACTTTCCCTCTCTAAACTTTTTAAAGTAGAAATAATTTTAAATAGAATAAAACACATTGACACCTTATGTAGATAATCATAATAACACTCATCACCCTTCTAGTTTTTCAAGTAACAGTTAGTATCCCTCTAATATATAATATGTAACATTCACTATCTCTAGTGTGGAACGCCTTCTTTTTTCTTCTCATCGGAGTTCTTTCACAAAGACTTGTCATTGTAAAGAAGGAGGAGGGAACAATCACACTTGGAGAGCGCAGTACAACGGAGAGTTGTATACTGCGTTCGGGAAGGATGAATGACCAACTAATATCCAAAAATATTTTTAATATAATGTCTAATACACCCTTCAAGTTATAATGTTTAATATATCTACTAAATATAAATTTGTATATTATAATTTTTACTTAACTTGATCTAATTAACTAAATTATGAACTTGTGCAATAAATAATTTAAATGTCAAAAAATAATAAATATTCATTTTAGCAAGAAAATAAAGTCATACATTTTTTGCTAATTAAATTCTCAAAGATTAAAATTTACGTAATATACATTCAAATATATTTTTTTGTAATTAAAAATTAAAATTTTAATACCCATAAAAGTACAAATTAACGAAAAAAATTTATAATTATTTTTCTGAAATATTAAAATTTACATAAAATAAACTTATTATTACAGAACAAATCTTATTATTCATATAAAAAAAGTATTAAAATTTATATTAATTATTTTTCTCAAATATTAAACTAAACATAAATCACACTTAGGCATAATTATTTATGATAAAAATGATAAATATTGTTACTCAAAATAAAATATTAAAAGAAAATTTTTTTTACAAGATAGAGATATGAATAAATATTATTATATTTTTTTTATTTAACATTGCACAAAAACACCACCAACTGTATACTAAAAATGTAATCAAAATCATAAACATTCCAAATTTTGATATTTATTCAAAAAAACAAATTAACATATAAAAATCATAATATGAAACTAAGAATTCAAATAATAATTTTTGTTAGTAAACACCAAAAATTAAACTATCAACATATTCAATTACTTAAATTAGAACAACTCCATTAATAATTTAATTTAAAATTCTTAATATTTGTATCACTTATCCAAAAATATGTGTTAATTTAACTAAATTAGTTTTTTTTACAAGTTACCAACAATTTGAATGAGATAGTCTTAATTACAAATAAAATTATAACTAAAATGTATTGTATTAAAAAAGGATAATTAAACATATATATTATTCAGGAATTAAAATTTGATAACATATAAAGGTAAATATGTAATTTTATCTATTTAGTCAACCCTAGAAACTTGCAGGGGTACTAACTGTTACTTAAAAACTTAGAGAGGATGTGAGTGTTATTATGATTATCTAGAGGGGGTGTCACTGTATTTTACTATTCTAAATATGTAAATACAATTTCACTTAATTATGTACTCCGTCCGTCCCAAAATTAGAGATACATTTTAACTTTTTAGAGTCAAGTCGTGAAATCTTAAAATTTAAAATTGATATGAAGTTTAATTTTAGTACAAATAAATATAATAATTGTAAACTAAATATAAAGTACTACTAATTATAATCTTTGTAGTTTTCAAAACTTGAATGAAATTATATCGATTTTGAGTTTTAGGATTTCACAAATTGATTATAAAAAATCAAAATGTATCTTTAATTTTGTAACAAAAATAATATCAATCAATATATACATTATATATATATGTGTGTGTGTGTGTGTGTGTGTTTATACTGATTCATAGTCAACGTTGTAAGAATAAAGTTATCCTCACAACATATCTCAGTCGTCCATTCGCCCATCGAATGGTAAAATTGATCTCCCGTCCGCAGTTTAATATGCAGGATACCGCAATTTAATTCCACGAACGAGAAAAATATCCAAAATACCCATCCAAATTCAATTTTTTTTAAAGTTTTTCGGATTCCGCAGTATTAAACTGCGGATGCCAAATTCATTTTTTTTAAAAAAAATTTTCAAGTTCCACAGTATTAAACTGCATATGCCAATTTTTATTTATTTTTTATTTTTTTATTTTCGAGTTCAGTAGTATTAAATTACATATGCCAAATTCAATTTTTGCAATTTACTTTTTAAAAAAGGAAGACCATCCGCACTATAATTGTGCGGACGTTAAATGATTGGGTTCCTTAAGTCATCTTCTCTTCTCCGATCTGTTGTCATGAGAGTTGTGACATAGAGTATCCGTACAATAATTCTTGTTTTTGCCATCAATATACACAAATAGATATAGAGAGAGGAACTCGAATAGGAAAAATTAAGAATTCATCTTAACATCAATATACAAATAAAAATATATAGAGAGAGAAAGAGGAATAAGATGACCAAGAATCCATCTTTAATTCAACCATATATATTTCTTCTTCTCCTCTGCCAGATCCATAGTTATAAATATATATACATAAGTACTAAATTCATACACATATTATACGTATACATGGTAAGTATTCTCGATTTGGTCACCCATTAATACACAACACCTACCCAATAAATCTATTATCGATCGAGACATTACTTGCAAGAGTCTTGTTTGCAAGCGATCCAAGGAGATAAAAATTTAATTTTTGATTGTATTCTTTAAAGTGACACATAGAGATATAATTTCTCTTCCGACGAACCATACGTTACTGAATATTTTAAAAGTAAGTATCTGCACAACTAAAGTGCGAATGGGGTGAGGGCAATTAATAATCTCTCTCTCCCACCTTATCGTCAGCATAATTAAAGTGTAGACGATATTATAAAAATATCATTAATTTTAATATTATGATAATATATTAAATATTTTAAAATTAATCGTCAGCACTATTAAAGTGTGGATGGTTTCACCGATAGATTTACGGTTAGATGATCACAATTTATTATAAAAAAAAACTTAAATTTATAACGTTTACTATAGATGAATCCATATATAGAAAGAGAGCGACTCTTAACGGACGGAAGAGGCATCCAAGGCAAGGAGATCAAAATTATTTTATGAGAGAGACTCTTAACGGACGGAAGAGGCATCCAAGGCAAGGAGATCAAAATTATTTTATTTTATTTTTTGTGGCCAACGTGAGAGAGAGAAGAATGTCAAGTCATGTACTTTTTTTTTTTAATTTTTTTTAAAAAAATAAATGTGGGTTGAAAACAATTATCTACATTGGGCTTAGATTTCTATTTTAAAATTTTGATCCGAATTATGCAAAATAGATAACCAACCCACTAAAAATAAGTGATTTTGGGTTGACCTAGTTCTTGACTGACTTTGCCCGGTTGAGTTTAGCAAATTTTTACGAAGAATTAATAATTTTTCCTATATTGTCCTCAAGTATTTATTTTCATAATTTATCTCTTATTTATTTAGATAATTTTTTGCTTATTTCCACAATTCATGCAAGGATAGTTGTGGCATATCAATATTAATGATAAAATTAGAGTAATAAATGACTTTCTTAATAAGTGTGCAACACTCTAAAACACCAAAGAAATAAGAATGGAGAGAGTATAAAAAAAAGAGAGTAAATAGAAAATGAGACATATCATTTAAATCTTTATACATTTTTAATAGTATGTTTACACGAGTCTTGATATTTGTGCATAACTATTTTTTATTGGTATGCATTAAATGGTAAGACCCATGTAATGCATACTAATAAAAATATGTTAGAATTTAAATGGCAGGTCCCATGCATTTTCTATTTTTTTTTAAAAATAAATTAATATTTTCACAAGTTTTTTTTTTGTAACTCTTTTCACATGACTAAATAAACCCCATATTCATATAAGTGCGATTTTGTGAAAATATTAATTTTTTCTTATAAAAAATAATTCTCTGTCTATATTATTCGTATATAATTTTTTTGTACGTAATTTATGCACAAAGGATTACTATTTTTTTCCCTCCGCTAATGTTTTCTTGTGCTAGGAGAATTTGGTGTCCATCATATGATCTATTACTGTTTTGATGCTCTCATCTTTCCTCTCACGAGTTTCTGGGCCCAAATTAGTTAATTCAGTTGGGCAGAAAGTTTTTCTAGTGGGCTATGATCGTATAGCAAAGCTGCAAATGATTAGACATTAGTTAATACAGTTGGGCAGAAATTTTTTTAGTGGGCTATGATCGTATAACAAAGCTGCAAATGATTAGACATTAGTTGATGCAGTTGGGCAGAAAGTTTTTTTTATGGGCTATGATCGTGTAGCAAAGCTGCAAATGATTAGACATTAGTTAATACAGTTGGGCAGAATGGGCTATGATCGTATAGCAAAGCTGCAAATGATTATACATAGTCATCCATTTCTAAATTTATTTGGGATTTAGCAAGTTTGAAAAGAGTTGCTCCAGCTCAACTTGATTTTGTTTATAATTCTTGTACATTTGCTGCCTTAATCACAAGTGTAAGACTGTAAGGTAGCCGTTTAGTTCTCATCAAATCAATGTAATAATTATGTAATATAAATAGACTATTATAATGATGTGATATTTATTATGTTTAATTCACGTATTACATGTATTACCTCATTACGGATTTAATACTATTACATCAATTTTTAAACTTTTATATTACATCTTTCAATTAATGTATTGGCTCATTACATCCGTAATGTAACAAGTCATAGAAGACAAAAAAAATAATGATTACAACTGATTTGACATTTTGACTTAACAATTTATTTTATTCATTACATACAATTATATAATTTAGTTAACTAAACATAATTTTAAACATAACGTAATAACATTATAATTAGTACACAAATATCAAGAAACAATCAAATAAATATATCGTAATAACCTATTACTATTATAACTCTATTGTATTACGTAAACTATTACTATTATTAACCTATTACTATCACAAATATCAAAAACCAATCAAATAAATACTTCCTCCGTCCCAAATTAATTACTCAGTTTTGACTTTTTAAAGTCAAATTGACTATTTTTAGAATTAATAATTAAGCATATATGAATATATTTCTAAAATTATAAAAATTGGGGTTAGTAATAAATTGTATATACTTTCTTTTGGTTATAATCTCTTCACCTATATTTTAGCAAAAATAGTAAAAAATTAGTTTTAAAAATGGTCAATTTAATTTTAAAAAGTCAAAACTGAACAATTAATTTAGGACGAAAGGAGTATATCGTAATAACTTATTACTGTTACAACTCTATTGTATTACGTAAAATATTACTATTATTAACCTATTACTATCACAACAAATATGTCGTTATTATTAACCTATTACTATTACAACAAATATGTCGTAATTTTAGTCGGCGAACCAACTCCCACCTAAGAGTCTTTTAGGAATGTCAAAGGAAAGTGTAAAAGATTTACAAAAGGAAGAAAAGATTGTATTGACTGAGTCCACTTTGACACGTTTTTAGATTATCATGTAGTCTAAGAAAATAGCTTTGCATTGACTTTGACATCTTTTCATTTCTGCTCATAACTTTGACGTAAAAACTGATGGATTTCTTAGCACACCCAATGGTAATACTAATATTATTTTATCTTCTTAATAGTTCAAATTGGTCTATGGTTTGACTTTGCATTTTTCACAGGCTGGAAAACAAAAATACCATACAACAAATTTAATTGTTAGTTTCATTTTTGGACGTCAATAATTGGTAGTTGACATTTTCCTCCAGGCGTTAGTCAATTTCTTGATTCATTTTGGAAATGGACCATGTTGATTGTTGGTCTATTTAAATTCATAGTTTTAAAAAGAGCACATGTTACACGCGGTAGTTCATTAATAAAGATTTTTCATTATTTTGTAAAATTATATATTTAAATTTATCTTTCAATAAAAGTGAAAAAAATTCCAGAATTAACTAAATTTTTTCCGACTTTTTTTTTCTTTTTTTCAAATTCTCCCCTAAATCTTAAAGATAAAATGTATCCCCCGTAATATAATAGAACAGTTTATAAAAAAAGAAGGAAAATTAATGCTTTTAAAAGAGCATATACCTTTGTGAGCCTTTTCACTAAAGACAGAACCTAATACAAAATCAGTACTTGCGCTTAAAGGCAAAGTCAAATAAATGGTGCGGCTCGAAACCGGAAAAAGTAATGGGTGTGCCCCGCTGGTGAGTTATTGAGTCAGAAAATATTTAGAGAGGATAGAGACGCAAAAATATTAACCATCTACTTGCGCTTTTGATTGGCCATCAACACCCCTTTTTTTTTCCACCATTACACATTGCTTTCAATTTTATCTAATACATTATATTTTTATAAGTTTAAATAGTATAATTGAAATCGATATTGGTCAACTAATTTATTATATTGAATAACATAAATATTTCAAAAATAAAAATAATTCGATATTTTTTCACCATTTAATGAACATGTGAATTTTTTATTAAAATTTTAATAGATGAAAATTCTTTTAGACTTTTAACAGTGAAAATATTTTTTATGATTATAATTTTTTGCAGGATTGATCTTGATGCCATCAACTATCTATTAACATATTTTGATCAAATAATTGGTATATTACTAACAAAATTATTAAGATCAAATAATTGGTATATTATATAGAATTAAAAGAAATATGTAATGGAGGAGAGTCAAATCTTTTTTTTTACTGTATAAAATTATATGTTCAAATTTACTCCTTAGTAAAAATAAAATAATTTTATAATTACCCAAAAAGACTTCTCTCTCAAGTATTTTTCTAAGGCCTAAGATGAGATCATAAGTTCTCAAAAAAAAGTTTCCAAAAGAGCATATACTTTTGTTAGCCTTCCCACGAAGAGAAAACCTAATACAAAATCACTACTTGTGCTTTATATGTTAAATGCAAAGTCAAAAAAGTGGTGCCGTTGGAAACTGAACAAATAGTAGTGTGCCGGGCCGGGTCAAAAATACTATTATCTCCGAGTTGTATTAAACATTTTTTTTTTTTTTTTTAAAGATATTCCACCATAAATGTTCTATTAATCCATTCCCATCTACTTGCGCCTTTGCTTGGCCATCATAATTCAATCTTTGCCCATAGATTTTGCTTGGCGGCATTTTGGCTTTGATATGCTCACCCATGGGTGACCGACATATCACTCCTATGCCCCTTTTACTAAACAATATTTCTTTCCCTCTCCGAAAGAAGACGACACTTTACTCTAAATATAATTTAAAAAAGGAAGACTGATATTTTTACATAATTTTTTTATAGATATCTTAATCTCATTTATAAGCGGTTGAGATTTTTTTCTTTATTTTAATAGTAAAATATTTTATGTATTATTTATTGTACCTTAAAAGTTAAAAACCCAAGTAATGTATATAGTACTTGACCACTGAATTAATAATGGTCAACAATATCTTACCACCACCGTAATTTTAAATCATTCTAAGATGTGTATTTTAATTTTTTAATTTATTATCAAAGAAACCTATAATTCAAAAGTTTTTTTTATGTTAATTAAGTAACAATTAATTTAGTCCTGAAAATAAAACCAATTATTTTAGAAACAGAATCAGTCAGGTTCTTGAATGTTTAATTTCATTAATAAATAGAGAAATACCGTTACAATGTAAAAATGAACATGAGTAATTCCAACCAATGATTTTGTGAACTTAAATTGACTGCCAAGAGAACAAAAATTTAAATATAAAATTCTGAAAGCTGATAATGAATGGTATGAAATTCACCGTTAATATTTAAAAATTATTAAAGTGATTGGTATATTTATTTCTCCCACCAAATTAGACAGATGATGAATGATTGGTTTGTGACATGGGTAGCTGACCGCTGACCCAGGAGTTGGTTCGGCCGTTTCCCAGTTGTTTCTTCATTCTTCTTCTTCCCGATAAAAGGCAAGACCAAAGCCCCAATTGGGTATAATTATTATTTGCCAAAAATTTGGAATTTTTTCAAACAATTTAACCGTTAAGAAGCATCAGACAAATGGCTTCCATCTATATGTCATGCCCCTCAACACCTTTGCCCAGATCAAAGTAAGTTCCCTTTCATTTTCTATCTCAATCTCTATTCTGTTATTATCATAATCTCAGCAAATGCGTCCAAGTTTTTGTTGTAAACCAATTTTTATTGATTTTTGTCTCGAAATTTTATTTGGGTTATTTTATTTGCAACTTTTGCGTTGAATACTTGGCTGTATTGGGTTTGTCTGAATCCATGAATTTTGTTTTTTATTTTATTTTATTTATTTTTTATTTACGTATTCCATGTTGATTTTTGTTTTATTGGTTGATATGATTTAGATTAGCTATATTTGTGATTGAGAGCAGGGAAGGAAATGGGTTTTTATCTGACTTGTAGATTCAAAGTTCTACAAGCTCAAAATTACTACTTTTCCTTTGTGCTGTGCATAATAAAAGATATGAAGAAAGGGCTGAGTGCATAAGGGATTAAAAGTTTTGATTTTGTGGACTGTAGCAGACATTTTAGTTTATGGATTTCCCTGAGTTGACAAGGTTGTTTTAAAAATAATTCGAATCTGTGTTCTGATATGCTGTTAAGTACTTATCCTGGAATATATATATATATATATATATATATATATATTTTTAGGAGAATCTTTGAATGATAAACTTTACATATATAAGCTTCATCTATGTCGTGGCATGGATGACTGTCTAATCTATTCTTAACTTGAGGGAAACCGGGAAAGGGTAGGTTACTACATTGTGGTGAGAATACAATCGCTTAGTTTTTGTTTTTGGTCATGTAAATGAGGTTGATGTTACTTATATAAAATTGACATTTTAAATGGTTGAAATCTTTGGTTTCATGCTTATTATGATCCAAGGTTTATGATTGGTTTTGACCTAGTGGAACTAGTTCTTTATCATTACTGTTTAGGAAATATAATAAGAACTGTTTTCATCTTGTTGGATGTGGTATAATATCGTTTTAAAAATCTTAGCTTGCGTGGTTATATCCAACATGCTCATATTTTGCGATGTTTAGAATTCATCACTACCAATAACAGTTTACAGCTCTTTCTGACGTGCTTGACGGCTTGGGCCCCAACCTTCATCCAACTTTATATTATCATCTGCTCTGATAATTTGCTGACCTTCTCTCTGTTATATAGGGCATCGAAAAAATTCACATTATTCAATGGACTGCACTGTGTAAATTTGTTCACTGCAAATGGATTCACGTCAGAGGCCTTTATCTGGATGGGTAGCAGATCAGGCTTCTCTATTAAGGTTGATGGCAAAGTGAAATCCACTCTTTTATCTGGAGAAGGTGACCTGTTGTCTCGTCAAAATAGCGGGAAAGATTCTCTATTCAGTTCCCTCTCAGCTGGGATTGAGATACAGCCTGATGCAATAGCTCTGGGAACGCTCGCATCAGAGACCACTCCTACATCCAGTGGTTTCCCTACTGACAGTGATGAATTTGATTTGGACCGTCCGTCGGTTGGTTTTTCATCCATTCCAGAGGCCATTGAAGATATTCGTCAAGGAAAGGTAGGTTGTCTCTTATTGTTATTATCATGTTGTGAAACTTTGAAGTTTCTAATTTTAATTAAAGTTTTAATCTTTATCTCCACTTTATCGATATTGCAGATGGTAGTGGTTGTAGATGATGAGGACAGAGAAAATGAAGGAGATCTAATAATGGCGGCATCAAAGGTTACACCCGAGGCTATGGCTTTTATTGTGAAGCATGGAACTGGAATTGTCTGTGTGAGCATGAAAGAGGGGGACTTGGAGAGATTGCAGCTTCCTCTGATGGTAAACCATAAAGATAATGAGGAGAAACTTTCTACTGCATTCACAGTGTCTGTGGTATGTAATTTTACTTGTTTGTCTTTCTTTTTGATAAGTCATTTGTCATATTAAAATCAATTAAATTTCCATCTTCATTTTTGGAGTTTGCTTAAAATCATTGTATTATTAATTCCTAAATTATGTTCAAGGACAAATGCATTTTTTGAAAATCAGATGATCGTAATGGTAACAAAGTTATTTGGAGAGCTCAACAGATTTCTGGACATTTATTTTGGTTGAACTTATTTATACTTGTATTTTTTATATGGTTATGTAGGATGCAAAACACGGTACAACTACAGGGGTGTCAGCACGTGATAGGGCGACAACAATATTAGCTCTTGCATCCAAAGATTCAAAACCAGAGGATTTCAACCGCCCAGGCCATATATTTCCATTGAAATACAGGGAAGGTGGGGTTTTAAAAAGAGCTGGTCACACAGAAGCTTCTGTTGATCTTACTATGCTAGCTGGGTTTGAACCTGTTTCTGTTTTATGTGAGATTGTGGATGATGATGGTTCCATGGCTAGACTACCAAAGCTTAGGGAATTCGCAAAAAAGGAGAACTTGAAGATTGTATCTATTGCTGATCTAATCAGGTAGGCAAAGATATCAACCTTTGAGACATTGTTATTAACCATAACGTAAGATGTTGCAATTTTTTGATGGCACTTGATTAATACTTTTCTCACGAGTCATATTATAATCTACTTGCTGAAATGTTGCTTAAGACTTGATTTAACTGCCTCCTCTAATTAGAAAGGCAGCCATTTATATGTAGAATTTAATGTTTCTTCACTTTAACCATTGAAACTGCAGTTTGGGATTTCAAAAAGGAAAGAAGAAAAATTAATTGATTTGATATCCTAATTTTACCTATAAAACTCTGTTGCATGTGTAAAATATTCATTCTCACAACTTCATGCTGTAGCTTTCTTTTCATTTACTAAAATTTATTGTTGGTGGAGTATCTGTAAACGTGTTTGCTCCAGGGTATGTATGTTGGTATATGCAAAATTAAGAGGGTGATTGGGATCGCTTATAAACAGTCAAGCCTTCTTATAATCAGTTTTTAGGAAGCAAAAAGTGTTTGGTAACCTAATTTTAAAACTGCTTATAATCCTTTTTATGGAAAGAGTCCTGGTATATATTGCAAAAGTTTTCAGCCGAATTATAATTGCGATGTATGTGTATACATGGGATAGGTAGGAATTAAGAATGACCCCACCCTAATTTATTCTATCTTATCGCATAGACTTTCACGTTGGTCGCAATCCAATTTCGTCACATATTTGTTGACATGTATATCATTTCCCTTATGGAAATAATTAGAAACTCTAATTTGGAGCTTCTTATTATTTGCCAAATCTAATAGTTAGGTTTGACCAACTATATTACTAATCTATCTCTATTTATTTTAGTAATTTCATTCATTACCATCTTTATTTCTGAAAACATTCCTTTTTAGTAATTTACACTTGAAGTAAGTGATCACATTTTTTTATACCAAACACTTCTCATTTTTTACTAGTTTAAGTGCTTTTTATTTACTAAATACAAACTACTTTTTTAAAACTAATTATAAGCAAAAGCAGTAATCTGAATCAATAATCACATTTTTTAAGCAATCCCGAAACATATACGAAGTTATCTTTTGAATCAAAACTTTATGTGCAATTTTAGAAAATGATTTGCTATAGTATCAAACAAATTGGTCATACATAAGTCTTTACTCTTTAATATATGGTATTGAGTTCATTCCATATGTTAACAAATTAGGACTCCTGACAATACTAGGGAACTCAACTTACTTGCGTTTTTCCAAGAATCTTTCGTGCATCTTATTTTATACCTACTGGAGTTGATTTGTTCAAATCAATTAAATGCCTGTATTCTCAAAGTCAAGTTGGGTGGACCTTAGGCACTCTGAACATATGTATGGGCATTGATGTTATGCTCTATGATATTTTTATTTTAGTCCTGATGGTATATAATAAAAACCATCCTTCTGACGTGGTCCAACATTAAGTGGGTCGTACTCAGTGGAATAGATTAAGAGCATAAGCAAATATTGGTTTTTATGAGAATGATCGTGAAATTCATAAGTTCGCTATTTGGTCGGAGGACTGGTCTTGCATTGTTGAATCTCGTTTTTGGTTGTGTTAGTACTTGCGTAGTTGCATCTATTAATTTTAGTGGGATAGCATAGTTCTGCTGATTGTCCATTATGTCA
>CM068383.1:83695380-83981957 GCA_034770075.1 Aralia elata
GTTAGTTATTTTTCTTGTTAAAATATTCCGTCCAAATATGATCGAATTTGAGCGAAAAAATAAATAACATAAACAAATTTTTTATAATCTCTATTGTACATTTTACATTATAAACACAATGAAACTAATATAAGGGTTTATTTAAATATAAAATTAATCTTTCTTTCGCTTTCCTTTATAAACTCAGTAACAACATGAAGAAAACTTTTAAGTTTTCTATTTTATTTATTTATTGTTCAAATTTATGTTTTCTATTCTTTTCTTTACCGTTAAAAACTCATAATCATAATGTTATAGAAAAATAAATTAAGTAAAAAAACAGTACAACATATTTGAAAGTCTTGCAAAATTACACATAATTCAAAATAAGAGAACAATGTTTACAACAACACTAATTTTTTGAGATTTAATATTTTGAATATATACACAATACCTTTCGTATCGACCGTTATGTACAAATACTTCTTTTTCAATGTATGTCACTAAACAATTATTCATCTAAAGATTCTCATCTGATTACGTAATAAGCTTTTTTCGACAATTCATTGTTAAGAATACTATTTCAACACTTGCAGTTGCGAGTGTTAACTTCATCAACAAATAAATCAAAGAATAATCAATATGTCTTCTCTTCTCAATAAACTTTTGAGCATTACAAGTATTTAATAAATTACGCGTTAGTCCGGAAATAATTATATTTTTAGATAACTTATTTTATTTAAGTCTTAATTTTGCAAATATACTAAAAGTACTATACTTAAAATGAAAGGAAAATAACTATATTTTAAAATATTCCCGTGCAGGCAATTGCCTACACTGGCTGCACATAAATCCGCGACTATCCCCCAAGAGTAAAAGCTGGGCTGAAGTTGATATTTTTCTTCATTTATCACAGGGACCTGAACAAGAGTTGTTTGGGATTCTTATTTTTTCTTTTTTCATGAATAAACACTAATCCTGTCCCCAAATTATTTGTCTCTTTTGCATTTTCGGGGTTTTACTTGTTTTTACATAAGCTTCGAAAATAATTAGTAAAATAAACTAACAATTAGAGCAAAAGTTTGAAATTAAGATGATAAAGTGACAATTATAAAAAAAGAAAAAGATTGGCAAATAAATTGGGAGACAAGTCCTGCATGGATTAGGGCCCTCCTCCTGTCGTTGTTGGACCGTACAGGAGTGGATATTTCAACAAAGTGAGAGTCCAGAGTCCAGATCCAGATCCAGTGGCTCAGCTTTTCATGTCATCCACAAAATACTAAAAAGAAAGAAAAAGAGAGGAAGAGGGGCATTAAAAGCCCAATAATTTTGATGCTTCCAAGAATTGATGTTGCCTGGCCTCTCATCATGTGTACTATATCTACATGTAGCCTACACCAACAGTACCCAACTGTTCAAACCTCACACTTGACACTACTACATGACTCATCTTTCAAAGCTCAAATGCTGCCACCTGGAGTAGTATTTAAGTTAGAATTTATTATAATTATCCCTGAAATAAATTAAATAAAATTATATTCCATATATGGGGAAAGAGAGACTTGGCCACTAAATGAGCTGCTACTTGGGGTTGGTGGAGAGAAGGAGAGAGGGAGTGAGAGAGAGAGAGATTAGATGTAATCTGAGAAAAAAATGAAAGATAAATTAGTTATAATATTTAGTGAAATCTATTTATTTAAAATAAGTTATTAGTTATTTTTTAAAAAGTAAAAAATTATTATTTCTTAAAAATAATTTATAAGTTACAAATAAAATCATAGCTGAACACTTTAAAATATGATACCAATTTATAAATTATGTTTGAACACAACGTAATCCCGGCTCGGGAGAGCTGCTTTATATATATATATATAACAAAATATAAATGATTTTGAATTTTTCGTTTATCTAATAAATTATCTAAGTCATTCAAAATTTTGCATAAATCTGACCATTCATTATTTTTCTGTTCTTTATTTTCTCTTCTTCTTCTACCTTTTTATTCCTCTCCCAATCTTATCCCAAATATTTTATTCTTCTATTTTTTTTCTTTTTATCCTAAAACAATCTTCCACGGCTGGTGTGTGTATTTATATAAAGAGAGAGAGAGCGATAATGTCAGCTGGTCCCTGGGATAAGGATTTTTTTTTGGACATTTGGGTAAAAAATCATTGACGTATAGGCTAAGCAGAATACTATATATATCTATATATAAAAAGAGAGAGAGAGATAATGTCAGCTGGTCCCTGGGATAAGGATTTTTTTTTGGACATTTGGGTAAAAAATCATTGACGTATAAGCTAAGCAGAATACTCCATATTATATTCTCTATCTGATATGAACACTTATTAAAAAATATCTTCTTGGGAAGATATTTTTCCTTTACCTTCTCTATTAATAATCATGGAACCCAAATTCAGAGTTTGAAAAATGTTTAGGAGAAGTATGAGGGTTGTACTGATTTTGCTGGTGTGCACTGAGGTACTGGCAGTTCCCCTGTTTTGTCTAGTTTCATCATCATCGGATCATGTTGCATACCCACCTCAATATGGTGATGATGGGAGTGATTGTGTTGAAAAGACTGAGAAATTGAGACCATTGAGGAGAGAAGTTTATGGCAATGGGAGAATAATTGATATTACTCATAGGTATACGCCGGATACGCCCGTCGGGGATGCGGATGGAATTGGACAGTTCCTTTCACTTTCTTTGAGCATGAGGAATGGATCGCTTTATAACTTTTCTATCATGAAGTTACCTGTTCACGCTGGCACTCATGTTGATGCACCAGGACATATGTTTGCCGATTATTTTGATGCTGGTTTTGATGTCGATACTCTGGACCTGGAAGTCCTCAATGGTATGTATTCCTTGAGCTTTTACTACTCACTTATTTATGATTTGCTCAATGCTTCGGGAGTGAATTATAAGTTGTTCTTTCTTTGTATATGACTTATTTTTTTAACTTATAAATTGACTAGCAATTACTTTTTGAGAAGTTCTCAAAAACCGACTTATAAGTTATTTTAAAATAAGTAAGTTTGTCCCAAAGATTTTTACTGATCTTTACAAATTATTTTAATTTATAAGTCATTTTTGCTAAACACCTTCACAACAATGGTAACAATGGTGTCAAACACTTTTGTTTATAAGTCAGCAACTTAAAATGACTTATAAGTCATTTTAAATTTTAACTTATAAGTCGTTTTCTATATCTTTCATTCAATCTTGGTTGAAGTTCTTGTTCTATATCAGATAGGAGTATCTGTCTGCATGAGATAGTTATGGTACATAATAAATTGAATTTAGTACTGCACTGCAGATAGTTATGAGATAGTTATGGTAGTTATTTTTCAAAAGAAATTGGTTTACCCCATTAATTTCTACATGGGTGTTTCCTTGTCTTCTTAAATACTAATGAGAATTAATTACTTATGTTAAAAGGTTTCGACTCACGAATTTATTCATTTTTTTACAATATATATTGATGATTTTATTTGCATGTTTTTACAGGTCCTGCACTATTAGTCGATGTTCCAAGAGACACAAACATAACTGGTATACTTTTCAAGACAAGTTCTTTAACATCAAAACTTGCGCACCCACACATGTTTTTTTTTCCTTTCTCGAATTCATGTTATATGATTTTAATATCACTTTTTATGGGATTTTCCCAATTGCTCGGTTTTTATTGCTATTTGAATCTTGATGCAATTTTTTATTTTTATTATTATTATTATTATATTTTAACGTAATTGGATTAAATTATACCATAAAAAATGCTATTTTTATGCCTGTGTAACCATTTCATGCCATCTGTTACCTACTCTCTTTAGTCTTTTACAAATAGAGAATCAAAAAGTATCACTTGGCAGCTGGGGTGGTTATGTTTTTCAATTTCTCTGCTTGACATAAAATTGTGTCTCATCCATCTCTCTCAGCTGAAGCTATGAAGTCCTTAAATATTCCCAAGGGAGTAAGGCGTGTGCTGTTCAGAACATTAAACACTGACAGGTAAATGATTATCAGAATTACAATTCTCTGCAACAATCATGGAAGTGGACCATGCCACATATATGTTGTCATGTTGTAACCAGCATGGTTTAATGAAACTGTGTTGCTGTTTGGTACCATGTTATGATCTATGGAACTTGCAATGAACGTGAATGCATTTTCTCCATGTTGCTATTTTTTGAGAATGTTATTAGATTTCTTGGATCTATTGGGTGCCTGCGTTAGTAATCATCTTTAATTTATTTGTCTAAATGTATAGTGACATGTAGTTTGCTATATGACTCCATGGTATTAACAATTCATATGCCTATATTATTTCTGAAGAAACATAATCAATTGAAAAGTAGATATTGTACATAACGGACTTATGTTTGTGAATATCTATGATCTGCTGTGGTAATTACGTAAGTCTTCTTCCTGCAGTCTTAAATTGTTAGTTGACATAAAAATCACATGTTTGAAACATTCAGCCCGTCAAAAACAATTGTGAGGTTGAGCTTAGATACTCTTACTATTTGTGTAGGGAAGTTTCATTCTCGTTGTTAAATTAAGAAAAAAATTTATTATCTAACAATAGAGATAGAAGTACAGAAAGTAAACATGTAGTTTATACGCATTATACCTCAGTTGTCAGTTTATGATAATCAAAATCAAAATAAAGAGAAGTGGTGTACTATCTAATATGATAATCTGTTGAACTTTTATAACCTCTCAAGCATAAAACAGAAGGTGTCATAGGATGAAGTTACATAGAATGATGCTACTTCTATCACATGTACATCCGTTCAAAGTGACTTTCCTACCACAATTTGTTACCAATCAACTGCCGTACTGCTCATTTGACTTGTTTGCTTTATACACAATATGAAAAAGTCAGAAAACCCACATAGCAGTTGCCATTTTGAGGAAATCCCATGTGTTTAAGTTTTCCTCCACTTATTTCAGGCGCCTAATGTGGAAAAAGGAGTTTGACACAAGCTTTGTGGGATTCATGAAAGATGGGGCACAATGGCTTGTGGACAACACTGACATCAAACTTGTTGGTAAGACAGATTCTGCAGCCTATACTTGTGTATCAGATATATTGAGTGTTATTTATAGGTATTTTCATAGTAAATTGTTTGCATAGCATCTTTTGGCCGAGCTGCATTGAAGATGACTTGATGATTGATTTTGGTACCATTTGGTTCAGTCCTGAAATTATATGTTTCATCATGACTTTGTTGGCACTGATGGACTATAACACTGCTACTCAATCTGTGTTCCCTATAAAACCATCTTCCTTGCTTGCTTTAACGTGTAGCCAGTTTAGTCCTTCTGGCATAGGTTCGGCCATTTCTTGTGCTGCTTTTGGCCAATTTTGAATTATTATTGAATCCTTTCTTTATAACTTGTCCAGTTTAACATTCCTTGTTTCAGCTTTGCCTGCCTTGGATATGTTTTTCCATTGTCCATAACTTAAAAGCTGCTGTGTCATATTTGCATTCAGTATGATATCAATGTACATCTATAGTGCTAAACCTGGTATCCTTTAACCTCCAGTTGGGAAGAGTTCACCGTGATAACACACTGATGTTTAGCGTTAGTCTTTTTGTCTTGTCACGTTTGCTCTCCTCTTTACTGTGTCTTAGCAGCTGCAATTATGAGCTTTTCCAAGTTTAGTCCTATGTAGTGTACTTGAAGGAACTTTTCCGTTAAAACTTCATTTCTTATTTTCCAACTAATATGAACATGTGTGTGTTTGTATATATATGCATATTACATTATAAGTTGAATAGGGGATTCTATATATGTTCTCGAGTCTTGAGTGCAAATTTTTAAGAAGTAAAAACTAACCGTGAAATTCAAAAATATTGTTATTTGAGGATCTGTGGCTTTCTTCTCTCTTTTCCCTTTCTGAATGGACATTAATTTCATTTTCCTCTCTGTCCAATGTTTTTTATTTCCTCTACTTTTTTGTTTTGACCTATGCTTCTTTTTTTTACTTCCCGCTCTTCCTAGCTGTGGGTAGTGGGTACAACCAGTTTGTCCAATAAACGCAAAAATAGTTCCTTCTTAATCATTCAGAACACATTAATGGCATATAGTCGTGCAAATCAAATCCCATTTTAGTCCCTTGTATGGGTACTTATTCAGTTTTTAATGAGAAAATTTACCAGAAGGCTATCTTGGTTTTTAAATCTCAGACTTTTTTCCAGTTGCAAAAGGAGTAACTTACTGATACAATTCATTTGTTCTGGAATGCAGGGGTTGATTACTTATCTGCTGCCGCCCATGTTGATTCGATTCCTTCTCACCTCGTTTTCCTTGAAGGAAGAGTAAGAAATATACCCTGTTCATTTAGAAATTCTCTATATTTTTTGTTGATAGATACTTTAGGATGGTATAGTTGCTTGGTAAACTTTTAATTTTCTGAGATTGGGTAGTCCTATATATATCGACCTCCGTTAAAAGTTACATTTCTTTCCCTACTTTAGAATGTTAACTCCTGATCTTGGTGATCGTAAATCACATATAAAGCGTGAGACATCTTGATTGATTTTATTTTTATGAATTATTTTCTGGCCATTATCTCTGCACCATCATGTCCTTGAGAGCTTTGAGGCCCTTTTCTCAGTGAGATTGCACAAATGAAAGCATTACTAAAGCCACTTTTCATTTTATTTACTTTCTACTTTTCCATATGCTCAAGGCATAAAAATATTGGACCCTCTAAAGCAGAAAGTAATCAGCATTATCATCTAAATATTAAGGTGAGTAGATCTGTTAAATACATTTGGCAACTTGTTGGACTTGCCCTTGTACTATTGCTGAGACTTTGAAGGTTTTGTCCACTAGATCTAGTTGACCAAAGACCAAGATATACTCTATTATATTGGCTGCATTAAATTTTAAAACATTTGAATTGCTTATGAGATATCATTTTTTGCTAATGTTAAAGGTACCATTTTATCAGTTTCTGCAGCCAACCAAACCTTTTAAACTGGATGGATTTGTATTCAGGTGTTACCATCTTTCCTTATTTAGATACGAGGGTAATGATTCTCTGCGAGCATGCCTTGAATAAGTGTAGAGCATACATATGGGGAATTGACCCTGTACTAAGAGCTGATATAGAGATACCCTTTGTTGCTGTGTTGGTTGTTATAGTTATTGGCTCAAGATATCAACCTTTTACGCACATTGGTGGTCAAGATCAGGAACTGAGTTTTTATGGAGTTAACAATGAAAATTAATTGCATGTTATTACTTACGAGACAATCATGATGGAAAATTTGACTCTTCATGTTATCTTTTGTTTAGTTAGAAGTAAGTGCAGAAATTGTTAAATGGTCAAGAATCCTGGTTTTACATTACGGTCTCAAGAAATCAACTTTGACAAACCAGCATAATGTCTGTTAATGAACACATTATCTTGGGAGAAATATTCTGCTTCACATTATAACATCTTTTCTTATCCAGGTGTGCGATTTTGTTGACTCGTCAACATGTGATAATTTCAAATTAGCTCTGTTATACGATCCTCACTTCTTTAGAACGAATTGGCTCTGGTCTTGCTTTACTAGCTTATTGATATAATAAAAAACTTTGCTAATTATGATATGTTTTGTCATTACTAAATCTGTTGAAATGCTATAGGAAATCATTCTCGTTGAAGGTCTTAAACTAGATGGCATCAAAGCCGGAATATATACTGTCCATTGCTTACCATTAAGATTGTACGGTGCTGAGGGATCTCCGATAAGATGCATCCTTATCAAGTGATATTACTCTTGTAAGTGTTTCTATTAAGAGTGACAGACTTCCATAGAACATTGTAGATGAATGCTAAAACCTGCCCCTCATACAGTCATATTATCAGTTAAGAATACGGCCTATGTGTATGTCAATAGTTCTCCATTACAAATATAAGTTTTTGAGAGCTTGTTTAGTTGCTTAGGTTACGTGCTCACGCATATATTTTTTTGAAAACTGCAGGGAACAATGACCGTCGTTGAGGTTTTCAATGGACTGTATAACATGCTGTAAGGGCTCCCTCTGAAAGCTGGTTTATGCTCATTCTGAGAAATACTTATAAACCCATGGCTTCTTTGTACTAGTGTTCGAAGTAGATATACTTAAACCCTTTAGAAATATTTTATATCTTTATCTAAATTTAGAATATTATCAAGGCAAATCAGCAATCTTTAACATTTGCTTGATGTAATGTGGCTTAAACTAATTTAAGTACTTGTTTACTTGAGATACTCCATCCTTCCGGGGAAAAAAGAGTCCTACCTTGGTATTTTTAAAAGAAATTGTACTCTTTTCTCTTAATTTTAGAGCAAATTGGCAACAATATTAGATTAAGATGACTTAGGAGGGACAGTTTTGATTCAATAAATTATGTTGGAGCAGATTAAATCAGTACTAAGATTTAATTAATTGACAGTCTTAAATATGTGTATCGAAAATAAACATTAAATAAGTACCGAATACAATATTTTCTATAGAAATGTATTTTTTTTTAAAGACAAATTGTGCAAGTTAATATGAGAATGAGATACATTTGTGTGGAAAAAAATTGTTTTCGGAGTGTTTTTGGAGGACATAATATTTTCGTTACCAAAATTCTGATGTCAATTTAATTAATCATGTTTCACTTCTTGCATACATAATTACTGGCATGTGGAAGCAGTAATTCATCACCGAATGTTTCCAAATTTTTTATCCGCAATTCTAAATTTTAGAATTTTTCAAATTAACCATAAAAATATGTCTTTTAAAATAATGTGACCAAAAGCCACCAGATTCTGAAGGTAATGTAATAGACTTTCGTAATTTAATGAAGCCGAAATATAATGTTATAAGAACAAAATAAGGAAATTATATTTATATAAGAGATATTTGATATTTTAAAGAAAATTTACTCATTTAAATAGAGGTCATATTTATTATTCAAGATACTCTTGTAGAATATTAATTTTTTAAATAAAAATATCAATTAACTAAAACAAAATAAGTGAGTTGTACTGTACCAGAAAGTAGTAGTACTAAAATAGTAAAATTTGAAGAGGACACAAAAGTTGAGGGATACCTTATCTATTTTGCGTGAGTTTTTTTTCATAATAATATTATTTTAAAAAATTTAAAAATATCTTTTTTATACACAACATGAAATAGATTCAATTATACAAAATCATATCATTTTATATAATAACTTACACAATTATATGTACTGTCCATCACTTTCTGTTTTTTGCCAAATTTAAAATATAATAATTATTGTATTGTGTATATATTATTCTCTACGTTTCATTATGTAAGTCGTTTAAAATATAATATCACATATTAACAAATCTTATTAATAGCAATACTAAGTAATTAATTTCGCTGTAAAATTATTTTTACCTATTAGTACTCTTCTCTCTTTCTCAATTACTCCTTGTCTGTTTAATTTTGCGAGCTGGTATGTAACTTTTTATTTTCTCATTTATTTTTTTCATAATCCCCTCATTAATTCTTTTAAATATATAAAAAATATATTATATTATGATTTTTTTTTTTACATATTAGCTAGACATTTGGTCCATATTTTTTATATATTGAAAAGAGTCAAAGTGTAGTTAAAAAGAAGAAAAAAGTCAACAAACAAGACAAAACCTCACATAAATGCTCCATCATATTACGTCCACGTTTCCATATTATTATCCAAAAATAATAGGAGTCGTAAAAAGTGGGAGTACATCCATGATCCATCCATACATACGTGCATATAATAAATACTACTTAAATAGTAATGAAATTCTGTTTATCAAGACAGTTGGTTTCCCACTTCCATGTGAGGCTCTCATCATTCTTTTCCCTTTTTTTAAGCATCTCCCCTGCCCCTCCTCCTGAGTCCTGTCCATCAATAATTTCTATATATACTTCACATTTCCCCCCCATAAAATTTGTCTGCATATATTTATGTGGCCCACCCCCGTCGAGTCCCTCATTTCTTCATTTCCGAAAAACATGAAGAAATCCAACTCCCCACTGATCCTGCTCACGTGTGCCGTGGTGCTCACATTTCTCACCACCGGCTCCGTTTCCGGCGAGGCCAGCGTCACGATACTGGATATTACTCATGAGTACGTGCCTGACATGCCCTCTTTTGGATCCGGAAGGGGACTCGGATTCATTTTGCGGCTGGTGAATGATATGAGGAACAATTCTCAGACTAATAACTCTGAATTGAAGATGAATGTTCACTCCGGCACGCACGTCGATGCGCCCTCTCATGTTTATGTGGAGTATTATGATGCCGCAATTGACGTTAATACTCTCGACCTTCAAACCCTTAATGGTCATTTCTAATTCTCTCTCATTTCTCAATTTATTTTTTTCCCAGATCCGCGTATGTTTTGATTGTACTATTATAAAATGACACAAAATGCTCAAATTCATGGTATCTAATCATTATGTCATAACTATTAAACTAAACAATTAATTTAGAACGGTAAAAATGGAACAACTATTAATTTCTGTATATGATTATTTAAGTCTAATAGTAGAAGATTAGAGTTAAATTAAGGCATTTCTATACGATTTTGAAGAATTGTTTGTGTGTATTGACAGGGCCTGCCATTTTGGTTGATGTTCCAAGAGACAGCAACATAACCGGTATCCATTTCCTATCTCATTTAATTGGAAGCATGTTGTTTTTGCTATGAATTAAACAGTATCATTAAAAAAAATAACAGTTTATCAATTTCACATTTTTAAATAAAATAATAAAATAGAACAACGGTGTCAATGGAGCTTATTAAATTTAACGGAGCTTATTAAATTTCTACACGTGTAGTGTATAGGAAAGTAAATGCTTAATTATGCTCTGTAGTTCTGTAGATTGTATTAATTGGTTCAATGATTTGCTTAAAAAATACTCTATCCGTTCTAAAATTAGAGATATAATTTGACTTTCAAGGTCAAACGATGACATATTAAACTTTAAATTGATGTGGATTTATTTAATTTTAATTGATAAAATTATTATAATTGTAAAGTATGTATAACAAAAACTATTAATTACAAAATTTATTTCATTGTAAATTTTTATGAGTTATACCAATTTTAAAGTTTAATATATCGTTATTTAATCTCAAAAGTCAAATTATTATTATATTTCTAATTTTAGAACAAAAGAAGTATTAAAATATTTGCAACCATTTCTGGTGGTTTGTGAGTTTCTTAAAATGTTGTATACCAAAATTTTCAACTTTGATATCTAACCACTTGGATAGTACAAAGATTTAAAATTTATCTCTCCCTCTCTGTGTATAAGTTAATTCAAAGTCACTCAGTCACATCAATTTGAAATAATAATTTTGTATTTGGTGATACTTTTTAGACAATTTACAATATTAATTATTGTATTAATTAAAATCAAATAAATTTACATTAACTTTAAATTTTAGAATTTGACAAATTGACAATGGAAAAAATCAAATGAGATTTTTTTTTGGGGGAACGGAGGTAGTACAAGTTTAACTGAAACTATACTATTTGGACAGTATGCCTATATTATTAGGGGGTGCTCTGAGCACCTTTTCTTCTCCCTTCCAATTTCTCTGTATGTGTTGATAGTTTGACGTATCTGCTCTTCTCAGCTGCTGTTATGCAGAGCTTGAATATTCCCAGGGGAGTGAAGCGCGTACTTTTCAAAACATTAAACACCGACAGGTAAGCTTAGTTATATTCAGTTGCTAAATATATGTATCATAGGTGAAATGTAAATGTGAGAAGCTCTTCTGGGTTTTTTTAGCCCCTCAAAGAATAATGTTTGATTTTATCGACACTTTGAGCACTTGCACCCTCTTCAACATAATATACATCAAATTTATCACCACGCATTTATTGGACCTCCAACTTTCGTACAAGTTCACACTTATTACATGTGCAGAAAGGTGTATTATATTGGGTAACTATTTTACCGTTTGAAGAAATTCCATGCAAGCTAATTCTTTTGTTTCTTTGAAGGCGCCTTATGTTTAAAAAGGAGTTCGACTCGAGCTATGTGGGATTCACGGAGGATGGGGCACAATGGCTAGTGGACAATACTGATATTAAACTTGTTGGTAAGAAAAGGAGTAGCTATTCTTTCTCTTGGTGTCGGGGTAAACAACCCTAGCACCTAGATTTTTGCTTAAATACTGCACGGCATCTCAACTGGACTGATTGCAAGTATTCTTTCCACTATTTCAGTATTTTGTCAAGATATGGTGTATATGTAGCTTGAGTGCTTGACCACTGATATATGCCTTGCGTTGAGTTGCATCAGAAATAACTAAGATTAGTTGAATACTCGACTTAATAATCAGTATATACTATACATTTATAGGGATGCCAAATGGGTCCTGCCCTTCCTCTATTCAGATGGGTTGGTTAGATCTTAATCTAGGTAGGTTGAGTTTCTAGTAGCCAAACTATCAAGCGGGCCCAGCTGCAAATTCTCAGCAGTTTCAGTAAAATATTCTCACATTTCTTGCCAAATGGTGTCTCTGTCTCTCTCTCTTCTCTGTCTCTCTCTCTTCTCTCTCTCTCTGTGTTGGTGGTCATGCTCACATGGTTCTACCTATGACTTTCTGGTAACGACATTTTTGATCACGCTGTTTCTAATTTTACACAATCATTATTAACGGCCTTGTTTCGGAATTTTTCAAATTGGACATGTCTTGGTTGTTTAAATTGTTGACATAGAATTGGCTGTTATCTTGGCCTTTAATTTTTATGCACATATTGTATGCTGTTGTTCAAAAAGAGCATCTGTCATTCATCCCAAGTCTAGTGACCTATTTAACCCCAAATTATGTAAAGTACGATAGTATGATATTTTTAAGTAATTCAAGTATGACACACACACGGATGCATGTATGCTACCCAATTTCAACTTGGGGAACAGTTGTCTACAATACTCAACGACCACTACATCATGATAGTGATCATAGAGATTCTTTCACGGCAAGTATTGCAAGCTATGATATTCCTTTGTCATTAATTCTCATTATATTTACGTTTGATGTATCAAAGTTCAATACTCATTTCAGTGGGTTATTAATTACATTTTCATTGCCTAATTACTAGGAGATAAGTCAAAAACATAGATTTATCGTTTGGTTCCTTTTATCTTCATGGTTGCTGTACTCTCCTAGATTCTATCTTTTGAGCTTGTGTATATTGCCAACAGTAGCCTTGTAAGTTGTAACACATTTTATGATTTAAAACTACTAAGTGGAATATAATATATCCAGCCAAATAAATCTTTAGATGAATCTGTTTACTTGGTAATCCATATATCAATATTGTGGCGGTTATTCCCCTAAATTACTTGTGCAATGAAAACCTTTTATTATTTTACCAACCATATGCATATATTTTATCCTGTTACTTGTTAGTAAACATCTTTTGATGCAGTTCTGTTGCCAACTAATAGTTGTACTGACGCATATGTTTGTTTCTCCCTTCTTGGTTGTAGGAGTTGATTACTTATCCAGTGCTGCATATAGTAATCTGATCACTCCTCATCGCATACTATTGAAAAACAAGGTAAGGACTATCTTTCTTTTGCTTTCGGTATCTTTCCTTCGAGTCTAGAATGTGGTTCATTCCTGATCTCTTGTGGCATCATGTACCTTGATCATTCTTTATTATTCCGCATTTTTAAGCAAGTTATCAATTTGAAACAGCAGGAATTGGAAACTTATGTGACTCCTAAACTCTAGGGCCAGTTATGCTGAAGTTAGGCATATATAATACATCCAGTCTAGTGATTTCAACATGTCTATCTATTATGTACGCCAAAATAAAATCCCTTTTGGCAATATTAAATTGAACTACATTAACTATCACTTCTAACAATTAAAAATGTTCGCTTTCTTCCATGGCCATATCCTGCTTTATCCATAATGGCTTTTTGGGCTATAAAGCTGCTTTTCATCTCTTTCCCCTTCCGCTTACTAAAGAACTGGATATAACATGCTAAGTTAATTATACTGGAAGAGTTTGGGAGCCACGTAGTATATTGGTATTAAGCAATATTAATTTCGTTTGGAGAATTATACCTTTGACAACAACCAGTACACCATCCATTTAGAAGTCTGATATTTTTGTATTTTGAGTCAACTCTATATATTATCACTAATTGGTCGACATACTATGCATTGTTAAATCAGTATCTCAATTACCCCAATATTATCATGAATACCAAACTTGGTTGCTAATCATTTTAATAATGGTAAAGAGATTGTGCTCGTTATTGTCCCTTGTATCTGTTCTAACATTGCTGATATGCTCTAGGATATCATTATTGTGGAAGGCCTGAAACTTGATGAGGTTAAATCACAAGTAACTTATAATCTCCACTGCCTACCTCTAAGGTTGCACGCTGATGCATCTCCAACACGATGCATTCTTATCCAGTGAAGCTTTCCTTGCAAATTTGTGTGATGTAAGTGATATATTACCCGAAGTACATAGTTATTATCTAGCATCATGTACACAATTAAGTGCTAAAATCAAACAATATGTGAATTTTTTCAGTTGTGTGCATCTTTTTTCCAATTTCGTTCTGCTGCCCCGTCAGTGTTGAGTGGCATTTGTGAATATATGCTCATTCTTATGTCATGATCTCATTATTACTAGCTTAATTGCTGCAGGTAACATACTGGAAGGATTTGTTCTTATATCTGATCATTATTCCGTGGAGACTTCACTGCAGGAATAGTGTTTGACATCCAGTTATCTATCTGACAAGTTCTTTCTGGCGGGGAAAAAAACAATTACACACTGTTATATGTATAACTCCCTTTTTTCTCCAATAATACCAGTAATTGCGGATAATTATATTTCTTGAGGTGCATATTTTCTGTGGATTCACAATGGTCAAAATTTCATGTAAAGGTGCTTATCCCTCCACATTCAAATAAAAAAAATAAATTAAAAAGGGATGTTAATAATATTGAAAAATGGTTGTGGACCTGTTATAGAGCTTAGAGATGCTGGAAACAACCCAAGCTCTAAAATCTAAATGGCATTTATAAGCCAGTTTTGTAATTTTGCTCTGAGTTCACTCGACTTTATACTCAAGCCCAGCCCGAGATGTCCCAAAGCCAGTCCTAGCTTGGCCCATAAATTCAAAACAAAACTTTAAATGACTATTTTACCCCTCTAATAATTATAGATTGATTAATATTTAGGGTATTTTGAGAAAACAAAAAAAAAAAGTTGAAAAAACTATAATAGCATACTAGAACCTTTCCATACTTTAACACAATTTTCTAAACTCTCAAATATTCTTTCTTCTATACTATCTCCCGATATGAAAAATAATATATTGTAAATATTTATGTCAATTTTATAATTGATAGTTAGATGGATAAATATTAGTGACAATCTTTTTAATAAAATGTGTAATAAATAAAATATGTTTACTTTACTTTTAAATTTTTGGTTCATAATAAAACATTACTATTAATGTGTTAGTATGAACAATTAACCTTTTTTTTCTTTATCCAAAAAAAGAAAACAAAAAAGTATGAACCCATTTTTCTTCTTTTAATTAAATAAATATGTTTCTAGGGGTATAAGTTGTAATAATCCTACCACTAGACACTAGTCCATTACACATACCCCAAAAAGGTGAGTTATTGCCTAAAAGAAAGCATTGCAAATAAACAAACCATCTACGACCACAAGCCAAAACCCCAAATCTCTACCCGGGGTTTAACATTCACGCAGAGAAAGTAAAGGAGAGAAAGAAAATGGAAGGAGGAGCGTCGTACCAGCGATTTCCCACGGTGAAGATCAGAGAACTCAAAGATGACTACGCCAAGTTCGAGCTCCGGGACACCGACGCCAGCATTGCCAACGCTCTCCGGCGAGTAATGATCGCCGAGGTTCCGACCGTCGCCATCGATTTGGTCGAAATCGAGGTCAACTCCACCGTACTCAACGACGAGTTTCTCGCTCACCGCCTCGGTCTAATTCCTCTCACCAGCGAACGAGCCATGAGCATGCGCTTTTCACGTGACTGCGACGCCTGTGACGGTGACGGCCAGTGCGAGTTTTGCTCCGTCGAGTTCCATTTACGGGCCAAGTGTATCAACGACCAAACCTTGGATGTTACTAGCAAGGATCTCTACAGTTCTGACCATACTGTTGTTCCGGTTGACTTCTCTGATTCCTCTGGCTACGAAAATTCTGAACAAAGGTCCCTTTCTATCTCTATCTATTTCACAAAATTCGTATGATTTAATTTGAGCTATTGATTTTTAATATTTCCAAGTTGCTGAGACAGAGAGATAGAAATGCAACCAACAATAGGGTATTAGGTTTTGCCTTGATTTCATGTTTAGGTTGTGTGTGAAAGTGTTTCTTTAGTTTAAGATTATAAGACAAGTATGTGAAGTATGCAAGGGTTTTCTGGATTTTTTTTTTGGGTGAAATGGAGAAAATGAGGAAAGTTGGACTAACATCAAAATTTTTGATTCCTTGAGGTTGCCGAGAAAGTTAAAATTAGGGAAAATTTCATCTTTTGGCCTTGTTTGAGCACTAAGAATTTGAGGGAAATGAAAGGAAAATGAAAACTAAAAAAATGTAAATTACTTTTAGAGTATACTTGGTGTATGGAATTTTTTGTATCATAGGTGGTTGAACACTTGAAATTGTATTCATTGAGAGGGTTGTATTTTTACTTTGTCCTTTCTAATTTCCAACTTTTTTTTTGGTTTCCAAGAAATGAGAAGGAAAATGTTAGCAGTGTAATAAAGTCTTGAATTGAAGCTTTCTTTATAATCTCCTTGAATATTGAGGACAGAGATGGGAAAGGAAGAGAAGGGAAATAAGAAATGAGGGTAAATATGACAGTCTTATGTTTATTATTGTAACAAACCCTAGAGAAACTCAACTTATCTGACGCACATTGTTGTGCTAGCTCAATTGAGGTGGAGATTTCTCCGTCTTTAACTATGCAGAAAATTCATGAGACAATTTTCTGAATCCTTAATTAGATGAATATGATGAATATATTGGCCTTAAATAAACATTACGTGAATACTCTTATGATTTTATTTAAGAACTCTTCTCATAACTTATAGCCATAAATACATAGGCTTTTAATATCATTCCTTGATATAACCAAAGAAAAATGGGCTATTTCTTTCGATCCAAGTTATGGAGGTTAGATGAAATGTGAAGTCTAGACATACATCTCATCTGTGACTGAAACATAAAAGACCTGTTTCACATTTATCTGCTATTTCTTTGTATGACTGACTTTAAGCAAGTCAAGTAAGGTTGGAGAGGGAACTTCAGTTTTGGATTTTCAGAGGAGTAACGTCGGTCCTTTAGAAATCTTGTAAGCTTTATTTGGTTACATAGTAATTTGGATTCCATGATTAATAAGGTAGACTTTGAACATTTCTATACTTTGAACATTTCTATGAAAAATAAGGTAGACTTTTGAAAAAACTTTGAACATTTCTATGAAAAATAAGGTAGACTTTTGAAAAAACACCCCCCCCCCCCGGCCCCCTCCCTACCCCCATCTAAAAACACCAAAAAAGAAGGAAGCCAAAGCCGCCCTTTTTCTTTCCCCCCAACTTGGGAGTTTGGAGCTTAACATGACAACCATATTAACTTATCAAAAAAACATAACTGTCTTTTTGGTCCCGGGTGGTTTGAGCATTTTCGTTTAGCTGAATCGAAATAAGTTAAGGCTCCATATCATAATTGATTTACTAACCTACATGATCCCTAGCAGCACCTTTGAATCTAGAGGAGTATGTAATTATTTTGCTTAGAAAATTCTGCTGTCATGGTTTTAGATTCCTACACGCACGCCACTAATTTATAAATTGAGATTCTGACTTATTTTTCCAGTAACTAATTGACATTCTGATTCTGATTCATCCTTGAAAAAGTCCATATTCATTTTTTGTGATAATCAATTAGAAATAGCTGGGATAATTAAGAGTGGTTTGTATTATTTTAGGGGAATAATAATTGTGAAGCTACGCCGTGGTCAAGAACTGAAGCTGAGAGCTATTGCCAGGAAAGGAATTGGCAAGGATCATGCCAAGTGGTCACCCGCTGCAACTGTTACTTTCATGTATGAACCTGCCATTCATATCAATGAAGATATGATGGAGAGTTTAACACTTCAAGAAAAACAGAGTTTCGTCGATAGCAGTCCAACCAAAGTGTTTGATATTGATGCTGAAACCCAACAGGTTGGTTATTTTTAATTTTGCTTTCATTTTCATTCTTCTTGGTTTCTCCCGATGGTTCCTGTCCAATTGACATAATGCTGGATTGGTAGTTAGAATTTACAATCATGATTACAATTACATTGAAGTTGGAATGTTCAAAAGTTGGTTACATAGTAGTTTGGATTCCATGCTTAGTGTATGCGTGTCTATATATGTTGTAAGCTAAAAAAACAATCTTATTTATCTTTCGAGGCATAACAAATTCATTGCAAGCATTGTAGACCTTCAAATCCTTCATCGAATACCTTTTGTATTTTTCCTTTATAATTCATATTTGTAGTTGTTTCTTAGACAGCCTTTGATTTTAGTTTCAAATACTCCCTCCGTTCCGAATTATAAGATAATATTGACTTTTTAAAAGTCAATTTGAGACATTTTCAAATTTAAAATCGACATAATTCTTTTAAATTTTGAAAACAATAAATCCTGACATAAACTAATGAATTCATGTCAATTTTGAGTTTGAAATTGACTTTTAAAAAGTCAATATTGATCTTATAATTTGGAACAAAGGAAGTACATTATTTTGGTAAAGTTCATTCAGTACTTTAAAAAAACAAATGAAGTGGTCTAGATTTTAGAGTTGTAGTTAAAAAAATGTGGTGTATTAAAAAATTAGTATGAATATATTAGTCTCATAAGAAAAACTTGAAAATGTGAGTAGGACCAAATTGAGGCAGTTGAGAACTAATTTCCTCTAGGCTCCCAGTCAAATGAAGGCGATAGAGGACCGATAGATCTGGCTTACAAGGACTTTTAGAACACTATCCATTATAGAATTATGTAGCTTGAGATAATTGGCAATCATTTTCAAAGTTGTCATAGGCCTAGTCCTACATCCACAAAAAGAAATAGAAAGGGGTGGTGCACTTCATTTAATATGTGCTGGACTGCAAATTCCATTGAACTTCTTATACAACGGACAAAATGGTAATAACGGAGGTAGTATTTGATTTAGGTGGAGCTAGATGCCTAATGCTAAAATTAAGGCAACTCAGGATCCAGTGCTATCACAGGTTTTTTAGCATGTTTGCTTGTGGGGCATGGGTTATATGCTGGCAGCATGCAAGCTACTTTTTTTACAGTAAACATGATGCACTCTCTGATTGGAAGTAATAGATTTGACTTTAAATTGAAGTTTAGGTTCTCTAGTGCTTCAGCTTAGATCTCACTTTATAATGTCTTCCAGCTTTTTGTGTTTATGGCGGACCAAATGTGTGTTACCTGATAAAGATACTGTTGGGCTTGAGGTTTTGGTGATATTGAGTTTCAGAATATACTTTACTGTTAGCATGATTGATTAGAACTGTAAAATGAAACCAGGGAGTGCTAGCAATAGTGTGTATACCTGGATGTCATAAGCTACATTACATTGCTAAAAACATTTTTTTGCTATCACACTTGCAAAACCTAAATAAGTGGCAAAATCATAGTTGTCATGGCATCGCCATGGTATCACCTAGGTGACGACTAGGCATCCTGGCGCCAGAGCAGGACAAGACGACGCCTTGGACGCCGAGCCGCCAAGGATCACGTATTGGTAGTTGGCCCAAGTTAAGTGATTAAGTTATTTTGTACTCATGACTCATCGTAATTCATGGACTAGCTATATAGTGTAATTTTATTACTTATTAGACTTGTAATGTGTGCTGAGTGTTGACTTGGTTGCATAGTTATCAAGTCGTCGACTAGGCGACGACTAAGTGTCTAGGCGGTGTGAAAGGAACTAGTTGAGAGTGCAACTTGGTGAATGGCTCAAAGGCAAGCGCTTTGTTCCCTAAGTCGTCGAACCAAGACGACTAGGCGTCGCCTTTCGTACCGCATCATTGTGAGAAATAACCAAATCAATGAAAAACAAAAAAGAAAGGAGGAGAAGAAGAAAATAGTGGTTTAGTCATTTGTACATCTTCTCTTCCGATGTCCACCTTGATCTTCGATTGCATCTCTCTTTGATCTGTTATCTCCTAAATTTTCTCTTTCATCTACTATTTTTTTTTTGTTTTGCAACAAGACTCTCTCCATGTATCTGAAAGTATATATAATCTATATTATAATTTATGTACTTATTGCTTACAAGAGTTAGTAGTCACTAATCAACACTCAGTAAAAGTTAAATGGTCCATGGCTTTATGCATATATTAGTTGGCTTACACTACATAAATTACACCATACATCAACACGTGTTATGTTGTTGATGGCAATGACTGAGGACTTTGACTCATGAGTGGACTTTGACTTAAACAAACAAAGCACTCAACATTTAGAATAATGCTATACAATTGTATACTACTAATGTAGCAAGTATAATATATATATATATATATATACACACACACACATATATTGTAAATTACAGCACATAGTTTATATTAGTATGATATTATATGCATGATAAATAAATATTAATATTATATTATATATGTATGATAAATAAATATTAAGATTATATGTTTTGAGTCTATGAATTGTAATGCACTAATGTAGTGTTAATTATATTTAAGATGCTTGTGGGTAATTTTTTATGTTTAGTGTACCTGTGAATTGAAAAATAAATAATATACATATATATATATATATATGTGTGTGTATTTATTTATATATAAAATGCATACCGTAAATAATTCATCGCTTTATGGACGATTAGTTAGGCATCTAGTCGACTACTCGCTTAAACGGTCGACCACCGACTTGCCTCGACCTAACGCCTTAACAACTATGCTTGGTTGATTCTTTATTTTCTACGTAGCGTTTGTTGTTTGTTGACTTGTTCTACTAGTTTTCAATGTGAAGTGTTTTATTTCTTTAATTTTGATTGTGACGTATTCATATAATTGTGTTTTTAATTGTATTCCATAGTATTCTTTATTATGTTTTTGAGTTTTAATGTATGTAAAATTTTATTATCCAATATACTTTTGAAGTAAAATAAATAATGTATAAATTGCATATTGTTAACGATTTTTCACCATACGAATGCCATGGTAGGTGCCTTATCGCCTAGGCGTCTTGGTTGACAACTAGGGGAAAAATAATGACGAATTCCACGATAACAAGAAATAGAAATGAATCATAGAAAGGAGCTAAGAAGCAGGGGTGCGTCACTTACATGCCGCATTGTGCACTGGGTACGTGTGGGGGGTGCGGGTGCATGAACACAATGGGTGCATACGGGGTGCATCAGAAGTCGCGTCCTGCGATTAAGTCGGACGCGATTAGGCCCAAGGGTGCGTCGGAAAAAGAAGATAGAGGGGACTTAGGGTTCAGATGATAGTGTACCTTTTAGAGATCGAAGGTTGCCAAACATAGTTATCATTGCCGATTTGAGGTTTGTTTTTCTTTTCTTTTTCTCTCTCTGCCATCGTCTACTTCCTCCCTTTTTTCCTTCTCTATCTTTCTTCAGTTTGCATCGTTTAGCCAACACGTTTTTAATCGGGATGAGTGAGAACTGAGAACTGGTGTGTAATTAAATAAAAATACAACAGCAATAAGGGCCTGGGCTGGGTCTGTTTGGTGTTTAATAAAATATACTACAATTAGGGCTTGTTTGGTTTTTTATAACTCAAAACTTAATTAAACTATTTGATTATTTGATAAAGTAACTTAATTTCAGCATGTTACACTTAATTAAATTCCCTAATTAGCATTTAACTTAAAGTACTTTATTTTTCAGATTTTTTTTGTTATATATGTACTACTCTAATTATATAAATACATATATATTTAATATTTAATAACTAAATATATGCCGTATCCCCCCGCACCCGAATTCCCATATTTTCAAATTTTGCGAACCCCAGTATTCTTGCACCGCGCACCCGTATCCCCGCACTTGAGTCCTTGCTTCTTAGGAAAGGAGAGTTATCCAAAACTTGAGATAATGGGTGTAAACCGAAAAAAGATTCATAAGTAGTTGTTAATGGAGTTGAAGTTACCAAATTCTGAGGAGTCGGTATCAATTAGAGAGCTGTTCTAGTAGCTCCTTTGATTTCGCGTAGGGAGGGCTAAAGTAGTCGCCCCTAAGAATGTAAATTGGATAAACACAGAAAGGAGAGCTTGTTGCTAATATACTTTAATTTTGAACTATATTTTTGAAGTGATTTATCTTTTAGATACGTGATGACTACAGAATGGTTGAAATTTGAGCTACATCATGGTTGGCTTATTGTGGTGGGTATCACTAAATAAGAATGGAGGCATTCTTTAATGGTGGGTATCACTAAATAAGAATGGAGGCATTCTTTAATGGTCGTGCATTTCATGTGAGAAATGTATAATCAAGTTATATCTGCGAACAATTCTTTGAATGCATATCATCTCATTTGCATACCATGAGGTCATTTGAACTTCCTTAAACATTTCTCTGTTGAATGCATTGTAGAAGATAATTTATCAAACGCTCTAATTTTTGAAATTCTTCATTTGCTTTTCTGTTCTCAGGTTAAGGTGGTTGATGCTGAGGCATACACTTATGATGATGAAGTGCTCAAGAAAGCTGAAGCTATGGGGAAGCCAGGACTTGTGGAAATTTATGCAAAAGAAGACAGTTTTATTTTCACAGTTGAATCCACTGGTGCGATCAAAGCTTCGCAGTTGGTGCTCAATGCTATAGACATCCTGAAACAGAAGCTTGATGCAGTTCGCCTGTCAGATGACACTGTAGAAGCTGATGAACAGTTTGGGGAATTGGGTGCACATATGCGTGGAGGGTGATCCTTCATGGTGCCAGGATTCTTTGTATAAGATTTTCAGAGTTCAACTGATTTCCATTGACTTTTGGAACTTATGATTAGTTTTTTATTTACAGCCGGAGGATGCTAATAATCTTTTGTAAGTATGTCATGTTTTATGTTCTTGATAGATTTACCTAGTCATTTTGCTCTTGGACTTGTTTGCAGGTGGTCTACAGTTGCATAACATAACTATAAGCCTGCATCTTTGTTGAAATCATTTTGTGCTGTGTTTATTGCAAATAATCATTTCTTTCAACTTAAAAAATGCTTTCAAGCTACTATAAGCCTGTAAAAGTATTGAGTATTAGTTAAAAAGGATGTAAACGTTTTATTTATTCCTTTTATTAGAAGCGGCAGCTGGGTTTTGCTATAACTTGTCTATGATAAAAACGCGGTTGTGAATATAACTCTCAATGTTTAAGTTGGTTTTGGATACTTGCAGGGCTATAGGTTATATTTTTCTAAAATTAAGTTGGTGGGGCTAGAGGGTTTTGTTTGAGTGAGCGTTTTTGTGCTACTGATTCTGCTCAAGAAATTGGTTCTAATTCTGTTATATGTCCATACATGCTAATCAAGATTGGTTTTAAGTTGAGTCTATTTTTCAAAGTACTCAAACAAACAGGGGCTAAGGGCTTGTTTGGATATCTTAGATACCTTGGGTTTGGGAGTGGTCACAGTTAAACAGAAATAGGACAGTCCTAGGCTGTCAAAAAGATACCCAAATCTTTTGGCTCAGAAGCAGACATGCTTCCAAGATGTCAGTCTAGTTTCACAGATTTGGGACATGTCTGACTCCTGAAACATCAAAAACCACCTATTGTCCTTTTTCTACTGACCCTCTCAAAAGGAAAGGAAAGGACCCTTAAAAGTCAGCTACACTGCTAAGTGGCCATTAATTTTTACTCCTTAGCACCACATTAGTTAACCAAGGACCACCTACACACAACACTGGACTCAGTCTTCTTACCATTATTTCTATATTCAATGCCCCTCCTCGCCTGCTTGATTGAGATACACTCGAGTATTGATAACAAACTTGGACCACATGCCCTAAGAAAACCAATTTTATGTTTCATATTACTTCATCTAAAGATGCTATTAAAAACATACCTTGTATCCTTATTGGAGTTATTGCATTACATTGATGGTAGAACTAAAAGTTTGTGCTTGTTCTAATCATATTGTCTCACAAGATCACATTGTTCCAACTTATAACTTATGTTTGTTCCAACTGATAAATGTCTTATATTTTTGGTACAACACTAAAGATATGGTGACCATCTTGTGGTGCCTGTGTCTCTATACGTGCACATATATATATATATATATATGTATATTGTAGAGAGAGACAATAATTGTTGGACAAGAGAAGGGGGGGATGGGAAGGAGAAGTAGGAAGAAATCAATTATTAAACCCACGCGGAGGGTGTGCGACGAAAGCAAGGTGACGCTAAAATTTTGGGGCCATTCTGATTTCTGGAGGGCCAAGGCCACGGGCACGGGCACAGCTCCATGGCTTCTCTCTCTCTATATATATATATATATAAACTTGTGGTGGTCCTCTGCCCTATCTATGTATATGCATTGTCCAGCATCTCGCCCTATCTATGTATATGCATTGTCCAGCATCTCGCAATAACTACAAATATAGTTGCAAAACTTTGTTTTATATATATATATATATATATATATAGAGAGAGAGAGAGAGAGAGAGATGCAAGAGTATTAATTGTAGGCAACAATTCCTTTTTGACCATTGCTAGTGGTGAAAGACTGAAAGTTGATAATGTTTTTTAGAAATTTTGTCAAGGTCAAGTGAGAAATTTTATTTTAACCATATTTCTTCACTTATATCTCTCACTTCAAATAGGATAAAATAGAGTATTACATCTATTTTATTGGAAGATCTGGTGTATCTTTCTTTTCCCTTTTTTATCTTGTTGGTTTTATTTTTTATTTTTTGGGTATTCTACATGAATTGTCAGTTTTGACCCTCAGTTAGATCAACATTTTGCACATTTAACACTTTCCTATGGCAGAGAGTTTGCGTCCAAGTAAATGCATATATTCTATAAGATATTATTGATAATAAAAGTGATAGTCTACTACTGTAATTCTTGTCATACCAATATAAATTACTCCTACTATAGAGACGAAGAAATATTGGCCGATATCCCCAAAAAAATGCTTTGGGGTTGAGGTTGGACTTGAGCATTCTCAATGCATATCTGAAATTAAAATACTCGAATAAAATTCTATAAAGACGCTTTGAGGCAAAGTTCCCGGCCCGGATGTATATTAATTAATTTTAATATAATTGCATGGGAAAAATAAATGTAAAATGAAGGTAAAAAGGGTAGATCATATTCTTGGCTGAAGAGTGAAGAGAGATAGATTGTTAACATGGGCCATGGGGTCCCCTCTTTTGCTGTCATTTCAAGCTTTACAGCTGTGAGCAAGAAAATGGTAGCTAGCTTAGCTAGAGGAAAATTAAGATGGAGGGAGATTTACATGCAGTATTTACTTTAATTTCTAACTAAGTCCAGAGGGAGTGGATTATTTGATGTGATGGGGTTTGATAATAATAACAAGGGTACTCTTAACATATGCCTTAAGGGCAGTTAAACGCACAATTTAAGGGTATATTCTCTTGAACTGTATGCATATTTCTTTAATTTCTGTATTTACACAAAGTTCAAGAGAATATACCCTTGAATTCTGTGTTTAGCATGTGCTCTTAGGGCACATATTAAAAAATTCTTAATAATAATAAGGGTGGGGAGATGAAATGATTTGAAAGGAGGTCAAAAAGTAGGAAAGTTATTATTACAATGATCATCAACCTAAAGCCATCCCCAACCTAATACGGCATCATCATTTCATCATATTGTTCTTCTACAATTATTGGTTTCGAACACTTTGTTTCCCTCTTTACTTCTTTTTGTTTTCCTTTTTTCCTAGGGTATTATGTTGATTTTATAAATACATGCTTTCTTGTAAAATTTGTTCATCGGACAAACTTAACTCTCAATAATATATGTCATATTAGATTTATGACTATAACATGCATAATTATGAAAACACCACCGCATATATAATCATATAGTTATAATTGTATTTGAAAACTCATTGTTTTTAAAAATCGTCTTTCGATCAGAGACGCATTAATGACATTAAAAAAAAATTACATGACGCTGAATTAAGGTTTTCATAATCATAATCGCAATGAACTTGAAATGGTCTAAAATGAACATTGTTTTTTTATGGAAGAATTAATTCGATAAAAAAATTGTCAAAGACTTTAGAGAGAAACTACATAACACTAAATTAACCTTAGGAGTTTCTCCTTCTAAGATCTCCTTCACATTAGTCATGTCACTATTAAGATGTAGTATCAATTACCATTTCTATAATCCACAAAATTAGTACAAATAAGGTACAAAATGAGGTAGTAGGACCATAGCACCTTCCGCGAAATCAAAGATTGTGTCTCCCAAATTCAAAATCCCCCTACCTTTTGCCTTTCAACCCTTTTATGGGGTGTGCTTCTTGTGGAATGCAGAATGATCCCTAATACCCCCTTCCAACACCTATTGATTCATCTTTCTCAGTCTCCTTTTTATTTGTAGTAGAATTAGTAATACTATGCATTAGTATATTTTATCAGAAAAATAGGACAAAATTTTCAATATCCCAAGTTAGAAAATAACACCCTAAAGATATTTATAATTAATTATAACAATAAGAAAAAAAAGCTCAACAGTCTATTGCAAAAATTATTTCAGAGTATTTTTTTTTGTTGCTAAATTTAAGATTGTATAAAAGAAAAAAAATACAATAGCAAAGGAGCATACCCCAGATCAAAATAGTGAGAGCTTCATATGTGGAAAATCACAATATGAGATGCCAACTATCAAACAAGAGACCTAAATATTCCAAACAAGGAGGGAACTATCATCAAGTTTAACTTTGTGAAATTTAGCACAAGCGTTAAGTCTACATTTGACTCTGTTAAGAATAGCAGTAGCAAGATGTTGGGCTGGAATAGCATGATTGCCATGAAAACGAGAGTTACGCTCGGCCATGATTGAATAAATAGAAGTTGCAAGGGTTAAATGAATAATTTGCATGCGGATACCTTTTGCTTGGAGTGACCAATTTAGCAAAGTAGACCAGCGGGTAGGCACAACTGTCCAACCTCCATAAGTAAGTAAGAGAAGAATGTAAAACCAAACTAGAGAAGTCACATTCAAAAATGAGATAATCATGACTTTCGGTGTGGTGGGAGCATAAACAGCAGCGGGGATCAACAAAGTGATTGAATTGAGCAATAGGATCAAAAGTTGGTAACTTAAACAGAATGATCATGCACATGATAAAGAAGTACCTAGGAACATGAAGTTTATGTCGTAGTATAGAGTGTCATCCAGGGACGAAACTACATATGGACGGAGGGGGCCACGGCCCCCCCCAAGGTTTGAAAATTTTGTAAGTTCCACCCTAAAGTTTCAAAAAAATTATTTTTGGCCCCCCTCAAGAAAAATGCAATGCTTCAGAGGAAAATGAATTTCTTTACTACCAAACTAACGATCACAACACATTCTTTGTAACAAGATATAAATTTACACATCGGTCTCACTCTGATCTTAACTAGCCAAATTCATACACTTATAAATAGATTATAGACCTGCCCTTCTTGCCTATCCTGCCCCATAAAATTCTCAAATAAAAAATGGCAATTCCTACCTCCATACTAAATAAAAAAGAAAATGGAAGCTCACTAGAAAGACTTAGATAGTACTGCACTAAAAAAATAATTACTTTATAATGTAAGGTAATTTTAAAAAATTTAAATATTATATATAAATTGACTCCACTAAAATTTTATAAATTTTCTATTATACGGGATCAAATTGAAAAGTTATAATTTTGTCAGTTAAATTTTAACCACATATGACTCATATTCTCTCAATATATGTATATCTCCTTATAATATTATATATATATATATGTGTGTGTGTGTGACCTGAAAGTACAAAAGTATTAAAAAAAAATTGGCTCGGGGGCGCTGCCCCCGAACCCCCGCCAAATTATTTATGACTTGCTAAAAAGTTTGCCCCCCCTGAAATCAAATCCTGGTTTCGTCCCTGGTGTCATCTGACATAAGATTATTTAGAACGAGCAGAATACCAACTTATAGAGACTGTAACTTTACTATTGGTAGCTGAGCTCCAGTGAACGGAGCCCCAGAGTATTGTATATTGTGCATGTATAATTGATTAATTGTAAAAAAATATAATTGAATATGCGTAAGTACAACCTATGAAATATGACTATTGTTCATATTTTTTTCAGGCTCTCATCCACTTTGCAATAATGAGTTTTCCAAAGCTTATAATTTGTTGAATTAGTTTCAGAGTAAAGTAGATTGATTTCTTCTATAAATGGAAAGGAATAATTTTAGTTCTCTTAATTACTTTCCTTTTCTATATATATATATATATATAAAAAAGAATAGATAATATAGTAATATGTATAAATAAATACGACCATGTCTCAAGCCTAATAATTGGACGTCTTAAAGCCTCACAGGTCGGAGATGATTATGCCTTTAGTACGTAGTCCGTACACATTTGGAGATATTTTTGTAGTATATCACATGAACAAGCTAGAATTTAAACTATAGAGTGCCCAATAGAATTTACCAAGACTGGTTGAGTGTAAATAAAACAAAATTAGAGTGCAAATATCATTTCTCAAAAACTCAACTCATTTATATGATCCACTATGAATGCAAATCCATGTTTATGTCACGGGATAATAAATATTATTTTGTAATTTAATGTTCTTATTGAGTTTTCAACCACCTTATTTTAATTCCGTGTTTGTGAGTTTAAATTTGTTAAAAAAGAAAAAAAAATGAATGAAAAATATAAATTTTATATCCATTTCTTTAGTTTAAGAGTTTTTAAGAGAGAGGGAACAGAATTGGATAAAAAAAACTTAAAACACATTTTCTAATCACAATTTTTTGTTTAAAACAAAATGAACGAAATTAGGGGAAAATGTTTATAACTTAAGTGAATGATTTATGATCCTTATATTATCAATGAACACATTAAAATGTTATAAAATAGAAAAGTGGTATAAGTTATATATTTTGAGTCTCAAACACACATATTATTCAACATCATAAGAGTTTAATGGATCATAAGAATTATTATATAATAATATAATATCGATATGAGTCATGATATATATTGCGAACGATTTTTATCGAATTACGATTGCGACGTATATTATGAGATTTGATAAAATCATAAAATTGATCCACTATATCAAATACATTATAAAAATAATACAAATTAAATTTATTTACGTAACTCGTAATAAAAAAAAATCGACACGTAAAATTATAATATATATTATTATTCTATCTATATTTATATTTGCAATCTATTTGAGATCTTGAATTTGAGACGTCTAACGTTATTTGGTGGTGGAGGAATATAGTAGGAGTATTCTCTATTTATTAACCACAAGTGAAACAGGAGAAGTTCCTCTTCATGCAACCCCACAACCCCTAGTAGTATTAATTCCATCCGTTTGTTTGTGTTTATTACGTTGCATGTATGTGTAGTTTCTTAACCAATTTTCTGCCAAATGAATAAATACTCTCACACAAAAACGTTTATAAGATCTAACAGAGATTTGGTTTATATTATTATTATTAATTATTATTATTAATTATTATTATTATTATTATTATTATTATTATGCATTTTGATGGGTCTTCTAAATCTGGTAGTAGTACCATAAGTGGGAAAATCTTCGGACAGCTTCAAACTCCTCCATCACACAACCAAATCAAACAATCCATCACCTTTATATTCATTTCTCACATACAGCCAAACCCACTAAAACTGACAATGTTATCATCCTTCTACACGAATTCGGATTAACCCTCAAATTTTTATTGCCAAAAATATTATTGACTCATTTTTACCCACCATAAGTTTATTCAAAATTTGCAAAAAATATTATTGACTCATTTTGATCCACCATAAATTTATTCAAAATTTAACGACGGATCGTAATTAATACACATTATAATACATCTCACATGTTTTGATATGTTACTTAATATTAATGATGATCTGTTCAAAAATATATATACTTTTATATTCATATCATCATTTAGACCAGCATAGATCTATCTAAAATAACACAATATTAATACTCTTATAGTTATTAATGCCCATCAAAATCTCTATCGCACCCACTCAATATTTATGTAAAAGAACTAATTTTTAATGTGAAAACATTAATTCCCTACATTATACATGTTTCGATGAGACTGAATGTTAATGACAAACTGTTTAAAAATATATATTCACAAATATATTCATATGATCATTTCCCCTTCCAGCTAAATGCTGTATTTCTAGTGAGTAAATACTGTGGTAATGACAATAAATTAATTTAATTAGAAATGAAATGCAAATGGAACGTATACAGATGGAACAAAATATGTAGCAATACTAATTAATTACACTATTATAGAGATAGAATGCATGAAAGAGACCCGAGCTTAGAGAGAGACAAAGAGTCTTAACATTTAGTGAAACATGGTATGCAGATATCCTTCATTGCTTCTTCTTTCTCGCTTTTTTTTCTCTGTTACAATGATATCTCCAACCCCCACCCCACCACCCCCAAACCAACTCTGCTTTTCATCTGTTCATCCATATTTATATATATATAATATATAAATATATATAATAATCATCATATATAGTTACAGATGGAAAAAGCTGATTTAATTTGCATCATTAAAGATATAATTAAAACATAATTAGGAGACAGAACCAGCTGGGCTGCCAACAACATCTACAAACACCCTTTTGAATGATGATGGCATTTGCATTTGCACTTGCAGCTTCTCTTCTTGAATCCTGATTTTCTTGAACAGAGGAGGAGGCTCAGGCGATGAACAAGCTGATGATCCCAAACCCCAGTAATCATTTGAACTATCAGAGCTAAATGATGCATCAATAACCCCACTTGGGCTGCCGGGGATTTGGATTTCTTCTTCATACTTGCGTTTTTGGGACTTTTTTTTACCAATGCAAAAGGTGTTTGATATGTCCTCAATGAGCTCATAGCATTCATTTATTTCCTCCTGTAAACAATAATAAAACTCCAAAATATCAACTTTTAGAACAAAGAATGAAGAATTTTCCGGATGGAAATAGTAAAATCTACGTGATTAAATGCAAACCTTGGTGGTTTTGAGAACACCTAGAAGCTGGTTTTGATATTGAATGGCATTAAAAGGCTCAACTTGGTGTATAACGTGAAGCATTGTTGCAGTGGCCAACACAGATGGTAAATAACGTATGGATCTCGAATCTACATTAGTAATCATCAACAAAACGTACATTAGAGTGAAGAAATTCGTTTCTTTATCCTTTATTTGTTTGTTTGTTTTCTTTCAAAAAGATGACATCTTTATGGTCAAAAAGAGGGAGGGAGAGTTACCAGCTACAACAGATAGGAGCAGAGCTTCACATTTCTTGAAAAACTCCCAATGCAGATCACTCTTCAATCCAAGCCTCCTTATGATGTGATCAAGAAATGAAAGTGGGGTCACTGGATTCATCCTCCATTGAAGAGTAGACATTACCAAGAGCTCCATTCTCTGAATAGTTTTAGCCTCAAACACATACTTTGAATCTTCCACCTAATTAAATCAAGAAACAGATCAAGAACCAAACGAAGAACAAAACTAAATCAAAAGATATATAAATTAAAAAAAATGTACTACAGCACATACTTGGAGGTCTAGAAGAAGTGGGACTTGGGTTTCTTCAACTTTAGCAGCCAAAGATAGACAAGTTACAGCAGCAAGCTGGATCATCCATGGCTTGTCTTTTTGGAAATGAAGGCTAGAGAGGAATCTATCGAAGAAATTAATGGACAAAACTGCAGTAAGAGCTGAAAATCCATAATGGGTTTTGACTTTTAGCATCCACTCAACAGCCTCTCCTCGAGCCACACACAAAACAGAGTAGTACTCGGTTTCTTTATTATCACAATAAAGATGGGTTTGTTTTTCTTTAGAAAACAGAGACAGAAGCTCTTCATCTTCCCAAAACAAATCTTGTTCCAATAAAAGCAGAGGAAGAAGAGAAGGTGTTGTTTTTCTTGCTCCATTAATGATAAAGTTGTGATCTTTATCAGTGATCTCCTCCTCCTCCTCTAAGCTCTCGACTCCCACTTCTTCTTCTTCACAATAGAGGGAATCTAACAAGAAAGATTTGGATTCATCATTTTGATCTGAAATCGCCATTTTCTTCTTCTTCTTCTTCTTCTTCTTTCTTGTTGCTAGAAGAAGAGTGGTCTTTGTCCTCTGCTGCTCATTATACAAAAGAGAGAAAAGAAAAGTGAAGGGTCATCACCCAAGTCCTTTTCTTTCTCTTGTGAAATGGAAATTGAAAGAAGAAACTGAGGGACTCGTTTCTCAAAAACAGAGAAAAAGGAAGTGATTTTATCAGAGCGGTTGTCACGCCTGTCCTTTCTTTATTTATATATATATATATATATATATATATATATTGAGAAATATATACAAATAGAGTTAATGATTTTGTTTTTGTTTTATAGAAACGTTTTTTTTTTTAATTTTTTCTAACTACTCCATTGTTATTATGGTTTTTGGTGTTTGGAGGGGAAAAAATGTAACGGCACACACATCAAGCCGGACCCATGAAAAGTACCTCTTATGGAACACAAATTAATTACACACTGCGCAATATATTGCAAATTTTAGTCCGTTTGGAAACACATAATTCTCAGGAAAAAGAAGTATTTTTCAGATTAAAACAAAATAATGCTCTCATCTTAACAGGATAAAAGTTATAGTTGACTATCAGAATAAAAGTTTTAGTTGACTTTTTACGTATATTAAGAAAGAGGATCAAACGATAAAATTGTCTATATTTAAATTCTCGTCTAATTATATTATTTTCTGTACATGACTAATAATATTCCATAAATATACAGAAAAAATAGAAATATAACATTTAATACTAAGGATATTATAAACAAATTATTATAAAAAATAAATTATTTAAAATAAGAAGATATTTAATTTGGAACTACTTAAAATAATAATAAAGATAAAAGAGTATTATTTTGGAATTTTCAAAATTGAGATTAAGAGGAAAGAACCAAATTTAATCCTATCCCAGCCAGGTTGATGCTATCCTAGCTACTCTGTTCTTGGTGATAAGTAATGATGTTTTCTTTATTGGGAATGAAAACAACAAAAAAAAGTGAAATTATCTTTATTTTTGGACTTAAAAAATTCACACAAAATTAAATATCAAAATGTTAATTTGAGCTTAGAGAGGAAAAAAAATCAAAAGTGGTAACATCAATACTTGATTATTCATGATGCTAATTCAAGCTCAAGAGAGATAATTTTGTGGACAAAAGTAACAACTTGTATATTTGCTCAATCCATTGGTTTTAAAAATGGATAAGTCTATATATACTACTCCAAACACTACATTTTATACTACATTGCACATTCAACCATTAAAAAGTGGGACCTGACGTGGATTTCCGTGTCAGGTCTCACTTTTTAATGGTTAAATATGTAATGTAGTGTTTGGAGTAGTGTACATAAACTTATCCTTTAAAAATTATATAAAAAGAAGCACTCATTGCATAAACCTCTTGCAATAGTAAATCGAGAAAATCGTGTGTATTTAAAAAAATAATTTTAAGGGGTTCTTTCAAAAAATAAATAATTTAACAAAATTGTTATCTTGATTACTTATATTTAACCAGCTCACTTGTTTTGCTCCAACATTTAAAGAGACTTTTAAGAAAATTAAAATGAAAGAAGAGTAGGATAATTAATTCCCCTTTTCTAACCGAAGAGGAATAATTGTAATAAGTAAAAAGATAATAGTAAAAGATAAAAAGTGAAAGTAAAAGTCAAAATTCAAAATAAATAAATAAATCGGACCAGGATTTGCAATACAGTTGTCTTGCTGGTCGCAAAAATCTGGAATCTGAATCATTTGGAGAATGGTGAAGATATAGAAAAGTACCAAGTACGAAACTACAACGCCCTTTAGGCAGTGCAACTACTACACTTGTACGCGCATATGTCTATGCATGGTTTCACGCGCCTATTCCATGATCAGAAATTCAAACCTAATTCAACTTATAAGATAAAAAAAATGTTCGATTATTAATGTTTACGGTAATTGCATTTAGTACATTTAAAAAGTCAAACACACGGTTTATTTAGTTATTAGTCCTTGAAACGATTTTATTATATAGATTTGGACATCAATTATTGCGTTTGTAAATTAAAATAATTATATTTAAAATATATTATTGCCAGCTAAACAAGATTTTGAAATACATTCGTAGAGACGTAATTGCTGATAGAAAACTAAGTGCTAAAAAATAATAGTAGTGTAGTGTGTTGGGACCCCAGGTACTCTATGATTTGATTAAGATGCTTTTAAGCAAATTAGCGAAGTTTCCGAAAAATAGGATAGTGGGACCCTAAATACTCTGTAATTTGATTAAGCTGCTTTTAAGCAATTAACGAAGTTTCGTAAATCGGTAGACAACAAAAACATAGTAAAACTATAGAGGTAAAGACATTTTTAGAGCTAGAACTATTTTTAAAGCAATATATATATATATATATATATATATATATATATACACACACACACACGCACACACAAGAGAAACAATAAACAATAAACAAATTATAGATATTGTTACAATACCTTAAATCCAAGATAAAAGAATGAAAATTTTAAATGACGTGGAAAAGAAAAAAATGGAAAAGTTGTAGATTTGCTTAGTTATATTGTTTTTGAGTTTATAATAGAGAACTTGAATAAGCTTTGTATTTTTTTGTTTGTAAATTGCAAAGTAAATAAATGTGCAATATTTATTTTGTACATTGTGCTTCCCCTATCAAATCAAAAGTATAAATATTCAATTTTCGCTAAAATCGTTCAGTAAAAAATTCATGCCCACAGTAGCATTGCTTGGTTAAAAATGTTTTGAAATAAAAAACTCTACTACTTAAAAGTGTGTTTCTGAAGAACCCTAAACCCTACCCAAAAATTTCAGGCAAATGGACTTATTTCCATCTCACCTTCCAAGTCCAAACATTTTTACCCAACACCATGTAAAGGAGTGAAGTTCTTGTGCAGGTCAGTACAGTAATTTTTAGCACAGCCCAATTCGGACCGAGCAAGTATGTATGTATATATATATATATATACGGAGAGGCTCTAAAGCGAACCGGTTCGCTGACGAACCGGTTCGCTGACGAACCGGCTTTAGCGACGGTTTTTACCGTCGCTAAAAGCTAAGACGACGGTTTGTTTATATGCGACCTGTCGTCTTAGCCTTTAGCAACGGTAAAAACCGTCGCTAAAGCCGGTTCGTCAGCGAGCCGGTTCACTGGAGAGCCTCTCCCTATATATATATATATATATATATATATATATATATGATGGCGTGTTATGTTACAAAGCAAAACTTAGCACTTTTAAATCGTAAATTTTGTTAATAATAATAAAGTATTACAACAAGTCAACAACCAAACATGTAAAGATAAATAATTTGACCGTTATTAATGCTCTCACAATAGAGTATTAATTTGTATAGATGATATGGTTACTAATTTCTCGCCTTCTCTTTTTAAATAGATACATATATCTATTTAACAAAATATAATTGTTTTTGAATTTTCCGTTCATTCTAATAAAACATCAGGACCGTTTAAAGTTTGGGATAAATCTCACCGTCCAAGTGCAGGAGGCAAGGGTGAAATGCTAGTATATATATATAAAGGATGAATCTAAAACATATCTTTTAAATAGTATACCTCTCTTAAATAACATACCTTTATTAAAATTACATTGTTTGGAGATTTTTTTAAAAAACAAAATAATATTAAAAGAGAGTACTCAGAGTAGTCTCACTTACTTTCTTTTTATTTATAAAAATGTCATCCGCAACCCTACTTATTTCTTAAAAGAATCTTTAAAATAACGTAATTTTAATAAAAGTACTCCCTCCGTCCCAAATTAATTGCTCAGTTTTGACTTTTTTAAGTCAAATTGACTATTTTTAGAATTAATAATTAAGCATATATAAATATATTTCTAAAATTATAAAAATTGGGGTTAGTAATAAATTGTATATACTTTCTTTTAGTTATAATCTCTTCACCTATATTTTAGCAAAAAATAGTAAAAAGATTAGTTTTAAAAATGGTCGATTTAACTTTAAAAAATAAAAAATGAACAATTAATTTGAGACAGAAGAAATATATTATTTAAAAAATATATTTTAGATCCATCCCCTCTCTCTATATATATATATATATATATATATATATATAGGGCAATGATCCATAGCATCTATTTGTTATGGATCAAAAATTGGCAAATAACAAATCTACCTTCCATTACAAAAATTAAGGGTTAGGATTAAAAAACTGGGCACGCCGTCCGCTAGTTATTCCAGCGGACTGTATTAAAAATATTTTTGGATCATAATGCCCCCAATCCGAGCATACTGGATATTTGGTTCTTTCATCAGTCAGGGAACCAAAGAAAAAACATTACCATGAGAGTGAAATGCAAATCAAGATAACCTCATCAGTTGCCTTGTAGCACCAGTGTTCCAGTTCAGCCAATCCAACCTTGACATACTCACCATTGCCAAATGAGAAGCATTCTCGTCTCAGAAGAAGGATACAACCAGAAAGGGGAATAACTAAAAGGAATGACGGTAATCATCAGAATAATCTTACAGAAATATAAACATTTATCAAGATGCTACTAGAAAGAAAACCAACATTATCGATTTGACAACCCCAATTCGATTTCACAACCCCAATTCGATTTCGATTTCACAGTGGGGTTAACAGCAGCCTTCGATTGCGAACTAGGGTTAATGAAATATGAAATCGCAGTAGCAGCAGCTTCACAACCCCAATTCGATTTCACCCTCGATCTCGATTTCACCCAATTCGATCTGCTGCTTTACATAATCCTTCCGCTAGAATTACTAGCGGATAGTTTAAAAATCCTTCATTGCCTTGCTCGAATTGGGGGCATTATGGTCCAAAAATATTTTAAATCATGTCCGCTAGAATAACTAGCGGACGGTGTGTCCAGTTTTTTAATCCTAACCCTTGATTTTTGTAATGAAAGGTAGATTTGTTATTTGCTAATTTTTGATCCATAGCAAATAGATGCTATGGATCATTGCCCATATATATATATATATATATATAACTAACGGGGACGGGTAGTAAACTATTTAATTCCATTAGTTACTGCAGTTATTATTGTACTATAAGGAGCAAGTTCACAATGGATTATGTAAAGTTTTATACAATGGATGTTTCCAACTACCAAAAACATGTTGAATCATTCCTTCTTAAAGTCAAAATTGGCCCACAAATTTTGTACAGCACATCTACTTTCTGAAATCATTCGGCTCTGTTCCTCCTCTATTTAGCAATTTGAGCAATTATTCAATAAATTTTTAGGAATCGGACCCAACCCCTCCACCGGCTCTTGTCTGCACTGCATGATCACATGAAAGACATCTAGGGTAAGAATTTTACCCTTTGACTTTATTTGTTTTTTATTGTTGACATTCATCGACAAAAACTATGTCAAAATTGCATGATTGAATAAATATCTTGTGATTTGTTATATTATAAAGAGAAAAAAACGTGAGATCACTAATAGTTTTATAAAAAAATATTTTTTTATATATCGCATGATAAGAGAGATAAACACGCAATACCATTATCAGCATGAAGTTTTAAGAAAAAAGAAAAAGAGAAACATATGCCGTCCATTACAACTGTAATTCTAAAAGAGGTCTTGCCCAATATGATAAGTAATTTTACAGATTGACCAGTCTAAAAGTACATGCACTGATCCACAAACTACCCTATGCCTGTACATGGCTTGGTTTCCGCCGAAAGTGATAAACCAAAGTTGCTTAAAAACACAGTAATTGCAAATTTATGCACTGGGTTTGATGGCATGGCACACATCTTTCACATGTTTCACATTCACCATAAATACTGAAGACTAGTTCTTCCAGAAAGCTTTAGTAAAACTCCTAATCAAAATTCAACATCCTTTTTCTCAACAGTAATTTTTTACTCTGCAAAATGATAATATTAATAAAACCCCCCAAAAAAAATTTATGTCTAAATGTATATTTACGCAAATTTTAAAAGAATCTAACAAAAGAGTATATTTTCTTGTTTATGGTAATATCAACAATCATCTTTTACTATCCTTTATGCATCAACGGAATGCAAACACTCGATCCAGAATAGGTAGAGAAAGCGATCAATCAAATAATACATTGTCTAAAAATAATTTTCAAAAACATATATCAACAATTCATAGCAACAACCAATCATTTTGCATCTGTTATTAGAAGTAATAAATCCCAAAACGAAAACTACCAAAATTATTATCGCAAGTTCTAGATGAATATTTGTGAATATTGCTTCTTCCCTTCATCTGCAGGATGTTTATCTTAATAGGAGGGATGAGACGTGAATATTTGTGAATGTTGCTTCTTCCCTTCTTCTGCAGGAGTTTATCTCAATATGGTGGACGATAAGTTCCTGGAAATGGACCTAATGGAACATGCAAGAATTTAGATTTAGTTATTACCATGGGATGGGTGGAGGAAAGTACTTCATGTAACTCTAAATGAACGGTTACCTGGAGGATAATAATTTGAGGGCTGGGTAGGCGGAGGATATGGTGCTGGAGGATATGCTGAAGGTGGTGGATATGGTTGAGGAGGATAGGCAGCTGAATGAGGGGGTGGGTATGGGGCAGGCGGATAAGCTACAGAATCATGTGCATATGAAGGATAGGATGGTGTGGGGTACAGTGAGGCTGGTGGTGGATAACCAGCTGCTGAAGCTGGCGGAGGGTAATGGGAGGCTGGTGGAGGGTACGAGTATGCCAATGGTTGGGGTACAGGCGATGCTGCATATGGTGGAGCTGATGGACCATGATTCTTTGATGGCTTTTGCGACTGCACAAAAATTTCAAGATTATATGGCTTCAGTTATAAAACAATCTTCATGCATAAATTTAAGGATCTACATTTTTTGATTTGCAAATAAAATGTTGTGTGTACTAAAAGAAGAAAACATGTCCATCAAACCATGGAACTTACGTTGGCATTTGAATAGTGAATTATAAGTCGAACCTCTCCTGCATATCTGTAAAGGTCGTGCATTAGAAGTTTGAATTCCCAAGGGGTCCATTTGAAAACATAATTGTCATTTTTCTTGCATTAACAATTTAACAGGGAGAAAATGATCAAATCACATACTGGATTAACAAGAACAATTACTTGTATGCCTTATAAAATGTGTTCTGCGTTGATAGTATATAACTATACATACATATGAATTGAAAAAATAGTTCCATTGAATGCTTGTTAGAGATGTGGAACATTTAGTTGAATATTTAACAGCTAATTAGAAAAGATAGAAGCCTACCTGTCTTAGTATAGTATTCTAAAGCCCCAATCCCCCCCCCCCCCGCGCCCTCTTTACTGTCGCTCTCCCTCCCCTAATATACTTCTAAACCCCTTAAACATTCACCAGCATGCCTAACTAAAGCTTTAGCTTCAAACACATTGACCTACTCCCTCTCGTCTTGCAAGTGGCTAACCTTGTAACATAATATCTTTCATGCTCTTTAGCAACAATATCCAGATGAAGGTATAAAAAAATCTTGCAGATGTTACTCAAATAAGATTTTGGTATCAAACCTTCGCTGGCGGCCCTTTCCACCACATTTTCCAGTCATCTTTTGCAGTATACAGACACATCCCTTTTCATGTAATCGTGTGGCAGAAATAACTATCTATTTTAACAATGAGTAATGTAAATGAATACTTCTGAGGGACAAAGAGAAAAATATTGAAAAGAAATTTCAGATCTGACATTTACGATTTATATATAGAGAGAAAGTTCGAGACAAGAGAAGAGAGTGCAAGAAGAACAATGTGCAATAGCCCATAAAGAGTAGTGACAGAGTAAATACTATATTCCTATGAAACTTTTAGCAAAGGCGTTCAATTAGACTTCAAGTGACTAATAATTAAATAATAGAATTGTATCAAAGTCTATAAGAGCTCTTAGGCATAAAAAATTAATAACTCACCTTCTTCAATCCTACCCCCAACAGTAGAACTTTCTCTATCCTCTTCTGAGTTTAAAAAACAACCTTACCTCCAATCCAGCCCTCTATCAAATCTTTGAATGTTTATGTTATTTCTATCAAGGACTGGTCCACAGTTACTGCACATTATTATAGGGGTTCATATTGAGTCATTTACTTAGATTACGAGGACAAGTATACCACTCAGTAAGGATTATGATTTACATTTGCGCTAATAAGCTAAATGAATATTAAAGTTTATTGAATGATGTACACCTAATACCGTTAGAGACAGTTCCGTCAGTGAAATTAAGTGATTAACAAGTTCCATTTGGGCTCTTTTCAGCAGGATGCTTATAAAGCATATGAGTTCCGCCTTGTAAACTGTCTGAAGTTGACTTGAATTGAATGAATTGCCACACAAGAACTTAATCAAACTAGTTATTTCAATTTTCAATAATACCGAACTGGACAATATGAGAATGACCTACACCCACAGAGTTCTAATCCAGCTTTGCCAAATAGCCAACTCATAACATATAGTTTGTGCAAGCATTGAACTATATGATTTAATCTCCAAAACAATTCTTATATTTCTGGCATTTAAGAACCTTTGGAAACAATCAACATTCACCAAACAAATGAACACTACACATATTTGAACATGCATATATTTGATAAATGTAAATGAAGATAAAAATGAAATGATAATGGAGTCGAGGCATTACCTGCCAGTTTTAGTCTGAATTGTCCAAGGGCTATCATCATATCCCTGAGAAAGAACCTTCTGCAATTGAACCCTAAGAATAGCCGCAACTAAGTCCGGTAAGTTTAAAAATTACATTTTTTTTAAATTTAAAAAAAGAAAAGAAAAGAAAAGAAAAGCATTTGTTGAATCAAAAAATCCAGGAAATAAAATTCACTTTGTACAAAATCACATACTTTCCACTGCCGATTAAATCATCGTTAGTAACAGAATTGCTATTCCAGACAACAACATTCAACTCTCTTAATCCTTCAATTAAAGTAAACGCAAATTTCTCCTGGAAGGTAGGATTTTTGCCTCCATCTATTAAAAAAAAAAATTTCAAATTCCGAATACAAATTCAACCTAATAGCAATAGGGGGAAAAGAAGAATATAGACCTGTATGTGTACGAGTGCGGAATTTAGAGCTACCGTATTCAACACAGACATACGGATCTTGCCTTGAAAACCATTCGGTGTCTTTCAATTTGCCACACCCAACAACTGCATTATTCCAAAATTAATCCTCCAATTACAACATAAATATACATATGTAAGTAAAATTGGAGAAGAAGATGTACCAGTGACTTCAAGAAGGTGGCCCTGAATGCCAGAAACGGAGGTCGCCATGGAAGATGGGAGTACAGAAAGATTGATAATAGTAATTCTATGAATCAATACTTTAATAAGCCATTTAAGCTGACTTTGTGATTGTAGAGTCGTTTGAATGATTCAAATTTTGTGTATAAAAAAGGATTTTTGGTTCCTTGACTTTGGGAATTGTTGACGAACTCTTATCTTCTTCGTCTTCTTTACTAAAAATCTAAAACAGCACCAGAATTATCAACCTTTAAAAAAAGTCTTTGACAGAAAGAATTGATTGGTCCGCTGGCGCGTATTATTGTAGTATTTACTAGTACAAGTAGACGCGTGAAGGATTGTCGAAATTAGATATTGATTGGTCCGCTGGCGCGCATTATTAGTACAAGTACGTGATTGGATTCACGAAATTAGACAGAAAGTTGTAGTGTATTGAGTTTTCAATAAAACCTGCGCAACTTTCCAAATACAACCCCTCAACTTTGTTAGAACTTGTTGGGCAACTACTTGTAAGTTTAATTTTTATTACTCACGTGTTCGTTTGTGGTTTATTTTTTAATTTATAAATTATTTTTAAAAAATAATAAATTTTTATTTATTTTAAAATAATTTATAAATCATTTTATTTAAAATAACTTATAAGTTATTTTAAAATAAATGAGTTTGACTAGATGTAAAGACTGTTTTGCCCTCGTGTTAGTTTATCTTTACAACTTATTTTAACTTATAAGTCATTTTAGCTAAATACTTTCACAACTCATTTAACTTAATTTTTAACTTATAAATAAAAATAATGTCAAACACTTTTATTTATAAATTATAACTTAAAATAACTTATAAGTCATTTTAAATTTCAACTTATAAATTATTTTAAAATAAATCATTACCGAATACCCTATTGAGGGAGTAGATTTACAGGAATAAATTAGCATATTGGCTATTTGTGAAAGTATTAGTACTATTGTTAGTGATGGTTTGGTTCGGATTACGTCAAAGTGGTTTTGTTTAGTAATGTAATGACTTGTTACGTAACGTTGAATTTAGTTTTATCTGTCGACGAAAGATGTCCAGTAATTTAATGACGAGTTATTTTAATTCTTAATTAACGATATTTATTATTTACAACTTATACCGCATTAACGTATCGTGTTCAGTAATTTAATAGTTCGTTATCTTAATTTTTTTAAGTGAAGATTTTCATGTTTATTTAGTGAATATAGTTTAGAGTTTACATCTACAAAATGTCTATATATCTTAATAGCATGTTGTTTCAATCATTTTTGGTTATTTGAAAACCATTTATTTCGACATTTCCTTTACCAAACATACTCTATAGTACTGATTATATATTTTATTTATATTATTTACTAAAAAATTTAATTACTCCATAGACGGCTAATTATAGTGATAATTAAAAATTAATTATGACATCAAATAAATATTTTAATTACAATATGAAAAATATATTTTAATTATAATGTGAATTATATATATTTTTTATTATGATATGAATTACAAATTTTAATCATGACATTAATACTCTTTCTATTTCACGAAAGAGTATCATTTGACAGTTTATTTCTTCTCACAAAAATAATCATCTTTCTCTCTCTGTTGATTGTTGATCATCATAAGTTAATTCATTCTTTTTTTTAGAAGGGAGGGATCTGAGGGAGTATCAAATAAAGAGTAATATTAGTATTAGTGAACTTCGAAAATTACTACAAAAATCAATTTAAAAAAAAATAAAAAATTAAGGCCCTAATTCTAATACTGTTGCGTGTAAAAATGATCTCATCACCTTATGAACGACCCCAGGTATTTAGTATGTACATAAGATGAGTGAATTGTTCATATTAACACCTGCCAGTAAATTACAATTTCACGTCTTCAACAATAAACTAATAAAAACAGATCTAGTTGTATTTGTAGCCACAATTTTATGCAACAGTAGTCCCTACCTCCAGGCGGACTTTTGGTTTTATAACACCACTAATCCAAACCCAAGGCTAGGACTATATAGAAAGAAAGAAATAAATGAAATGAACCAGACACTTGGAACTGTTTACAAGCCATATTCATGTACAGATAGTAGTATCGGAGTCTTGTGATTTCTTCATCCTAGTTTAATCACTTTCATAATCCTCGTCATCTCCAAATGAAAATACAGATGCATCAGCTGCCATCACCTTGAATTCACTCTCCCCTACGGGGTTGGAGTCGTTGAGGCCCGAGCCAGCTCCGCCAATGGCATCCTTTTTCGGCTCATTAGTAGTATGGGTAGAACTTGTCCTTCCCAGAGAGAGTTGTTCAGCATCATGTGTCAAACTTGCAGCTTGATCTGATTTGGTATGGATTTCAGAACCAGACACAGTCGTTTTAACAGTTCCACCAGATTCGGAAGCTGCTTTAGCCTGCCTGCTTTTAGAAGACCCTGTTTCCTCTGCCTCGCCATCAGAGAATACGTCATCATCCTTTTCATTGCTTCCCGAGTCTTTGACTGGGTTTGTAGCTGCCCCAGTTGCAGTTGTTGCAACAGCCCCATCAGTTGATGCAGGACTGGTACCTGAACTTTGAACTGACCTATTTGCAGCACTTTCAGTTTGAGCCCCAGTTGGAGCAGCACCATTATAATCAACAAGCACGACCTCTACTTGAAATCCTGGGGATGGCAGTTTCCTCTGCACACAGAGAGGCCACGATGGCAGAAACATAAGCATCACAACTTGGGAAGAACGAAAAAAGCAATACATATGCACCGAGAATGCAGGATTTACTCTAGATATATATTGAATATTACGCTTCAAAACGATCAGTTTTAAGCGTTTGCAAGAGTACCCCTTGTTAGACCTGGCAATTTAGGTTGAAAACCATCTAGTTAACCAAAACCACATGGGTTTTATTGGGTTGGTTAACTAGTTTTTATGTTATGGGTTGGTTTAATTTTGGATCCATATTATGATAAATATGGATTAAAACTAGTTTAACTAATTTTGACCCATATTAGTCAATAATAATTTTGATTCATATTGACTCCAAATAATAAGTACAAAGCTGGCAAATTGCAAATCTAAGCGGGTGTTGCAAATTGCAAGCTAGGAATATTGTAAATGTTACCTTCAAAAGTAATGACTACTGTTTAAGCCCATGCACAAATCTAAAATTAATTAATTAATCTGTACACAACGTCTTTAAATGAAATTAAAAAAGTAACAGTAACCGTAAGAATTTTGATAACACGTATTTTTAATATTTGATATTAAAGAGGTTTGTTTCACAAAAAAATAAAAATAAATTATATCAAATCATTTTGGTTCAAATTATTTGAAAAAGACTACGTACTGTTTAAATTAAATTAAAAAAGTAACAGTAACCGTAAGAATTTTGATAACACGTAATTTTAATATTTGATATTAAAGAGGTTTGTTTCAAAAAAAAAAAGTAACAGTAAGAATTATTATATCAAATCATTATTTTGATATTTGATTTGATTTGTTGGGAAAAAAAAGTAACAGTAACAGTAGAATTATATTTGGAATTGGAACTTGTAGGAATTATATCAAATCATTTTGGTTTGTTAGTTTTTTCTAATGGTTCGTAATGATGATGCATAAAAAATGGTTAACTAGTTTCAACCCGTAACTATATGGGTTGAAACCATTTTAAACTATATTTTAAGTGCGCTATATGGTTTTGGTTTTCAATTGACCCATAACCATTTTTGTATAACCCAAAACCAACCATAACTACTTTTTGCCAGGTCTACCCCTTGTATAAATCTAATCTATTCATCCACCTAAAGTCGTTGCTTATTACCTTGTCAAATCCATCAAGATCATTTGTGGTGAGAATTTTCCTGTTCTCGACCATTGTTGTATTTAACCAGCTGAAAGTTAAAATCAAGAGAACAAACAAGTAGTGAAGTTTATAAACAATCCGCTAGTGTATGAAAAATGAGTTCATTTGTTTTTCTGTGCCTTTTTTTTATCTCATTTTTTCATGTTTCTGTTTAATGGAAGAGTTTTGTGGTTTAGTTGACATACCAGTAAAAGTCTCCTTGGCGGTCATGAAAATGAATTTTGAAATCTCCAGCTAACTCCGTCAGACCTGGCTCCCCAGGCAGAGCAAAGACCATAACCCCTTTTTTTGGAGCACTAAACCAGTATTCTTCAGGCTGGATAATTACAAGTGTTTAAAAGCTCAAAGTAGCCAAAGAAAACTGGAAAAGATAACAAATATTACTCCTTCCATCCCATTTTAGACACCTCACTTTTTCATTTTCCTTAACCCAAGACCAAGATTGAAATTACATCAAGAAACATTTGCCTTTCTCTTGCTTTATTTAAAAATGAACAATACCTTTGAGATTATGAGGACTCCATAATTGAAAATAAATTTGGAATACTGGAAAAGATATATAAACTCCCTCCATCCCATTTTAGAGGTCTCAATTTCTGATGGGGATTGATGATTTAGTTTCCTCATTTATTTATTTTGTTTATTTCATTATTATGGACTTGTTTTATTAGTTGGCGTATTTTTGTCTTTTGTTATTTTATTGGTCTCCAAGTCCAATTTAGTTCTAGCCCTCTATCAATCAATAACAAAATTCGTTTTACAAATTGTCCTACATCAATTTCCATTTTGGGTGACCCAAAACCACATCAATCTTGAATTACACTTGCATCTCTTATCAAAAGAAACTGAGATTATGTGGACCACACTAGTAAGGAGAAATTACGAATTTCGTATATATGTACAAAATGTTTAATCCTTTTATTAATATGCCTGAAATTTCAATGGAGAAATCCAAATAAGTTTGAAGTGAGTATTAGCGTACAACCAATATCAGTTCTAATGGAACCAAGTTGGTTCCAAAAATGAATATTTTTATAATCCTATTAACAAATAAATTACATTTCTAAAACCTAGATATATAATTATGTAGATAGATATATTTAATAAAACAAAGGAGAGATAAATATGGTTAACCTTTGAGATCTGCCATTTTGTAGCCAATGAAATTTTCATCCCGTTAGATGTACAGCAAGACTAGTAGGACTGGTAACATTACATTTATTTTGTCTCTGATTATCTCAGAAAGATTTTGGAAAAAAAGCTTCATAATTCATTAAATAAAAAATAAAAATTGCGCAAGCGGATAAAATATCATTCTATGACTCAACATGGAGGAAAACATGAAAAGTTGATGTTCGTGTCTCCTACAATTATTATTCCATTAAAGGCCTAACGGCCCTAACCAGTATTAGAAGTCATACTTTTTTAGTGAAAAGTATCTGAGTTGATCGGAAATTATTTAGTTGCTAAGAAATTTTCAAACAGACATACCGAAAGATCCTTGGTTCGTTGATGTTTTTTTGTAGAAAAAAGAACACCTGCAAATTAGGAGAAAATCACCAACGGATAAAACTGCAACCACTTAAAAACTGAACAAAGAAAATAAAATTGCAACCAACATACATTTAGCAGATTTTATAAAGCACAAAGTAGCATCGTTTGAAAAGCATTAAAGCTGCAAACCTGAGAAGCATTTCTAACGCAATTCTAAAGTTGGATAACTAGCAGTAGTTTCCAAATTTAGAAAGAAAGAACAAATAGAAACCTCTAGTGCAGAGGCCTGGGAAACAAAGCATATAATCTCTCCGTTCTAAAATATAAGATCTCACTTTTTGAAAGTTAAATTGAGAAGTTTCCAAACTCAAAATTGATATATATTCATATTATTTTAGTTAATATAATGATGAATATTGTAAACTATCTAACAAGTTTGACTACCTACAGAACATATTGTTTTACAATTTTAAATGAACTAATTCAATTTTGAATCCAAAAATATTTCAAATTGACTTTCAAAAAGTTGATCTTATATTTTGGAATGGAGGGAGCATTATACGTGCCGGTGGCCATGAAAACTTGAAGGTTCTAACTAAATCCAAATTTAAAAATTTGTTAAACAAGAAAAATCATACATCTAATTAGTACCCAACTTTTCCTTGCAACTGGCAAAAACAGACTCAATTACCAATAGGTAGCGAGCTCATGTAGTCACGTAAAGTAGCACTTGTAGAGAATATGAATATAAAGGCAATTTTCTAATCTGATACTCGGACTCAAAGAATAAAGAACATGAAAAAATTGGGCTAACATCAATAAGAATTCTAAATAACATATAAGTATGAGTAGCCAGATGTGTGTTAACATTGATAAGAATTCTAAATAACATATAAGTATGAGTAGATGTGTGCATAAACTTCAGTTATAGGATGGATGTTTTAACCAATATCAGAGGTGAGAAGAAAAAATGTAAGAATGAAAATCTGTGGAGCTTACCATTATGATCAGAGATGGTAATGGAGGGCCTAATCCAATAAGGGCACCTGTGAAGGCGAAAACCCCTAAGCATACACCTGTAAACAATGGGATTCAGTATCACTAACAAAGCATTGATCCAAACTGGAGTTGGATGTCTCTTAACTTGCAATAAACAACTGAGATCTACCTAGGGAACAAAATAGGAGATTACGAATTTCAAGGTTCATGGCCATTAGGTACTACGGATTCTAGAATCTCATACAAAAATTGCATCAAAAGGCATGCGTAAGAAGTATACCTACGCCCAGGCTGATTTTCTCCATTGAAGTATGTTAAGACGCGCTCAAAGTATTTCACGTACCTCTATGATGGGGAATAAATAAACTTATCAGATAAGAAAAGCTGAAAAATGATTATTCAATAAAAAATAGATAGCAAAATAAACTAACAATCTGACTAGGAAGAACAAGTCCTTTTGCATCGACACATCTTTTCTGGTTGTAGTAGTCCATGGACTCCTCAGCTGTAGGGAAAAACTGCAGAAGTATGGGAAGTGATATCACAAAACTGAGCAGTAGAACCAGTCAGGTAGATCAAGTATGGAACCTAAAGAACAAAACATAACTTTCCCATTTAACTAAAACAACTCATGTAACATAATTAAAAAACTTCACCTTTAGATAAAGAAGTAGACTAGAAATCATTAACCCCGTCCTTGCCATTCCAGCCTTACAGTGCACGACTACAACATTCTCAATATCCTCCTTCAACCACGAGTATGCACTTTGACAAAATGATATTATGAGTTGAATGGGAGGGCAATTATGATCATCAAACGGGAAACTAGCAACCTGACGGGAGAATGATGTCAGATATAAGAAACTGGCATACAATTTTTATGTAAATTACCCTGAAAGCCGACTCCTAACATCAATGTATTGAAACATTGATCTTAACATATAAACTATAATTTTAAAATAGAGTTGAGATGAATACCTTCACAATACAGCGTATATTTATGTATATGTGTGTGTACATATATATATATATGTATATATGCATAACCTTTTGAGTCTTTCAAAAGATTTAACATCTTTCGAGCTGTACAAGTACAATAATCAGTAGATTGATTGGGACTGGGAGGAAATGGAGCTGCACAATCTCCAATTATCTTGACCAAGATAACCCAAATAGGACACTAGTTTCAGGGGTTGTGAGGAACCAGTATCTCAGAGCAATAAATAGCTCAGGGCTAATCATTAATCATCAAAATATTGACGCATAAAGTTAATATTTTGTCAGAGTTATCTTTCAAATGCATTGCGAAGCATATATGACTTTCAAAAAAAATGTACATAACACACCTTTCCTTCAAATAGGGATGCATCATACAGCCTCTCAGAACAAAGATTGTATACTTTGTATTTATCCTGCATATAGAAAGTTGATCAGATTCACTCAAAGAAGGTAAATTTGTAAGAACACTGTCAAGAAAATCCAGACTGTCACCAGATTTATTCAGATACAATAAAGATCCAGATGGAGCAAGATGCCAATATCATTGCTTGGGTACTAGACAAACACAAAAAAAGAAAAAGGTTTGAATGACAATCTCAAAAGAATTAAGTTTTTAAACAACCTAAAAAAGGCACGACTGCAGCTCAATGAGGATAAGAGAAAAAAATTTCTGGCCACCCTCTAAAATGCATGAAGTGGTCACAAAATGACAAACTTGTACATTAGACACCCCTTATCTCCCCCACCCAACCCCCCAATGGACAAAAGTGACAGATAAGAGACAAAAAACTGCAACAACTTATGAGATTAATTCCCATTTTCAAGATTTCTCATTCACCAACACTGTCATTTAATATATGAAAAATGCTTGGCACAGCCTCAACAACCACAACAGAAAAATATTTGGTTACCACTAGTTATTAAACAACAAGTTCACTAAATGTCCAGAAAATGTCATTCCAAGAAGCAAACTCACAAAAAGTCATATATTATATCCGTAAACAATTGGACATCCAACTGTGGTCAGTTCTATGGAAACATTGTAAAAAATGTTGAAAATTTGAAGCTGCGACAGTCTGACAGCCATGATACTTTTAATATTCCCACATACATATGTCATAAACAACTAATTCTTTAACAGATGATATACACATAATTTGTTATAATCTATTACCTTGTGATGGGTTTCAAAGAACTTGATCACTTCTTCCATGTGATTTCTGTAGAATCCCTACAATGCATTTTCAAATAATTTAATTTTTATTTATGCACAAAAAATTATATTAAAAAAGGAAAAAAAATGGACTGCAGAGAATATCACTTTGCTTACCTCAACATATCCAAAAAAACCAGAGCTCATATCACCTGCAGGAAATCCCATAGCAATGATGTTCTCTGTGATGTACGTCATATCTAAATCAAATCCACCTTCCTGAAAACCAAGGATATAGTCGTAGTTACATATCGACACAGAAGTTGGTTTGAATACATTCCCTTTAATTAAATAACTTGTTTATATATAGTTAGATACACTATCTAACATATCCATAAAGAATGGAAGCAAGACCTAGAAGTAAATCATACCCTATAAACTATATAGCAAGGACTAGGAAGCAGGTTGTGGGTAACTATTGAGAGGTTATAGTATCCAATATATAACAAATACTCAAGATTTTCTGCAAGATCTTAGTGAAGTTGTCAATTTGTCATCCATGGCTACTAAAGGTCCACAATTTTAATTTTCACTTTTCAAACCATATTTATTATCCAGTTTTCTTACAAGTAGGAGATATACCTCAAGATGTGAGAAACAGAAGACTACAAAAAAAAAAATCCATACGAAAGAGAATTTCACTACATGCTTTAATTTTATCCTTGGCAATTGGAATGTGTTTGAAGTTTATATTGCAGTATTTGTAATCTATGTACCAACCTTAGAAAGAAGAAGAAGAAGAAGTACAAGAAGGAGAGAGAGAGAGAGAGAAATCAGAGTTGGAATATAGTAGAAAATGTTAGCACGCATGACAAAGCTGATGATTTCTTTTTCCAAGTGTGTCAGATTGGTATCAGTCACATAAGACATCTCTTTTATTTGTAGCAGCCATGAGGAAGTGGAGTTATCAGAAGTCACCTGGGCCAGTCCAGTGCCAACCAATCTTTTAAAAGATAAACAAGTTTGAGATGTGAATTGTAAAATTTTGTTATCGAGTCTGAACATTACATAATTTCCACTGAGTTCATCATATGCCTAATAAAACTGAAAGATTTTTGGAATCTAATACTGTTGTGATAAAAGAAAAGAATGTGCTTACTGAACACTGAGCATTATATTTTTTAACATGTGCTTTCTGAAGACTGAGGATTGAATAAGAGAAAAGTAATAGGACAAAAAAAGAAAGCAATGTCAGGGGTGAACAGCTACTCTAGTCTCTAGCATGACGCAATAAAAGCATCACGCAAAGAAAATGATAAGCTATCGATCAATTTCAAAATAATGATCATGATGTTCATTTCATCATTGTAGTAAAGCAATGCAAAGCTATGAGAAGTGTATCGATTATGTTAATAGCATATAAACAAAGTGAGATATCAATAAAGTACCTGGTATCTTCGTTTATTTTGAGATACAACATGTCGAGCCTTAACCTGCACAGCCTTCACTGCACTCTTAGATGAGTCAACTAACCCTTTTGTGAATGTACCAATAAAATTGGACTGGGCAGCTGGTGAAGTTCCTTCAGAATTTTCATCTGGCTGAGGTGATTTTGGAGACAAGCGCAATCCAAGGCCACTAGTAAAACGAGCAAACGATGACTTTTCAGATGATGTATCATCTTGTTTGCCAGACAATTGGGGAATTTTCAAATTTTTGGCCCATGTAGATATTCCAGAAGTAGAAAGCTTAGACGGTGCACTGCCTGCAGGATTATCTGATTCTACCACGATGTGGGTTTGTACTTCTGGAGCTCTTACAGAAGGCGAAGTTGATGCATCACCAGAAGCAGAGTCCATTTTACCCCTCAAAGCTCTCAATTTTAGATGATAACAGAAGTTCTTAACTGAGCATGTATGGTGTCACAATTGCTCACTTGTGATCAAAACTACACCAAAAGTGATAAAGAGTAAGAAAGGGAGGGGGAGAAAGAGAAACAGAGTAATAAACAAACAGTGCACATGTATGTATTAACTACACTTTGAACTTCAAAAAAGAACCATAGAACATCACAATAATTCAAGGTCTTTCTTTTGTTCAATTTTCATCGATATCAGTTACAAATTTCTGCCACACCCGCCGAAAGGATAAATAGGTGGGAAGGGAAAATGAATTACCATGCTCATCGCTGTGTCAAAAGCCATTGGTACTACTAGGTGAGTATGGAAAATGTTATTACTGAGTATTAACACTACTACACTAGTCTCTTTTAAGTAGGTTCAATAAACGGAATATAATATACACATGATGTCAAAAATAGGTACAAAAGAGTGATGCAGTGCAGGTGAAGTCGATATCAGGAGTAGCCAACAAGAAGGAAATAGTTCCTTAAGCTGATAGAAGCCTCGCCAATAATGTTTTGAGCCTTTTCATGTTAGAGTTAATTCAGATCGCGTTTTTTACTTCTGTATCCATGTAACGAGGAACAAATCAAATCCTAAAATTGGTACTACCCTAAGAATGAGTAAGGCAAGTGCTACCTCCAGAACTCAAAGAATGAGCATGGAGAGTGCAGAAGCTCCGTCCTTTTATATTTTATTTACTCCAAAGTTAAAAGTAAGTCCTTCCCATTTCAATTTTCTTAAGCAAAAAGAATGAATGCAAGAACATGAGCATGAGCAAATGGAAGTATGTTGCAGGAGAGGCCTTTTATGTGTAGGCTTACGAGCAATATCCCATGTTATCAATTTTGTTAGCTGTTCAGTTACTATTGCTGATATTGTTAAGATATTGATACCGTATGCCATTTGTTTATTAATCTTGTGTTCCGATCTATATCCTCTACTTCTATGGAGTAACCTTCTCACGTAAAATTTTAGTTACCACTTCAACATATCATTATTAGCGTATGGTTTACAAGGAAGATTTTTAAAAGATTATAGTCTCATTGACTATAATGTAGGATATCATTATCTGGGGGGTACTTAGTATTGGATAGTACCTCCTTTTCGGATATTTGGTCTCAAAAACAGCATCAAGATTCAGTAGAATATTTCAATTGAATCCCCCCATTGGACCCTGAAAACAAACATATCCCAGGTGCTTCTTGTTCCAAATTTCCAATTGAAGTATTAACACTTAAATTTTTCCATAACTTCAGAAAGCTGTTAGCTTTTTTAAAAACAAGCATTCATCTACTAAATGACCTCAACATTTAATAAAACTTAACCATAAATATATATATATATATATATATTGTGAAATAGCCAACATAAAAATTATTGCCTCAAGCTTTCCGAGTACTGAGCAATATATTTATGTATCTAAATGAGTTCGTAAATTAAATATTGCACAAATATTTAGTGAAGTAAACATAAACTGTTACCAATTAAAGATCCCCAACTTCACAGGTTCGAAATAGCCAATCCACAGATTGAACTAACTTTGCTAGTGATCTCCGATCCCCCAAATTTCGATAATGAAGTATGAGAAACTATTCATGTTTCATACTTACAGAAGCTCGATTGCAAACATTTATGTATACACACACATCAGAAAATGAAATTGCGGAGATACGATATATAGACGCAATAAAATTCAAATTAAAAGTTACCTGGCAGATGACGGCGGAGCAAGAAGCGGCCCGGGCCGGTGGTTGCTGTGAGTAAGGGTTTCGGTCGTCGTTGTAGTCGCTTTGTCCTTCTTCAGTTTCTGTGTGCTATGCAAATGAAGTGACAGCCTGACATGTTAACATACGACACCCTGAAATGAAACTTCATTATTTATTGGAAAGGCCCTCAAAGTTTTATTTTTTTATACTGTGCCTCATTTCATATGCTTAATTTTGATTATAACCCTCCTCCAGGGTAGGTTCCAATTTTTCTTTTTGATGTTAATATATGCACACATAGGTCGATTATTGAACACTTTTTGATATTAAATTTAATCTATCTATCAAACAATATAAAATCTTATTATAAATTTTGGTACATGCATGTTTTAGTACCATTTTGGTACTATTCTCGTCCCAAATAAGAATTCAATGCTATTAAATTAATTTTTATCATAATTTATGTTATCCCATTTTTTTATTTATTATTATTAAACGATTCTAATTTAACATTTATTTTAGTAATAAAGTTTTATGATCCGAAATAAAATTGAACAGTTTAATCGTTACTATCTATTTATATATATATATATGTGTGTGTGTGTATATAATGACACTAACAAACTTATGTGTTTATGTAAAATATTAGGTTTTGAAAAATGTTTTGTCAGTCGGGTTGGCATCCAATCAATTAAGCACATGTAATAAAAGTTCAGTAGATTTTTTTATAAAAAAAAGAAAAAGAAAAAAAATTTCATAATTGTACAACGTTATATGTCTATAGTTTAATTTAATTAATTTAACATAGTTAAACGTACAATTATTACTCCCTCGGTTCCTAAATAACTGACGTTATAGGTCAATTTTTTTGTTCCCAAATATTTGACGTTATAGGATTTCTAGGAGAATTTATATATATCCATATAATCCTCTCTCTTCTTCCTATTGGAGTCCTAAAGAAAATTAAAGATTTGAAAATTCTCTCTCTTCTTCTTATTGGAGTTCTATAAAAAATTAAATACTTAAGAATTCTCTCTCTCCTTTCTATTGGACTCTTTTATCTTTTGATGTATATCTGTGCAATTCTCTCTCCCCTTCCTATTGGATGAATAGACAAATGAATTGGAGTAATTAAGTTTCTTAATTAGTGTGCTTTGGCTACTAACGTCAGTTATTTAGGAACCGAGGGAGTATTATTTAGTGTGCAGATATCATCATCCTCGACGTGTGTATATATGTAAAGCATGAATCTATATAAGTTTACATATATATGGTGGTGACAATAAATAACTGAAAACAAAGACTTTATAAAAGAAGTGTAACTACCAATTTCATAATACGATGGAAGGTGATAGAAGCCTCACCCTTAACGGATACAAATTTTTCCAAGTTTTTTTCTCTAATTTTCAGGACTTAGTTTTTTCTCTAATTTTCTTTCTGACATTTTCTTCAGGCTTCCTTAGACCCCAAGGATGAAATTTATTCCAAGAATTGCATTTTAATAATATAAGTTTTATAACAACAACAATAATAATAATAATGATAATAATAAAATTCGCAATAAGAGTGCTAAAAGGTTGTTTTATTATACAAAATCCAAACTATAGACAATAAGGAGCACACTTGTAGGTTTCTCCGTCATGTTCAAGTATAATTTACATATTATGACATTGGTTCATAATCAGTTCCCCAAAAAAAAGATGAGTCTTCATCCTTTCAAAATAAAAATAGTTACATCCGTTTATTATGTTTCATATTTAAGATAAATCCCATGGTAAAACAGACCATTCATAATAATCAAGAATATTAGATAAACCATTTACAACTAACAACATAACGTCAACCACAGTTGTTTCCTTTTTGTTTGAACTCAAGAACAAATTGAAACGTAAGATATTCATTCAACTGTTCAAGCAAATGTAAAGCGGAGCTATCTACAGTGATATAACTTGAAGAAAATGCCACCTATCCCCCAGGTTAAAACTAGAATCAGCTTCTTCAGAATCAGTAATATTCTTCCTCCAAGATAAATGAACTTCTTTTACTAAGCACGCACAATCTTCCTGCCTGCACGCATGAAAGCCCAGTTGGGTCTAGCAGGTCTACGCTTCATTGCTTTTACTCCCATCGGACTGTCCTTGCTCTGTTAAGTTAAATTGCAGAGCATTAGGAGCAAAACAAATATGGATATAGTTCAGTTAACTATAAGGAAAAAATAAAATTATGATGCCAGAGCAGTGTTTAATTACCATTAGGCAAGTTCCAGCATTTAGGTCGCAAACAGGAAACTCTTGCGGGCAGCAGCTAGAGTGATCATCACAGCAGGTAGCCGACTCAAGAGGGCAGCATCCCCAACCTAAGCACAAGTTACCAAACTCAAAGATGCAGCAGCATGTACTTCCCTTGGGACAACTGTAATAATCATCGCAAACTGATGGGGGCTTTACTGGAGATGGAGGGGGCTTTACTGGAGATGGAGGGGATGGGCCGGGTTTAGGAGGATTCTTACTAGTCTTCAGAGGATATGAAGGTTCCATTGCTATACCACACTTCCCGGTGTTTGTGCTGGCGACGTTACGCTCCATTCTAATGTACCCATTCTCTCCCCAGCTGGGACCCCATGAATTCCTCACTATCCAATAATCTTTACCATTTTCTGAGCCATATCCAACAGCCACAACACCATGGTCCAACTCAGTCCCACATTGTCCAGTAAATACGCCCTGAAATTGAATAGGTTTAAGGAAAAGTTTAATACAAGTAAAACCAATGACAATTGTATCTCTATTAATTGGAAATAACTAACTACTCTCTCCGTCCCAAATTAATTGTTTGGTTTTGACTTTTTAAAGTCAAATTGACCATTTTTAAAACTAATCTTTTTATTATTTCTGCTAAAATATAGGTGAAGAGATTATAACCAAAAGAAAGTATATACAATTTATTACTAACCCCAATTTTTATAATTTTAGAAATATATTTATATATGCTTAATTATTAATTCTAAAAATAGTCAATTTGACTTAAAAAAGTCAAAAGTGAGCAACTAATTTGGGACGGAGGGGCAAAAATAAAAATAAAAATTCCATTCATACATGCACGCAGAATGCAAATGACAAGCAGAAAATCAAATTCTCAAATAGGTAAAGCTTGGATCCAAATTTGATATTTGGAAAGGTTCGAATACCAAACTAGTAGTTCAGACTTGAGTATTGCTCATATGAGACAAGTTCATTGCATCCACTACAGGCATTTCTAATAAATAGAATATGCACGGAGCTATTATTCTTTAAAAAACCTGAACAATAAAAAAATCATTACCGATTGGTAGAGTTGGAAATCCCTGCCACCGGCTTCAATGGCAACGCTGATTGGTTGGTTTGCCAAAGCCTTCTTCAGTGATTTTTCGTCATTTTGTGGAACATCTTCATAACCATCGATGGTAACCACCTTAGCATTTTTCTGAAAACAAAGTTGACAAAAATATGAGCTGATTAACAAAAGAGAAAGGAGATATATTTTTTTTCCCAATTCCTAAAGGAAAACTTTTCTCATGATTAAACATATACCCGATTCTGATCACATCTGCCATCAACACCTCGGTAAGGATAATCATCCTCAGAATCAATGCCACCATTTTTAGTGATGAATTCAAAGGCATAGTCCATCAGACCTCCATTGCATCCCTGATTAAAACCTTTGTCACAATCCACCAACTCCTGCTCCGATAGACTGATTAGCTCACCTGTTACTATCTGATTTATCCCCTCAACTGCACCTATGGTTGAAAATGCCCAGCAACTCCCTATATATGGGGGCAATATTATTAATCTTTAATAGGAGAAAAAACTTGACATAAAATTTTCAAAATAAGAGTAATTTACCTTCTACAGCTATAAAAACCCAAATTTAAATCCCAAAAATATATTTGTACTATCATAAGAGATATAAGGATCGAATCAAATCCTTAAGAAGGTTTATGCTATAAACATGGGGATGTATGGATGCGGAGATAAAATTAAATGAAATGTTATGTGAAACCCTTACATACCTTCAGTCTAGCTTGCCTAGGAAATAAACTAAAGAAAAGGGTCCACACATAGCATCACATAATAATTAAGAGAAGATTTGTATGACAAAAATATACACATTGGTGAAATGAGATAATTTATTCTCCTATATATATATATATTAATTTCTTTTGCTAAACTTATTGACTTGCACTACCTTTCCCAGCATGGCATCCTAACTGAAAAAAAACATGTTCTATGTTTAGTTTTCTTTTCCTTATACACATACAAATAAATGTTCCATATAAAATTAGAGAATAACAAGCCAGGAGAGGAAATATTATAATCTCAACATCATCAAAATCTTTCCAGCGATTTTTTTAATTTTTTATTCAATGGATAAAAAAGTATCCATTATACAGAATGAGAACAACATTATGAAATCAAAATCATATGCAAAGTTCCAATTTTTTTTTTAATCTAGCTAAAAATTTCATCAAGATTAAATTTTTTTTTCCCATTAAAATAGTACTATCAATTTAGGTATAGGCACAAAAAATCAATTTTTACCTCACATGCAGAACAGCTAAATTATTACTGCAACCTTAGGAAAATATATTCTCACCACTACCATTTAAACAAGCAATACCATTGTCCAAGGTACCCCATATTTGAGACAATCAGCAGAAAAACCAAATCAATCCCACTCATTGACTGGTGTCAAAATCAAAATTCCCTGGTCCCACTTCCACATACAAGCCTCCTCTACCCATACCCATAACACTAAAAATAAACAAGCAGAATTTCTATACAACACAAACCCAAAAAAATGTACATACAAAGATTGACATGTTAAATTCACACAAAAGTGTTAACATAAATTGTTTTACTCACCGCACTGGCCTTGATCTTTAACCGGAGCTACGGCCCCTTTCTCTCTCCAATCAACCGACTCCGGCAACTTCTCGCCGACCTTAAACGCGTACCGATCGCTCTTGGGGCTGGAAGGCTTATTCTTCCTCTCCATCTTAACACCCAAAAACTTGGATTTGTACTCCTCATTGGTCAGATCGGCAAACCGGGTTAAACCCAGCTTATACGTCCGGTTCTCAAAGCTGTTATGTTCATCAATAAACCTGAGATTATCCTTAAAGATCTCAAATCGCCTCTCCTTCTCGCCGAGGGCATTGTAGTTTTTGTGGTTCTTAACTAACCACGACTCGTAAAGGGACCTAACCTCGTCGCGGGTTCGTAGAGACGGCGGTTTTAGGCCGTGGGTTTCGTCGTAATTTATGATTGACATGTCGAGAGCAGATGAGAGAATGAAGAAGGTGAAGAGGAGGAGAGAGAAAGTAGATTTGGTGAAGGAAGCCATTGTTGATGGGTAATCGGTAAAGACGGTGGAGGAGGAAAAGGGTGTTTATATAGAGAGAGGAAAGGGAAGGGAAAAAGGAAAAAAGGAAAAAGGAAAAGGAAAAGTGAAAGTTGTTTTCCGTGTTTGGATTGGTGAAGAGAATCTGGAGAGTCCCCGTGGAAATTGGAATGAGGAGTTCTTCTTCTCTCTGTCGTGTCATGTCATGTCGTGAGGTCCACCAACCCATGGAAAACGGGTTTACCCATATCCACTTCACTTTTCCTTTTTGGACATCTAGATTCTCGACTGTCTTTGGATTCTTGGAAATCAAATTACTTTTTTTTTTTTCCTCCGATGGGGTTAAACATTATAAGTATTTTCTTTAAAACTGCGTCCAGGGTTTGTTTAAATCTTCAAACGGATTACATTAATGTTTGTGTATTGTATTTAAGACTTAAATTTTATATTTGTTAGTTAAATAAATTACGTTTGAAATAAATTATCATTAGATGATCAGATGCGTTTGAATTTTTAAATAATCTAAACGCAAAGTAACTAAACATACATCTAGTCTAATTTATGTAATACGTGGTAATTTTAAAATAATGAGTGATAAAATATTAAAGTTGTCATTAGCTAAAAATAATTAATCTCATATTTGAAATTGATACTTCCTCAGTTGGAGAATAAGAGTGAAGTAAATTTTAATTACCAATACTTACCATTATGTTAAAAGTTAAATAAGTTATATTTTAAAAAAACAATAAAAAAGCTTTAAAAAAGTGAAGTTAATTATTTTTGTTGAAACAAGATAATATCACTCTGTCCCAAATTAATTGCATTTCTAAAACTTTTTAAAGTCAAATTGACTATTTTTAAAACTAATTTTTTTACTATTTTTGCTAACATATAGGTGAAGATATTATAACCAAAAGAAAGTATATACAATTTATTACTAATTTCAATTTTTATAATTTTAGAAATATATTTATATATGCTTAATTATTAATTTTAAAAATAGTTAATTTGACTTAAAAAAATCCTAGAAAAATAATTAATTTGGTACGAAGGGAGTATATAATATTAGCTTATCTTCGTGCTGAAGTAGTAGTAATATTTTAGCTTGTTCTTGGTTGTCATATGTTGGAATGTAGGAGACGGATTGATAGTGGTGTACAATGCTTAATGCTTAAGAATTTGCCCCAACTAGGGACTAGGTAGTAGTATGTATTTGATAATGTAACCTTTTGGTAATTCTTTGAATGTGGACACTTACTTACCTTGTGAAAAGGGCAAAAAGATAACTATTAAAATGATCAAAAAAATTTATGCGGTCATAAAAATTAGATACGAGTGTATTTAAATTTTATTTATTTGTATTTTAACCTTAATACGAGGTAAAAATATAAATATATAAAATTTTAATACACTCATGTCCAATTTTTATGTCTGCGTAAAAGAGCTCCTAAAATAATTCTATTTAATTTTTTAATGTTGAATAAAGCCATTCTTGCAAATTTCGTTTTAATTTTTGTGGGATATTTGTTGTTCATTTTTTTTAACTTTCTACTTTAAAGAAATATCACTACAAATGCCATAAATGATAATTAATTTTATATACTTTATAAAATTCACACAATGTGAATAAGAATACATATATCTTATAGTAAAAAACAATAAAATCTCATAATAAATAATATTGATGTGAATATATTAATATTATATTATTATATATTCTTGAACTAACAAATAAAAAATCAGTTTAAAAAAAAGAGCACAAATTCACAATAATCGAAACGAAGGAAAACGAACCAAAGAGAAAGATTACGCAAGTGAGATAAAGCAACTGCTGAACATTTTTGGAGAATGTGGGTTCGTGCGGTAGGAACCCCCGTCCATGGATCTTTAACAGTTGAGCCTAATTGTATTGGCTGTTGGGAATATCAAATTATTCAGCCAGTAAAGCTAGGATTTTTGAAAATCAACGCTGATTGGTCCAGAAGCTCTGCAATTTTGAAGATCAAAGCTTGATTGACTAGAAATTAAAGGAACTGCTGACCCTTTTTTTTATCGACTGTTTCTTCTGTGATGGCAGCTTGATTCATACAGACCTCCGACCGACGATTAGGAGGAAAAGAAATTTCCCAAATTGCCGTAATCTGAAGTACCTTTCTCACTTAATTTGATCCGAAATGAAAAAAATTCACATTTTCTTATTTATTTATTATTTTTTACTTTATACAGTCGTGTTAATCCCCCCTACTGTGAAATATTGTCAGTCACCGCCGCTGTTCCATATGATTTCTGAATATGTTGGGATCTAAATCATATCAACAAGTGTCGGTCATAAACCCATTATTTTCTTAGCCTTAGTAAACTTTCCTGTATTCAAAGTTTCACTGAATTTCATGTAATGGTTTTAATTGTTTATTGAAGTAAGTATGATATTTGTTGTTTTCTCACAATCAAGTTTTACAATTCTGTTCTTTTGCTCGCAATTTGCACAGTTATGACTTGAGATTTGCTGTATAAATATGTGTTTTCAATGGCAATCTTTGCAGCAGTGGATGCCGACAAATTATCTGTAGTGGATTTGGCTTCAATTATTGTAAGTTGCATAATTTGTATGTTTATTTATCTTTTGCTACATGCACAAACACACACATGTATTATTTATCAGACATATGTATTATATATTTGCTATGTCAATGATTTGGCTTATAGTTTAATGAATGTTGAGCTTTATTGCACATGTAGGTTTTTGTTAAAAGAAAACTGCAAGTGGGATGAATCTACCTGTTTCTCTTTTGAATTATTTGCTCGTATTATTGTGGAGTGTATTTTATTTGTTCCTTGCTGCATTTTGAGTTTTACGAAGTGTATGGGCAAATATACTTAACTACTCAACGCCTATCATCCGAGCTGGGTAGGTTGAAAAAGGTTAGAAGAAAAAATAAAAGGATAAAGTGAAGAAAAGAAGAAAATAAAAAAAATAAAACAACATAAATAAATGGAAATACATATAATAAAAAATATATACATACGTATATAAAAAACTAAATAACAAACCAAAAGGGAAACTGAAAAAATATAATATTGATATGGACCATAAAGGTGAAGTGGTACATAATTTGAGTAAATAAGTTTGAAAATGGTTGGTAAGCATTATTATTTATTTATTTATTAAAATTAATTAATTATTAAGGTGAGTCAGGGGTTACCTCAATAATACAAGAAGTAGGCGATATAGGCTATTGGAGATAGGGTTAAGATCAGGTCCGGACTCCCGGACCTGATAAAATCCGGACCCGAAATTTTTTTTTTTTTTTGCAAAACAGTTAATAAAAAATATATAATGATTTTTGGTATTGAAAAAAATTATTAAAACAGTCGGTATAACACTATTTGTTATATGTATCCAAATCAAACCCAAAACACTGTTTTAATAATTTTTTTCAATACCAAAAATCATTATATATTTTTTATTAACTGTTTTGCAAAAAAAAAAAAAAAAAATTTCCGGATTTTGGTCAGGTCCGGGAGTCCGGACCTGATCCTCACTGATTGGAGATATATCAACAAGATAATATATTACAGATTATAGAAATCTAGCATATATGAGCTTTGACATGGTTTCAAATTGTAATTGCTTTGGAGCAGGAGCGTTTCATCCTCAAATCTTCTAGCAAAGAATTTAGATCAATGTAAGAAGACCCATCTTCTTCGACGGCCTTTTTTGCTGCATCTCCCAGTGCTCTTGCTCGGCCTCTCATTTCATTGGCTTCTTCACCAACCATCACTTGGCTCACTGCCTTCACTATATCATTCCTGTTTACAGAGACCTTATACTCTATAGTCCTTTTAGACCACTGCTGAGCACCCACCGTGACTCCTATCCTCAGAACATCTGTTATTAGCTTTTCATTGTAAAACTGCTCGGCGAAAAGCGGCCATGTGATCATTGGCACTCCAGCAGTCACTCCCTCCAGCAGGGGAGTTCCATCCGCAGTGAGTCACAAATCCTCCGACAGCTTCATGATCAAGGATTAGAACTTGGGGCGCCCACCCTCTTATTATTAAACCCTTGTCATCCATCCTTTTTTCGTATCCTTCAGGCAACCACCTCTCCTGTTCTTCATCGTTCTCTTTCTCTCTCTCTTTCCTCACCACCCAAATAAATTGCTGTCCAGAAGCTTCAAGACCTGTTGCTATCTCATGTAGCTGTGCAGCTGAAAAATTGGACATGCTTCCAAAACATATGTAGAGAACAGAGTTTGTTTTTTTGGAGTTGAGCCAATTTAAACACTCATTTTCATCAATTGAGACCTTGTTACCTCTCTGTGCTTTATCCTCATTGTCTTTGTTACAGAGTGAAACTGGACCGATAAGCCACGCACGTCTTCCTATGACCTTCTTATAAATTTCTGAATAAGCTGGTTCTAGCTCATGGAAGCTGTTCACAATCACTCCATAGCTCGTCTGTTCTGAATTCCTAGCCCTTTTGATCATATTGGTGAAGTTGTTTTCAGTTATTTCTCTTGAATGATCTGGCAATTGAAGTCTTGTCATCTTTATTGTGTCTGGAAGATCAGACACAATGAAGGTCTCCGAGTTAGATTCAATGTTCTTATAAGGTTCATGGCGGTTTAAGCTGTGATAAACACATAGAGGAATGACACCAATTCCATGGAAGACTAGCCTTGGGATCCCAAATTTACATGCAATTTCAGTAGCCCATGGATAAAAAAAATCTGCCACAAGGCAATCAGGTTGGTCTTCTTCTATGATCTGTTCAAGCGGTTTTTGAAGCATGTCAAGAGCCTTATAAAAATTCATAGACATTTCTGGGGTAGTAGTGGATGCCAGATTCTCACAGCCCTCTGGCAGTCCAGTTCCACATGAAGGGAATCTAACTTGGCGGATACTGATATGTAGGCCGAGTTGTCTATCTCTTTCGATTGTTTTGGAGAAGAGAGATGCATTGAGGGCTGTCATCACTATGGTAGCCTTCAGACCATGGCCAGCAAATTGCCTTGCCATGTCAACAAGGGGGATCATGTGGCCAGGAGCCATATGCGGAAAGAAGTAGATGTGAAGCTTATCAAGTTTAGAACCCATGGTAGCTTTCTGGGAGGAATGAGCTTGATAGTGCAGTGATAGCTACGGGCTGAAGAAAGTCTTGAGTTAGTATGCTTTCCATTACCCTTCAGTTTTCATATATATGTGGCTTCGGTGTACATTAATAGTCTTTCACTCTTTCTCTTTCTAGTCAAAAAATTTGACTGTTCTTCTAAAACTAAGCACTCTGGATGGCCCATAATTGGTGATCTGTAGCTGGTCACAAGGCTTTCTTTTTATTAATTAATTTCTTGAAGGGCAATATGAAGTTGATTTCCCTATCTTTCTCACAGACTTGGCGTGCAAGTAATATTTATATATTTACGACAAATATATTCTTCAAAGGTGAGTCCACATTCAACTATTATTATATTTCTGGTGCTACAGCTTTCTTCTTTCTCTCAGGGACTTTGGGTGCAAGAAATATCTTGACATTTACTGGAGCAATACTTTTCAAACTCAAAATTATTATTAACTTGAAACACTAGAATGTCTTAATAATGTGTATTTGAGACTTGGATCTTTCAAAATCGAATTTGATTAGTTGGGTAATTTGAGGTTCTTCTTGGTATTACTGTATTACATGGTCTGTATTTAGACCCCTCAGTATATATAAATGCATAAGATTGTTAAAGTCCATACTTTCAAATTATGTCAACTAAATGTCTCACTCAGTCATTAGCAAGGGGATTTTGATCTCAATCAACTGAAAATTGTATCTGATAATTATGTGAATTTCTCATTACTTGAATATCCTATCGCAAACCTAGTTTTTATTTTTATTTATTTATATATATATATATATATATTATGACTGCTTAAAGAATACCTATCATTTCGTTTATTAAATATTTATGATCTCTTTCTATTGGTTCCAATTTTTTTTAGAATTAAAATCATGCCCAATGTTTTATGCATCCTGGGTTGAGCCTGTGAATAGATTAATGGAATCATCATCAATTGGTAGTAGATTAAATCTGCTCTTGCATCAGATTTACATATTCATAGCAAAAAAAAGTTTTAGATTAATACTTATAAAATTAAAAATGAACAAATAATGTTACAGGTTACTGTTCACATGTTTGAAATGTTACAAAGTTCGGGTGACTAGTTTAATGGGGAAAAACTCACGTTTCTGGTTCTCTTATTTATTGAATATTTGATCTGTATGCTATATATGTTACTAAGTGGGATTTCATGATGGATATTGTTGTTGGTCAATGGTCATCCTTTTAGTAACTGAATTTGTGGCCTTTTCAAGAAAGGCTATCGGTCCCTGTGTATATGTTCAGTTTTTTGTATATATTTATTGTAGATCTTGTGGGAGTATCTATTAACTTTAAAATTTCTATTTGTTGGTCTTGGTCCTCAGTGTGGGATTTAAAGGCCTTTTCATGATGTTGCATTTGATGCGAGTGTGGGACTAGATATAGTAAGACTATAATTAGGACAGTATAGCATTTACTTATTAATTGTAGAGTGTCGTACTTGTACCATGTTATTATAATTGTGCCATATTTAGCTGCTTGTTCTCATCACAAAATTTTAGCTGCTTGCTTTATTTAACTGATAATGAAGAACTATTGAAAATGTGAAATGTTCTATGAGTTGTTTATGCTGTGTTATTAGACTTGTAGTTCTTTGGAACAGACTTGTCAACTTTATTGCAGTAAAAATGAATATGCAGCATATATGATCTTTTGCAAGGTTTTCAGTAGTAAATTACTTAATTGTGATTCCTCTCCTCAGACGATTCAACCTCAATTCTTCCAGTAAGGAATCTAAATTACCACAAGATGATCCACCTTCTTCAACGGCCTTTTTTGCTGCATTTCCCAGTGCCCTTGCTCGGCTTCTCATTTCATCTGCTTCTTCACTAACCATCAATTGTCTCACTGCCTTCTCTATTTCTCTCCTCTCTACAGAAACTTCATATTCATCTGTCCTGCTAGTCCATTTCTGAGCACCCACTGCAACTCCTATCTTTAAGATATCTGTTATTAGCTTTTCATTGTAAAACTGTTCAGCAAATAGTGGCCATGTGATCATGGGCACTCCAGCAGTCACTCCCTCCAGTAATGAGTTCCACCCACAATGAGTCACAAAACCTCCGACAGCTTCATGATCAAGTATTAGCACTTGGGGCGCCCACCCTCTTATTATTAAACCTCTCTCCTCCATCCTCTTCTCAAATCCTTCTGGCAACCACTTCTCCAGTTCCTCCTCCTTTTTCTCTTTTCTCACCACCCAAATAAATTGCTGTTCAGAATTTTCAAGACCAGTAGCTATCTCTAGTAGCTGAGCAGCTGAAAAGAGGGACAGGCTTCCAAAACAGACATATATGACTGAGTTTGGTTTTCTTGAATTGAGCCAGTCAATACAGTCATGTTCACCGATTGAGGCGTTTTTACCTCTTCGAGCTTTATCTTCTCTGTCTCTATTGCAGAGTGAAACTGGTCCGATATGCCACGTCTTTTGTCTCATGACCTTCTTATGTGTCCTGAATAAGCTGGTTCCAGTTCATGGAAGCTGTTTACAACAACTTCGTAGCTTTCCATCTCTGATTTCTTAGTCTTTGCAATTACATCAGTAAAGTAGTTATTGCTTTCTTCTCTTAAAAGGTCGTGCAGTTGTTCCTTTGTCAACTTTATAGTGTCTGGAAGGTCAGGCACAATGAAGGTCTCTTTATCAGATTTTATGTTTTTGAAAGGTTCATGTTCGGCTAAGCTGTGATAGACACAGAGAGGGAACACACCAATACCATGAAAAATTAGCCTGGGAATCCCAAGCTTGCGTGCAATTTCAGTAGTCCATGGAAATAAACTGTCAGACACGAGGCAATCAGGCTGATCTTCTTGTAGGAGCTGTTCAAGCGGTTGTTGAAGCAGGTACATGACCTTATAAAATTTTGCAGACATTTCTGGAGTTGTAGTGGAAGCCAGGTTCTCGCAACCAGGGGGCAACCCTGCACCCTCTGAAGGGAATCGAAGTTGGCGAATATTGATTTCAAGGCCAAACATTCTGTCTTTCTCAATGGTTTCAGTGAATAGGGCTGCATTGAGGGGTGTCATAACTATGGTTGCTTTCACATTACGCCTAGCAAATGTCCTGGCCATGTCTACAAGTGGAATCATATGGCCCGGAGCCATAAGTGGAAAGAAGTAGATGTGAAGCTGATAAGCCATGGTGAACTTGTAAGAGGAATCAAAGTTTGAGACGGCTAGAATTCAGAAATGGCTTGTTCTTCATGTGCTCTTCATGGTTTCTTATTTATATAATCGATGAAAGCTGCAGCTGATCCAATTAGACAAATTTGGACGTGGATTTTCCAAGTTACCGGCTCTTCAGTGTATCCTTCCTGTCAAAACATTTCAGAGTGTTCCTATAAACATGTCTAGCATTGGAATGGACTAATTATATATTATCTCCTTGGCATTTGCAGTTACATCTTTGTCACGTTCTCGCTTTCTGAATCATGGTAAGGAATTGCCAGCCTTTGTATCTCTCTATCTGTCTTTCGTGTAGACTTTCAGGCATATTTTTATATATACAATAAAGTATTATTATGTGCATTGTAAATTTATTGATTACAAATGAAACCTTTGTGTTTACGATAGGACACTGAAATCCGGACAACATGTGAGTTTACCTAAATCTCATGTCGTTTGTGTTTAGAATTTAGAGACATTAATATACTTAGAATCCAGATATTGTCAAAGTGTTTACTCGAATGGTTTATAAGATACAGTGTTGAATATATTCGGGACTCCTGGACGGGGATAGTAGTATTTACAAGTGGAAATGGCATTCAAAGATTCTCAATTCTGTGTAATTTTGTTTTATTTGATTATGCGACTTAATCAAACCTTAATATTTGTTAAAAGACTTTCATTTGCGGATAAAGAATTGATCTTTAAGCTTTTTTTAATGGTCCAGTAAACCTCCTAGATAGCAGGGATGGTTTTGTTACCGTGCATAGGGGAGGGTTGTGGACAAACCTCAATTATTGTTGAGCAGAAGTAAAAGGAAAGGTGGTCCTCCGCCTTGTCTTTTTTTTTTTTCTCTTCTATCCTTTTGTTGTGTAGTAAAGAGGAACTTACCCAATTTTATACCTCCAAGTTTAGTTCTATCCTATTGTATTCTCCAAGTTTTAAATTTCTTCCGATTTTAACCTCTAACTTTAAAGATCTTTTGATTTTATCCTCGAGTTAAAAATTTCAACTTTTAGATAAATTATTCAAGATCTTTTTATTTTATCCTAGAGTTAAAATGTTAGCTTTTAAATAAATTACACTTAGTTCGTGTGCTATAGGAATAGGAGTTAGTATACAATAAATGTTTATATAATGCCCTTTTTTTTTCTTTCTTTTCGGATCTACACTATGTAATGGAAGTAAAAATCTGAAGAAATTGATGGACCAAGGCTAAGAAAAGTGGAGAGATTTAGGCAGCAATACGGTTCTGTCAGACTGTCTAATGTTGCCTGCAAAAGACAAGAATTTATATTTCCCCACAACAAAATCAATCACATGCTCTTAGCTTATTTTTTAGCACTTTTAGGTTCATGGTTCTTATTAGTTGCAGGGTCGGGGCACGACTTTTCAAATTCACGTGGGGGACTCGTTTTGGTGTTTGATTGTATTTTAATGTATTTTAACAATTCATCTCTTCAAAAGGTCTCCTGAATAGTTTATTCATATTTGTATCTTAACTATTCAGACGACCTCTTAATACAAAAATATGAGCTATTAAAATTTAAACTGTTAAGATATATTAAGATATAATCAAACATCAAGTTGGATTATATCTACAACCTACCTTTGTTTAGAGTACTACTCTTCTGCTCCATAACAAATTTTCTTCTATTTTAACCCCTTGTCCCAAATGGATTGTCTCGTCCTCTCTATTATTTGAACGTATGGAATATTAAATTTTATATTTTTAGTCAATAACTCTTATGGTTAGGATCAAAATGAATATATAAATATCTTAAATATATCTATATCTATTATGTGATATTTTAGTTCCACATCGAATTAGTGAAATGTATTACACTATGAAAGACTTAAATGTTACAATCAAGAGGTCAATAATATTTGACATTTTGGGTAAGTTTATGATTGGTCAAGATAACTCTCTAGTATTATGCGATTCGTCGAGTTAGGGCAAACAAAATCATCCGACCCTACCGGATTACGAAAGCGAAGGCCTATCCTTATGATGGGTAGATAAGCCCCTATGATACTTCATACTTGTAACTTGTGAAACAGTAAATTTGAGCTTATCCGGCTCTAGAGGAACCCACAATAGGATGGTGGGCACTCAGGATGTGGTATACATCTCTTAAAAATTGTCAGTGTCATTAGGGACTGAATTGTGATTTGATTGGGTCTTAACGATAATATAAGTGCGGGAGACTTCGATTTCGAGTCCTACATCAAATCAAAGGGCAAGCACTATGCTCAAATGTAATACTTCGATGCCAGTAAAGGCAGGCATGACCTTGGTGGGCCTGTGGGCTTATGGTGGGTGGGTCAAGACTAGTCATCAATCCAATAAATTTAAACTCAAAATTTGACCCGAGTTTTTACGATCCCTAGCTGCCACCAACACGAGTTACTCCTGCACCACAGCAGATTTTTTTTTTTTTTTAAGATACATGAATATTTAAATAAGTGTCACATATATTCAAAAATAGGAACAATTACATTGGGATAAAAGTAGTAATTAACAAGATAATCTATCTCCTTTTTGGCAAATGATTATTATGCGTCGTCGTCTAGAAGCCGAAGCAAGATGATCAATGTTGTAAAGCAAATTCATGCCTAACATCTTTCCCTTATGAATGCAATTCAAGATTGTAAACAATTTCTTTTTTAAGCCATTTTTTCATGTTATTCAGCAAGAAAAGAAGAAAAATAATTAAGAAACGAAAAAAAATTACAACATGTCCCTCATGATGCATGTTCAAGCATATCATTGACAAGAAAGAATCATTGACAAACAAGTCAGTCTCCAAAAAATGTCTACATCTGAGAGCGATAGGACAACTTATGTTTCTGTGGTGCTCGTGATTTATGGTATTTCTTTCAATCTTATATATGGACTACCAGGGGTCATCAATATACGTCTATATATATATATATATATAATTTATTGATATTTTCACTGTCAAAAATGTAATTATAATGTATGCAGTGTATATTTGTGTTGTGCGCATTAGTGTTATATTTTCGTTAAATTATCACATTTAGCACTGAAAATATCATTGTTCTGTATATGCAGATAGCGGATCTCAACCGGCATTGGCTAGCTATGGCTCTATTTTCAGCCATCTTGTACTTAATTAGTTCACTCATATTGTCATGGAAGAACTTTTTATTTATTAGCGGAAAATCAATTTGATTTGTTTATTTTTAAAAAATATTTAATAAGTTATCAAGTCAAATAAGACACTCGTTTATGGACTTTATGGACGGAAGGAGTATATATATATAGAGGGAGGGGAGGTATATAGATGAGAATGAGAGAGAGTGAGAGATGGACAGGAGGCACCTCTCTTTCAGTGCTCTGTTTCTTCAATTCATTTTTATCTGCCAAACATGTTTGCACCATCAAATATCATGTGACCCTGTACTTAGCAACACTAGAGAAGCACTAGAAATAGTAATTGGCATACCTGGTGGTGGTACCAATTCTCCACCAGCTCCCTCTCCTGAATACCCAAACTGCCATCCGCCCCCGCCCCCGCCTCCTCCTCCGCCTCCGCCCCCGCCCCCGCCCCCGCCCCCGCCTCCGCCTCCGCCTCCGCCTCCACCTCCGCCTCCGCTTCCGCTTCGGCCGCCATCGGGAGCCTTCGAGAGCAAGCGAATCGAAATCGTCTACGCGGTTATTCAAGATTTCAAGGAAAAAATCACCCATGATCCCTTTGGCATTACCAAAACATGGGTTGGCCCTGATATTTGCAAAAACTACAAGGGCTTTTCTTGTGAAACTGTCCCTGGCTACAATCAGACGGGTGTCGCCGGAGTTGACTTCAACGGCTATAACTTCGCCGGTCCGGAACTCGTCCTGGCCGGATTCATTGAAGCCTTACCGGACATAGCACTCTTCCATGCAAACTCCAACAATTTTTCCGGCGAAATCCCTAAAAATATCGTCAAGCTCCGGTTCCTCTACGAGCTCGATCTAAGCAACAATTTATTCTCCGGTGAGTTTCCGAGAGAACTTTTTGCTGCCACCGGCATAACCTTCTTGGACCTCCGATTCAACTCATTTTCGGGGTGTCTTCCGCCACAAGTTTTCTTTCTAAAGCTCGACGTACTTTTCATTAACAACAATAATTTCATGCAACAGCTTCCTGATAATCTGGGCTCGACTAGTGCTCGTTATTTAACACTAGCAAACAACAAATTCGTCGGTCCAATCCCTCCGAGCATCGGAAATGCTTCACAAGATCTAGTTGAAGTTCTCTTGTTGAACAACCAGCTATCTGGTTGCTTGCCAAATGAAATTGGGCTGTTGGGCAATGTAACTCTCTTTGATGTAAGCCAAAACAAGTTGACGGGCCCAATACCGCACTCGTTTGCGTGTTTGGGACAGATAGAGGTTCTGAATTTGGCCCAAAATGAGCTTTATGGACCTGTGCCGGAGCTGGTCTGCAAGTTGTCCAATTTGCTGAATTTGTCATTATCATATAACTATTTCACTAGTGTGGGCCCAGAATGTCAGAAGTTGATCCTGAGGAAAGTGGTTGATGTGAGGATGAACTGCATTCTGGGCCTTCCGGGTCAAAGATCACCAGCTGATTGTCATGCATTCTTCTCTAGGCCCAAATGTTGTGGTGATGATGAGAAGTTGTATAGTTGGATTCCTTGTAGTAAAGTTCTTGATTCCAATCAGGAGCCGTCAGATCGTGCCACTGCTGCTCCTAGATCAAACGGTGCTCTAATACCCCACAAATTGTAATTTACATACCCTAAATTGAAGTTGAAGCCAGGTCATTCTGAGTTATTGTTCTTCTTTAAGGATATTCACATATACTATTGTTCTTTTGGGGGATTCTCCTTAAAGATCAAATATAAGCAAATTTCATGTTCATTTTTCTGATCTGTTGGGTATGAATGCAAAGCCAAGGCCCACTAAATATAGTTATATAGAACAAACAGAAGTACATTATCTCACATGACTACAAACTTGCTCGTTTCATCCGGAAATGAAATTCTCATGGTACCTTTTATTTGTACAAAGAATTGTTATTTTTATAAGTGTACAAGTGTAGGACCCTATTTACTATTTATGCGAGAGAAACTTTGTGAAATCATCAAAATCGAAGTGGTGGAAGGCCCCCCTGCGTCAAAGGGAGAGCTTATGCACCTCTCTCCAAGAGATACGATTCGGTATTTGAATCGGCTGAAGCAGAGTGAAGAGGCGGCTACTCCCCCAGCCCAACCCATGGGAAAGCCTATTCTTTTTGGTCTACATCAAGTGCATTGAATGCCCCACAATCAGAATCAAAATATCAATTCTCTTTTTACATATTATTGTCTAATGCACGCATAAATTAATTTGTTTTTTTTTAAACAAAAAAAACTTGTTTTAAGTGTGCCGTAGATAATACGGAAGAAATAGATTATATTGGTCCTACTCGTTATGAGTTTTTCTTTGGGTTCTTTACATAAGTATACAACATATAAAAAATTATTACAAGAATAGTGCATCAAGTAAATAATTATAGAAACAGTGAAATATTGTATAATAATTTTAACAAAAGTGCAAAACACGTTATTATATCCAATCCAATTAAATTTGAAAACCCTTAATTTAAGGAAAAAACTACTCCACTTACCTTGGCAGTTACCAACTAATCAAAAAAATTCAAAAATCACGTTTCAGAAGAAGGTATCCAACGAAGAACGGAAAAAAAAAAACAAAACTCCATCGATCATACCTCTGTTGTAACCAAGGATCAATGGAGGAGTAATACAGCAGAAATCTGGTTCAAAATCAACAAGAAGAAAAACCAAAGCATCCGAAAATTAAAAAAAATGATCAAACGATATCGGTAACGAAATCAACAAGTTGATTCTGAAACACAGAAATCTGGTTCAAAATCAACAAGAAGCAAAAACAGAGCATCCGAAAATCAAAAAAACCCGATCAAACGATATCGGTAACGAAATCAACAAGTTGATTCTGAAACAGGGAATTGAATCCGCAGACAAACTACAAAGGTATGTATCAATTAACCAGAATTAATAGATTTTTATCAATTGATTTCAAATAATTTTTGAAAAATACGTGTGTATGATTTATACAAATAAATAGAATTTGAAAAATCAACGGCTGATGTGTAGAATTCAGTACAAAATCATAATTTGGAGACATTCATATAAAAGTATGGTTACCTTCATTTAATTGTTAATTAATTTGCAATTAACCTTCGCATAAGCATAAATTATGAGTTTCTGATAAATGATTAGAAAACAGTATTTATCAAAAGCGTTGATACTAATAACATATATTTTGGTTACTTTATAATGATAATTTGGAAACCTATAAAGTAATAGTTTTAATTTCAGTTGAAAAGGATGATTGTGAGACAGATTCGTGACAAAGATTGGTCTTATTCGTCTATCAATTCATTATTATATTTGACAATGCAGGCAATGTGTTTAAAATTTATTATTACTAAAAAGATGAATTCTGGTTGCTATTTTAATTCTGGTTACTAATAATATGAATTCCGGTAACTAATTTTATTAATATTATTGTTTCAGGTGCTTGGTCATGGATATGATTCCAGTTGTAATCTACTTCAATGGAACGTGGAGTAACAATAACCAATATCTAGATTTCCAAGTTACGGGCGTACTAGTTCCTTATTCTTGTTCTTTCACAGAAATACACAACTTGATATGCAATGCATTGAGCTTAGACTGCAACACAACAGAGTTGACAATCAAGTTTCATGTTAGTAGCAACATCCCTCCAATGAAGGTGACAAATGAAGCAACATTAAGATTCTACATGGAAGTAAGTAGAAAATCAGGAGAACATGGAAAGTTTCCACTTATTATAGATTATGAAAACAACAATGGAGGCAATACAATGTTACAAAATATGACAAATGAAGAAGAAATTAGACTGCAATCTGAATCCAGCATGAGATTAACATAATGTAACTCGGAACTTGAATTGTTGACAACAGAAGAAGACCAAATTGGATTGCATTATGTTGAACATCTGGCCATTGAATCTATTGATAAAGAACAAGAAAGACAACAATGCGTAACAAAAAATGGAGAGCAGTGTGATGAGGTCATATCAGATCCGAATAAGTTTGAGGTTAAACTTCATCAAACATACAAAGACAAAAAAAGCATAATGCAAGCGATAAGGCTACATTCAATAAGGAAAAACAGACAACACAAGGTAGAAAGAACAAGTGGAAGAGACTTTGTTCTGGTATGCGTAGATAGTGAAAATTGTAATTGAAAACTAAGAGCATCAAAGTTTCGAAGAACAAATATGTTCAAGGTGAGAGAATTTAATGATTCACACACTTGTTCAGCAAACATAATGCTTGGAGATCACAGACAAGCAAATAGTCAGATGGTTAGTGAATGCATAATGCATAAATTAACAAACTTCAAGAAAGTTTACACACCAACTGATATTGTCGAAGACATGATGACGGAGTTTAATGTGTCCATATCCTACCAAAAAGCATGGAGATCAAAAGAAAGAGCAATGGAAAAAATAAGAGGGAATCCACATGACTACACTCTCATTCCTTCTTGGTTGTACATGCTGAGAAAAACAAATCTAGGTATGAATTGGAATCTGTTTAATAATATTTTAAAATTTTTAAGATACCATACGTTTTTTATTTGGTTACCTAGTAACAAATGTTTGGCTACTAACTGTAGTGTTTAGTTATTTAAAAAAATTATTTTTCCATAATACAGGTATATAGATGAAATGTAACTATTAAATGTCATTTTAGACATCATATGAACAGTATGAAAAATATAAAATTCTATTTAAATGGATACCAGTAGTAATACAAATAGTGTAGCATAAAATACAATTGTTGATTTGGTAAGTTACTCAACATTTATGATTTGGTTACCTAGTAAATATAATTTAGTTACTAACTGTAATGTAAGGTAGTAAAGAAATGGTTTTTGAAGTATACCAGTATAGTTATAAATTGTAACTACTAAATAACATTTTAGACACCATTTGAACATTGTAAAAATTACTAAAAAATATTTTAGTGGATACAATTATTAATACAAATAGTTCAGACTTTAATTCAAATGTTGACAATATTTAGTACATCTATTTACATTGACCAAACTGAAAATTCATTTCAGGATCCATCACATCCTTGGAGTTGAAAAAAAATGGTCGCTTCAAATATCTCTTCTTTGCAGTAGGTGCATCTATTGAAGCATGGCACCATTGTTTCCCCATCATTGTAATTGATGGAACCTTCATACAATCAACCTACGGAGGTACACTTCTCATAGCAAGCACACAAGATGCAAATAGAAACATTTTACCACTTGCTTTTGGAGTTGTTGATAGTGAGAATGAGTTATCATGGAGATGATTTTTCATTAATTTGAGAGATGCTTGCGGAGTTAGAGAAGGACAATGTATTGTCTCAGACAGACACGAAACAATTATTAAGAGACTTAACTGTGTGTTCTCTGATGTGATACACGGTTCATGCACATACCATATTTTGAAAAATATTAAAAATAGATTCAAAAAGAAAGGAGATGAAGTCAAAAAAGCATACAACACGGCGTGTAGAGCTTACACCGTTGAAGAATTCGACATTCACATGGCTCAACTTGATGCAATTGATAATCGAATAAGGAAATATTTGGAGGAAGAAGTGAATCTAGAAAAATGCACGCGGCTCAATGGGACTGTAAGTAGGTACTCAACAATGACTTCGAACACCGCCGAATCAATTAACAATGCAATCAAGGGAATAAGAGATCTTCCAGTGGCGTCGATGATTGCATGTCTGCGTTGTATGGTTCAAAGATGGTATTTCTCGAACAAACAATCAACCATTTCTACTTTCACTACCCTTTCCACAACTGCAGAGAGAAGATTGCAAGATAATATAACTGAGTCAAAGAAACTTAAGGACAGTCATTCAACTTTTTAATATTTACCTGAATACATTCAAAAATTGCATCTGAAATTTTAAATAACAAATCATTCAATTTTGTTTACTAGTATAAACTGAATATGTTACTAACATTTAAATGGTTGGTAACAGGTCTGGTATAATATTAGTACTATCAAATTACATGAAAAAACTAAAATATTTATCTTTATATGCAGGTTTACCCGAATACATACAAAAATTGCATCTGCAATTTAAAATAACAAATCATTCAATTTTGGTTACTAGTATAAAATGGATATGTTACCAATAATTAAATGGTTGGTAACATGTCTGCTATAATATTATTACTATCAGATTAAATGCAAAAACTAAAATGCTTATCCTTATATGCAGGTTTATCTACCAGTTGCAACATTCCACTAATTGACCAGATGGATACTGTTCTAAATAAGTTTTATGAAAATTTGGTTACTCATTAAAAAAAACATTACATATGAATTTCATTACTCCAAAATACATACTAATTACACAATTGAATGTTGTTGCAGGTTGAGACATCAAACCTCATGATTTACACCGTTTACGATGTCACCAAACAATTTATCGTGGACATGGAAAATAAGACATGCACGTGCCGTAAATTCCAATACCATGAGATGCCTTGCTCACACGCTGCTGCGGTTATTAGCAAAAGAAATATGAGCTGTTATGATTTTTGCTCAAAATTCTATTCAAAGAAAACTTTGGTGGACACGTACTCAAATTCCATTATGCCATTGGATGACAAAGAGAATTGGGATGTTCCAGAAGAGATTAAAAACATATGTGTCAAACCACCAATTACAAGAAGACCAGCTGGAAGGCCAAAGCTAGGTAGATATAAGCATCCATCTGAACTTAAAGTTCAAAATAAATGTAGCAGATGCCAAGAAAAAGGGCATAACAGGAAAACATGCAATAATCCTCCAATTTTGAGACCCAGGAAGATTTGATATAATTCAACACTAAAACATTTGTAACAATTTCATTACAGTTTTCTGAGGATTCTCATTAGCCATACAAATTGTAATCATTTTTGTTGTGTAAAGTTACCAAGTTTATATTTCACAATACTATAAGATGCATATTTACACTAATTTACTTTTTACATTAATGTATTTCATTTATAAATAACAATAAACATAATGGACAAACATGTCATAATTGGTTAATTAAATTGTATTTCTTCTCTGAGACAATATGGTTACCCTCTAAAATTATATTGGATACCTTTATATGCAAATATGGCAACCAACTGTACTATATAAAAAACATACATTTTTTAAACTGTAAAACAATAAAAACAAGAATGCATTAACATTTAACAATTAAAAATTTGACTAATGTACTATTAAAACTATCTAGTTACAAACAAAAAACTAAAATGTTTAGCCTTATATACAGATATGGTGACCAACTGCATCATTCAACTAAATTAAATACGTGTTACTGTTATAAAATATTTTTATGATCATTTGGTTACTCACTAATAATTAAATGGTGTCCTCTATATGCAGATATATCTACTACCTGTACCATTTTAAAATAATGTATATGATTATGAAATTTCAAAAGATTTAAAGACCAATAAATTTAAAAATTTGTAAATTAAAACTAAATCATTTAAGGTTTATGAAATATAACTATTAAATGTCATTTTAGAATCCATATGAACATTATGAAAATTATTAAAATATATTTAATTGGATACCAGCATTAATACCAAAAGTGCAGACTAAAGAAACAATGTTGATTTGTTAAGATACCCAACTTTTATGATTTGGTTACCTAATTAGAAAAATTTCGTTACTAACTTTTTATTGTTGAATACATTTAACAATTGAAAATTGGAATGATGTACTATTATTACTATATGGTTACAAACAAAAATTAAAATGGTTAGTCTTGTATGCAGATATGGTCACCAATTCTATCATTTAACTAAATTAAATAATGGATACTGATTTAAAATATTTTGATGAAAATTTGGTTACTCACTAATAATTAAATGGATTCTTCAATATGCAGGTCTATCTACTACCTGTACCATTTAAAAATAATTTATATGATTATTAAATTACAAAAAATTTGGAAACCATTTATATAAAATTAATCTTCAATTAAAACTAAATAATTTAAGTTTTATGAAATGGAAATATTAAATGTCAATTTAGACACCATATAAACAGTATGAAAAATATTAAATTCTATTTAAGTGGATACCAGTACTAATACAAATAGTGCAGCCTAAAATACAAAAAATGATATGTTAAGAAACTAAATTTTTTGATTTGGTTACCTAAAATTGTCAATTTGGTTACTAAGATTTTATAGTTCTGTCAAAAAACAATATATTTTCAATACAACTGCACATTACATACAATATAAAAAAAAACTGATAAGTGCCAAATAAAAACCAACAAACTCAAGATCAAGAAACTGATGATATAATCAAATAAATAAGGAATCCCATTTACAGTAGCTGATCTAAACCAAAAAATATCCGACATAAATGGTTATATATACCCATTAAAGAAACAATGTATTTAAACCAGTTTAGAAGGAGAACACAATGAAAATCAAACTAATGTTAATCTTGGACAAATCTGTCTGCATATTCGTCATCAGTCTCGTAACCCTCTAACTGTTTGGTCCTAGCATGCATGTACAAGTTTACGCATAATTTCTTCCGGTACTGCGCAATAGGGAAAGGTACAGGCAATTCAGCAATCTGTTGGTGAATAACATGCTCAGCAAAACAAATTGTGAACATCCCACAATCACTGCACAAACAAAAAATTATCAAAACAAAAACCAAAAGTAAAATCATACAAGATACAATAAATAAATAAATAAAAACAATATAAACCTTACCCATCACTTTGTTCCGGTACCCCTTTTACAAATTCAAGTTCAATTATGTCTTGTTCCGCCTTATTACAATACGGTTCACTCTTGAAATCAATATCAGTCCTATCCCTCCAAAAACCACAGTTAGACAATATTATGGGAAGGATGAAAATATAAGGCTCACATATATCCATAATTTTTGATTGCATTTGTGAACTGGTTGGTTGCAGAGAATTGTAAACTTGTAACAGTCTGCGATGCACATCAAAAGTCAATAGAAACCAGTGTGGTGGAGATGACATGTGAATGGGGAACAACACATAATCAACATTGAACCAGGGTGTATTCACTTCCATGAAAAATCCACGGACATATTTAGCAATATCACAATCCCCCATTAATAGATTCTTATCTGAATTTTTTGAAGTGTATGCTTCATGCAAAGCAGTTATCTTCGAATGAAACAAGTAGTTCGTGGTCGTTGCCCTGATGCGAACACTATCAGAATGTCTGACCAATTTTCGGAAGTAGTATAGTGCAATATTGATGTGCTGAGAGTAATAAAGTAAAAATTAATATCTGTACAGTTGATGAAAAAAACAAGTATATGTTAACTGTAATCAATACTGTTATAAATAGTTACTAAAAAAAGTCTAATAAGGTAACCATATTTATCACTAAAGATTTTTTTTTTTAAAAAAGAACTCACATCATCATCCAGCCACTGTCCTGGGTCTTCAACTTGTAGAACCACATTTTTGAAGAAATTGGTATAGACCCAAACATAAATGAAGAATCAATCTTATTGCTGACTCCCAAAAATTTATCAGTCCTTCATTGTAAAAGCATATCAGAGTACACTCTAAAGGGAAAAATTACAATATAATCATACACTGTAGCCAAATCATGATTGATGATGCATTAATAACCAATATATAGAACCTCTATATTGCAAATAGTTACATGGTAACCAAAACATAATAACATATTAAACATTAACCAAAACATAATAACATATTAAATAGAGCATAATATAATAGTAAACAAAACATAAGTTAATAATAAACTAAAATACATTATAATAATAACAAAACATAGACATCATGTAATCAACAACAAACTTGGCAACCTGTTTGAAGTAAACAAATATGAAATAAACAAAAATAATATAAAAGGATCTAAAACAGTACTCTGAGGGCACATTAATATAAACCAAAACATAATATTCTAAAAACCATAATGTACTGTAATACTTATAATTTGTTTCCAAAATAAAACAGATTTCTTTGTATTATAAAAAAAGCCATAATTGTTAAACTACAACTAACAATACCTTTTTCTGTTGTTTAAGTCAATCTTAAACCACTGATCAAATAATGCATCTTCGTATTTAGATGGCATGACCATGCATAATTTTGGGAATGCACAAATGCATGTACGAATTTGAGTATCGCCCTTAGAATATGAAGAAGCAGACCCAAATTTTGTTGTATATGGAGATCTCAAAAAAGCACTCTTTGATTGTTCACGAATTGGTCTACCACGTCGCATATGGGCACTCTTCTCCACGTCAACACTATCAGTTATGTCCTGGGTGGTTAATGTCATTTGATCAAGTGGGGAAATGTCTTCTGTATCCATTTTATAGCCCTATATCAATTGACAAAAAATAGAACATATAAAATTAATTTTTCAACTCAAACACATACATGTAACAATGTAATTAAATAAAAAATCTAAACTATATTATAATGCACTAACCAAAATAACATATGCAGGTAACTAAAATTTGCAGTAACCAATCCAAACAACGAAATATTAACCAATATATGAAGTAATAGGAATAAAGTCATTTATATAAAAAAAATTTGTATTGCATTAACATATGCTATAATGCACTATTCTATATACTACAATGTAGTAACCAATGTATACTATAATGCAGTACCCAAAATTTGCAATACAAAATTACAAAACAGTAACAAACTGTATATAATACAGTAACCAAATATACATATGTAAGTAACAAAATTTTTGAATTAACAATAAACTGAACAAGGTTAATAAAAAAACTTAAAAATCATCTAATCAAAACCAACAAATGCAATTGCAAATCCAACATATACAGTTAACTGTTTTTTTTAATATAACAATAACCTGATCAGCAACATAAACAACAATTTCCTTCCCACTTGGTTGGCATAATAAATCAAAAGATGGCATGTCATTGTCCTTGCCAATCTGTGAAAAATTTTAAAGAAAAAAATAATTAATCATTTAAACAAAAATACAAATAAGACGTAATAAACAAAACTTGGAATGTCATTGATCTTTTTCATAGTGTTTAAAAAAACCTACATTTTATCAATAAAAATTGAAAAAATTAAATACAAATGAAAATCAACACAATATGAAAACCTTTGTATCGTCTTCTTCAAACTGAATCCCACCAACACCACCATCATCGACATCAACACCACTATGAAACTGTTTTGAATTGCCGGGAACTTCAACTACAACATCATCATAAACATTCATAACATCATCAGCTACAACATTAACATTGTCAGCACCAACATTATCATCTAACTCAAAATCATCATTATCATCATCATCATCATCATCGCCATCGTCAACATATACATTTTTTCGATTAGTATAACTAGACTGGCGTTTTAAATACTTTCTAAACATCTTCTTCATGTCCCTACAAAACTGAATATGAAGCAATTTCAAATCATCTTTTAATACAACACCCAATTCCTCAATATCTTTCTTCAGCTCCCTCACCTTCCCTTCCAAAGGCTTCACCCGAGCATCAATAACCTTTTTCAAATCAGAAATAGAAAACCTAAAGTCTTTACCCTTCCTTGATGATTCAACTTTAATTTCTGAAATCTTGGGACCACTATCACTTGTACTAAAAAAATGAAATCCACCTAATTCCAACCTCACCTTCTCATCCTCCGTAGGAACAATATTTTGAACAATCAACTGAAACATATTAAAAGCAACAAATATACCATTTCAAAACAATTGAACATAAAACATAAACACAATTATAAAAAAATAGTAACCAATACCATATATAAAGGTAATCAAATATAATGAAACTGGTAACTATCATACCTGACCAGATCCAAACACCAGGTCATTCAACTGGACGTTAGTAGGAGCCTTTCCTAACTCCCTCCATCTAAACAATCTGAATTCTGAAACATTATCATCAATACAAAAGCCCTTGACCTTCAATGTAGGAATTGTTTCAAACAAAAAAACTTGAAACACATAAGGTAATCCATTAAGCTTGTAGGATTTACAATAACCTTCCCTAAAAAATTGTACATCACTCCACCATATTTATCCTTCTTTACATGACCCTTTAATGCAAGTGATAGGGATTTCTTTGTTTATTCAAAAGCAACTTTTCCCCATGGATACCTTTCAAAAACCCCATGACACAAAAAGTTAAACAGAGCTTCATCAACATAATTGTCAGAAACAATAGTTAATATGAAATTAAAAACCAAGAAAATGATAGACATCCTAACTGCCTCATCATCATCATTAAAAGAAGCACTCCTATATATCCTCCCTATACTAGACCGGGTTACAACCTCATTTCCAAAAAAAAATTCCACAAACAAATTTTCAATCTCCTTGTAACCTTCAATATCTTCATCTCCTTTCCAATTTAAACCAGAAAGTAAAGAAAATTCAGGCAATCCAAACCTTACCCGTCTCTCACCAAAAATAAACCACATTTCCCCATTATCCCTTTGATAAACTTCCCTAACCAAAGCATGATGGATAATCTGAAAAAACATTTGGGACTGTCCAAATTCTAAAAATTTACCAAAACAAGACAACTTAAACTTTTTCAACTGTACGTCAGACAATTTAGACTTGATAATAATTGGCACTTCCAAATCACACTAGTAAATGACTTTTGCTGTAAAATTTCGATGATGCTCCTCATAGAATAGATCCCAAATCTGAAAATGCAGTAAATTTGATTACAAACACACTACACAAAACAAAATACAACATATAAAAAACTTCAAAAACAAAGCTATTAAATCAACGATATTCAATTACACTAATAATAGTAACAAAATAATATCAGCAAGTAACCATAACCCAAAATTAAGCAAACTATTTAATTAATAACAAATTATGTTCTAACAAATATATAAAATAAAACTAACAATACTTAAAATCGAAAAAAACATTACCATTTTAACAAATCGTAATGAAAACAGTAATTTTAACAACTAAAAGCTGAACAATCCTTCGAACAACTCCAACTTTAATGAAATATAATACATTTTAACAAGTATATAATTAGCAGTTTTCAAACATATGAATGAAGGTAACTAAAAATCAATTTGCAAGTAACCAACAAAATATATTTAACCTGTATAACCACAATACTGTAATCTAATAAACAAAACAAAATAAACTATTTACAAAATCTCAACTCAATATGCAAACAATAATTTTACCAAACAACAACTTCAACATTAATGACACTACTCACAAACATAATAAACAACAACATAAACCAGAACATCATCATACAAAAAAACAAAAACATAAGTAACCAAAAACAAATAAAAAATCTATATTCATAACAAAAATTAAAAATAGCAAACCTTCAAATGTTTTTGCATGGGAACAATTTTTTGCTTATTATGCTCGACTTCAATTTCTTTCTCAACTATTTGTTGAGAACCTTCAAAATCAGAATCTATACATGCGACTGATTTAACCTTCTTCTTCGCATGTCTCCCCAAACTCTTTTCTTCAACATCTGACTTCAACACTAAATTCTTCCCCTCTTTACTATACTTTGAAATAATATCCTTCCCATGAATAGTTGTCTGCAAATCCTTCAAACCATCATCACCCCTAACTCGTTTCCTCTTCCTATCACTCTTCTTATCCGTCATTTCTTCCTTGCTCTTCCTCGTAGACACCATCAAAAACAAAAACAAAATAAATCGACAAATGTATAACCACTAAACCAGAACAAATCGAACAACTTACAAATAATCAAGAAGAAAACACGAATACGACAACGAGAAACTAAATAGCCAAACAACAACTACGAATATGAACCGGCAACAACAATCACCGTCGACTGATAAGGAGAAAAAAAGTACCCAAACCAAAGAACAAGGGTTTCCAAAGATAAAACGCAAAAAAGAAATTTAAAATGAAACCCGTACCCCTATCCCACAAAAAGCGGAGACGGTTTATTTTTAAAAAAATAACTGAATATTAATGACATCAGCACATTAAATAACAAAGCATAATTAAAGGACTGACTATTATTCACTAATAATGTAAATAAATTTTAATATACATTAATTGGGTAAATATTTAGTGAGTGCACTATTCTTGTAATTATTTTTAAAAATATAATATAAAATGTAATTATTCCTTTTTCTTTTAAGGGGTTTTATTTACTTATAGGATCATTAGATTAGGATGAACTTCAATGGGCTTGGCCCATGTCATTTATTTAATCTGATTTTGAATTAGAAACCTCAGACTGAGGCTGCCGCAAATGCCCAACAAGAAATAATAAATAAAATTGCACCAAAACAAAAAATAATAATAATAATAATGATGCTATGGTTAAGCATAACTTTTTTCCAACAGAGATATTATTCATTAATACTCCCTCCGTTCCAAATTAATTGTTTTTTTAGGACTTTATAAAGTCAAATTGACTATTTTTAAAATTAATAATTAAGCATATATAAATATATTTTTAAAATTATAAAAATTGAAATTAGTAATAAATTGTATATATTTTCTTTTGGTTATAATATCTTCACCTATATGTTAGCAAAAATAGTAAAAAAATTAGTTTTAAAAATAGTCAATTTGACTTTAAAAAATCCTAAAAATATAATTAATTTGGGACGGTGTGAATATTTAAATTTGTGAGGTAAACCTTATATTTTGTATGCTAAGACAATGAGTGTTACCTCGGGAAGAATGTAGTAGAAGCTAAAAATTTCAATATAATCAAACATGGTACATGCAGAAGATGTACCACTAGTTAAGTATGTAGTTTAATGCTCAAGCTACCTTCTTAACTACTTTTGTTGAAATGGGCAGGCCCAATTTATTAATTTAACACTCCCATATGTTTCGGATTATAAGTGTGACAATAATCTGAAGGAGTCCGAATACAAGTGAAGCCCAATCAAAGAGTAGCCATCACTGTGTTGTTTACGACTGCTTAACATACAATCTTTTTATATATAGCCACAAAAACATGCCAATTTTTATTATCCGTTAACACGATGTCATAATTTGTAAATTAATATCGCAAGTCGTAACAAAAAGTCGACCCACAAACATATTTAATGGGACACCTTAGTTAAATAACATTGACAGAACTGAGAAGTGTGTGAGTTGTGGTTATGTCTGACAAAATATGATTATGAGTTAGTTTTGATTTATAAAATTTAATTATGGTTTCATTAAAATTAATATCATATTATCTATTTTTAATATAGGTTATATGAATTAAAACCAAATAGTTATAATTCTAATATAAGTCAAATAATTTTTTTAAATTTAAAGCTTACCATTATTATAATTTAATAAAACAAATTGTTTACCATTTTCCTCTCCCTAAAATTTTCTATACTCTCTAATTTTTTTATACACTTCCTCTCTCTAAATATGTTTATACATTAAATTTTTTTATACACTTTCTCTCCCTAAAATTTTTTTAGACTACTTAAATTACGTCAATTTTGTCAAACAGTCCAGACCCGAACGGGACAAATTACTGTTTCAATTTTAATATGACTTAGTTTTTAAGATTTCGAATAACATAGTGCAGTTCATGTCTTTGTTTGATGTGTTGATGTCCTTATTTTATTTATTTAATATGTTGCAATGGTATTTATTTGGAGTTGAGAAATCTGGGTATTTTTTATTTTTATTTTAATTTTAATACTACTATATAGTAATGTCTTCATTTTGCATAAACTGGCATATAGGATTCTTTACTTTAACAAATATTAAGTTAATACAATCACTAACACCGGAAGGAAACAAAGCTTAAAACATGTTGATATTTTTGTTTGACTTATATATATAAAAGTTCATTGAATCATATTGAATAAGACAGTGTACATATAATTACTAAAAAAAATTATCTAAAATGAGTTTAAAGGATTAAATGAAAAATATAATTATTCAAATATTTTAAACATATCAGTTATCAAACATATATTTTTCATTCAGTGTTCAATTTTTTTATAAAAAAAAAACCTCTATTTTATTAATTAATAAATTTTTTGACTTAATATGATATCGTATTATTATAAATTGTTAATTAATTTTATATATTATATATGACATTTTTTAAAATCAAAATTACTATATTTTCTCTTACATGATGCAAAACACAGAGCAGTACAACAGAGCTATGAAGTAGCGGAAAGCAGGTGCTATGGTATTAACCTTGGGCTTATTTTATTTTATTTTATTTTTTTATGAAATATAGTTTCAAATTTTATCCAATTCAAATAATAAAAAATAATTAATTAATTTAAATTAATTTAAATTGATTCAACCGATATTGTCAGGTCTAGCTATGAACCAGCTGGTGTTGCATGGTGCCTGCAATCCACAGTAGTGGACCACAACTACTACTAGAAATTAATATGCAAGTGAGTTATGGGGTGGGCCTAATTAAAGTTCGGGTTCGCAATTTGACACTTTTTTGATGTTATTTAACTATAAAAACTGCACTTAACTATCACACCTATCGTTTTAAAATGAGAGTTTTAGAAATTAGAATTTAGTGTTTGAAAACAAATTATCAAATGTTATTATAATACAACTCTAAATATTTGTTAAAAAGAAAAGAAGAAAATCACGTGAGATATAATAAGAATGAAAGGATACTTCTACTTATGTCAGCATTTTATAAATGTGTATTTTCTTTGACAAAATAATTAATTCTACCATAACCTTGCTAAAGCAATAAATTCGAACTTGTGATTTAAATAGTTAAAAAAAAAACTTTTATCACGAGTCTCTTATCATTTATCAGTTTTCAGTTTAGTACGATGGAAATGGAATTTGAGTTACGAATACCAATGTGAACTTATTATATGGGGGATAGATCGGTATCCGATAGTATGTGATATTAATGTGAGATTGATATAATTATATAGGTTTGAACTTCCCTTCTTGGATAGTTCACTTTTCAGGAAGAAATAGGGATTTGAACTTATATCGTAACATGTAGTATTAAAGCAGATAATCCGTGAATTTCTAGTTAAATGAAAAGGACTATTTAAAAGTCAGATTAAAATATTAATAGGTACAAAAAATATAATCAGTTTTACTAGAGTGAAATCGAAGTGGATAAATTTTGGACCTTCCCTTTTAAATATTAAATATCTAGGTTTTTGAGGTTGATATATAGTAACACTTGATTAATGAAAAGGGAAATTGAGAAATGAAAATGGAAATAGAAATGTGGTCGAATTAGTATTGGACAAGTGGTAATGGTGCACAGTACTAGTGCAAGAAGAGTTTCCTTTCCTGCAGTATATTCTTTCCTTGCTATACATGTCCTATCACCGACGCCCATAATTTGGGCTTTGCACACATGAGTCACGTGATCATCTGTAATCACCTCTCAAAAGTGAAACACTGACTCTTGTATTATTAGGCCACCACCAGATCCTTTCACACTAATTCTACTACTACAAGATTTCCTATTTACTCCAATCCAATAGCTTTTCATTCATTAGTTATACAATTTTGAAATTATTTTAAAATTTAAAAGCTTAGAAGAGTTGAAGTACAAACATGAGAAAAAAACGAGAGAAGAAATATAAAGTTAAAATCTTTTATTTTTTTAAGATAAAGTGTGAAAATTTTACACTAAACATAATGGCTAGATAGATGTCTCATGTCTATACATATATATAATTTTTTGTTTAAAAATAATAGATATATTTTTAATTTTGCAGAAATACAAAATCGATATGAATTCACTAAAAAGTTATAGACAAATATGATAATTAAGAATTCTAAATTAATTTTAATAATTTTGTTAAAATATATTTATATTTTTGAAATGAAATATTGTATGGATATGGTGAAGAGTTTGAAAGAAAAAGAATCAGAAAAAGGAGTGAAATAAATAATTGCTGGTGTTGGTAGTGCGTGGGCATGGCCCAACATGTTCTAAAGCTCAAATCAAACATTAACAAAGAGAAGCCTTGTGCCACCCGTCCTTCAGTTTCTCACTCCAACCAAATCACCACCGACAATCGCCTTCCACTTAATTTCCTTTGCATCAAGTTTTTTATTTATTTATCTATTTTTAGCTCAGATGATGTGGTATTATTATGTTATTTAAATATATTTTATATAATTAACTATATCATCATCTATTTTATTCAATAATACATTAACTAAGACAAAGCAATTAAAATCCCTTACATTGCACTCATATTATTATTACTTCATTCCTATAACACATAAAATTTTCTTTTAATAGAAATTTTTTGAGTAACCTTAGACTTAAATGTCACATAATCTATTTTATTTATTTGAGTAATACCTCATTGATATTATAAATTAATAATAGTATGTTATTTTATATAACACTATAAAATTATATGGGAAAGATAGAGATACTATACATGCTCCATATTTATGGAATAAGAGGTAAAATTGCTTGGAGGAAATGTCTAATTGGCCAAAGTGACCATTTACAAAGTTCCATTACAGTGTGAATATTGATTCAACTTTAACTACTCAATGTATTTAATATTTTCAATGGACCTCAACTTTCTAGGCAGAATATGAGTTCATCATTCCTTCATAATAGGAAGCCATCACTAAGTATACTTGCAATTAATTTAACATGACACTATTTTACAATTGTTTCATAACTCCCAAGTCTATTTCCACCTAATCTCTCCCCTCACCAAACACTACAAACAAAATTTGAAGAACTTGGGGAGTATTAACAACTAGAACTCCTACGAAATTCACACTTTAATTGATTATCCTCGAGCCAAAAAAACAAAAAGAAAATAAAAATAAATAAAAATTAATATGGTTATATGATCTCAATCATCTTTATAAAATGATTTTGAAGAGGGTGATCTTGATTTTGATGAAGAATGAGAAGGATTTGGACAAAATTCCAAGGTATTAACAACACCATTTTCCACCACAAAATGGCCCAACAAGTCGTTGGACTCCACCAAATTCTCCCTGCACAAAAACTCCTCACTGCAAATTCTCTCCACTTCTCTATCCATTTCATGAACAAACACATGGGTTTTCCCTCCGCCGCCCTTTTTGCTCCTCGCCAGAACTCCGGCGGTGAATATCGCCGACATCCTCCCCGGAGCCGCCGGAAAAAACCCACGAGGCCCGTCCACCAAAATCACATCCCACCCCATTTCATATATATGATTTGGGAGGTCATTAATGGCTAATTTACAGTCGGAAAACAGCAGATTCTGAACCGGCCGGCAATCTTTCCGAATTTGGTCCTTTGCGTAGTCTAAAAGATCATATAATTCGTTCACTTTTGTTGTGAATTGAACATCGTAAGCTTCGATATACGGGTGTTTTTCTTCGAGTTTCGACACAAAATAGGCACTCTCATCGACGAAAACTGTGCGGCCGTTGTTGTTGAGAGATCTCCAGAGGATGGTTTCGTGGGTGAGGCCGAAAACGAGGAAATTACAAGGGGCGGGGCAGCGGCGGAGGACGGCGGCAATGGTTTTGAGCTCGGAGGCGGACATGCGGGCGGGGTTGGTGGAGTTGCTGGCGGCGGCGTAGTGGAGGAGGGCGTCGAAAATGGGTTTTGGGAGTGGGGATTTGGTGGCGGTGGCGGAGGGATCTGCGGTTCTGGCGGTGGGAATGATGTCTTTAGAGGTGATTAGAGCGAGAGTGAAGGCGAAAGAGAAGAAGGAGATGAGAGTTAGGAGCCATGTACGGTGGTGGGAGGCGGTGGGGGATCCGGGTTGTTTGTGTAATGAAGGGTGGAAGACGATTAGCTTTGTGCTGCTGCTACTCTTCATTTTTTTTAGAGAGCGAGAGAGTGATTGAGTAATGATGATATGGGTTGATATCTGTATTCCATTTTTTTTTCTATTTATTTTTTTTATTTTTCACACTTTTTGAGTTTTTAATTTTTTTAGGGAATTTATTCGATTATAATTTTTACTTTTAAAAATAAATTTTACCCTAGGATCTAAAGAGAGTTTGAAAAAGAGATTAAAAGAATACTAGGAGAAGGTCTAAAGAAAATTTGCATTTAATTTTTTGTAAACTAAAATTAGAGTTTAGTAAATATTTTTTTTATCATTAATTATAATTTTTTCAACTGCACTTGTATGAAATCTATTTAACAAAATATAACTGTTTTTGAATTTTTCGCTCACCCTAATAAAAAATTAAGATCGTCCAAAGTTTGAGATAAATCTCACCATCCAAGTGCCGGAGACATGGATGAAATGCTAGTAAAATTATATTATATTTTTGCTTTTGTAAGATTTTGGATAAGTTATTTACATAATTATGTAAAATATCATATTTATAAATATGGAAATATTTCATAAATAGAAAGTCGAATACATATATTAAAGAATGTGTCATTCGTTAATTTAACTTTCCTCATTTTTTAATAACTTACTAGATACTAGTAAGTATATTTTTGAAAAATCACTTGTATTCTTTCTTTTCCCATCCAAATTTGGTAGAAAACTTTGGGTCACGATGTGGGACCTGGTTGGCGGGACCCAAACATTGAAGGGATGGAAAAGAATGGTCGTTGGTCTTGGGAGAAGTCATTGGATAGTGGAAATCTCCATGAAAAAAATCAAGATTAAACAAATTAGAGGGGTGTCGGGACTCTAAAAAGATTAAAAAAAAAAAAACAATAGCAAATTATTGCGCCTTAATGGCCTTAAATTATGGATGGTGGAGGCTCATTTATTCACTACCAGCCTTCATAATTTATGAGATCTCATCTAGCGAACATGTGATTACCATTTTTGAAATCGGACTCTTTCCATAATTATTTTTAAAATCTGATTTACCAACTTCAACCCTAATAAAAATAAAGAATTAATATTTTTACAAATAAAATTTAATCTTTTAACATCATTTTTTTTAAAAAAAATAAAATGTGTTGAGTTAGTTATTCAATTATTTATGGAATTGAATTCTAATAACTTGTAATACGAAACACACGAAATAGTATGTGTGTGTGTATATATATATATATAAATATTTTATCAGTTATATTGAGAAAAATAAGATTTGCTTCATAAAAGTAGCTAGTGTAAGGAAAATGGCCTAAAATCATTTATTGGTAACATTTTTTTGGGTAATTAAAATGACCAATTGTGACATTATTCGACAGTTAAAGTTGGTACATAATTTAATATAATTGTTTTACTTTTGAACCTTCTTTCGGTACCTTTTCTGTCCATCCCAAGCGAAAATGGGTAGGGAAGAATTCAAATTCTCTATCATCAGTACAGAGGCAGGCAGGATTAGATGGGCAACAAACAAACGGAAGGTGAAGGTTGTTGAGCCAAAATGACAAAAAATAATTCCGCATTTGACGGCCCTTTCTTAAGTGGGTCATCACTTTGTTGTGCCACCACGTACTGAAAATTTGCAAGGAGGAAGTCATTTGTTTGAATTTTTGATTCATCAAGAGGAAGTTGTTTGAATCTTTACTAGTATGTTTTTTTTTTAATTTCTCATTCCAAAAAAAAGAAAAAGACCAATACCAGTTAGCTGCACGCACATTACGTGTGTGATTAAGGTAAAAAGAATAAGAGAGTAGGAGTGAGAAAGTAGAAATGAAATGAGACCTAAAATCCACAAACAAGCTCACATAAAGGAGGAATAAACAAATCCACAAACAAGCTCACATAAATAGGAAACAAACTTCCATAATGAAGAAAATAAACTCACGTACCGTAACAATTGAACCTGAGACCTAAAAGTTGCTACTCAATCTTAACTACTAGGCTAAGACCTTATCGACATCTATTTTATCTCTTTAATTTTCTCTCATTAGTTTCATACCACATTCAATTCACAACACTAACAATTTATATATCTTCATGAATTCAAATTTACCTTTCCTCTATTCCTAATAAATAAATAACTTTAAAGGATAAGAAAAGAAAAGAAAAGAAAAATATTTTACTATCAATATCTTCCTCCCGCTTTATAATATTGACAGACAAATAAATAGATAGGTAGATAGACGAGAGTATAATTAATTATAAATAGCATTCTATCAAAAAAATATCAGCTTCCATTTCCATCTAAATTCAATTAATGCATTTTAGTCGGAACGAATTTGAAATTTTACAAAATGATGCGGTAAAGTTTGATTAGTTAATGATCCACCATATATGGGTAGACTTAGTAATAATAATCAACCACAATCAACCACGTCATTTTATATATATTTTTTATAATAATTTTTTTATCACCAAAATATAATTGATTTTTTATAAGAGGATCTCATTTTCCTAAGAGTCGCAAATCAAAAGAAAATGATACTCTTTTCTAGCATGGACAGTACATAAAATCCCATAAAATTGCTTCACTATTATGCTATAATAACTCAAAAATAAAGAAGAAAAATAAATAGAATTTGAATTGAAAAAGCTTGTTAGTGGTAACTTAAGGCATTGACTCAATGGTTATCGTCACCACTTGTGTACCAAGAGAGTGAGAGCTCAAATATTTACGACGACAAAGTAGTGTGTGTGAATTTAAATTTTGTATTAAATTAGCTATATATATATATGTTGTTTATATGACATGATCAAAAACCGTGCATGTATTACCGAACATTCCAATTCATACCTCAATTGCCAAAGCTTGAACCCTAGCTAGCTAGTTTTTCAATATTTAGGGGCTGTTTGTTTAGAACTTAATGGGTCTGAATGGCTGAATCGGTAAGTGGCTGAATCATTAAGTGTGTTTGTTTTGGAAAAAAATCGTCTGAATGGCTGAATCGGTCAGATGCTTTGGCTGAATGGTTAAGTCAGAATTTTTGGTCTGAATGGCTGAATGGTTGGCTGAATGAAGTAAAAAAATTAAAAAAAAAACTAAAAAAAAAAAATAATATTAACTATTATATTATGTAATATTAAATAAATTTACAACAACTTTGAATTTTTTCAGAGCGGTAAAATATTAAAAATATGTCATTCAGATCTTTAAGATATGTCAATTATCAAACAGCTTTTTTCATTCAGATTCAGATTCAGCTCATTCAGATTCAGATTCATTCAATTTTTATCAAACACCCCCTTAGCCACCCCTTTTTGACATGGGAATCTACTTTAAACGAATAAGAAAATGGAAAATTGGAGCTTAAATTCAGTAGTGGGAGGCAAAGGTAGTGTTTTTCCGACACCAAACAACTTTTGCAAATAATCCATATATATTCGCCAACTATTCATTTCCATTTTTTTTATATTTTAGTCGTCCTAATGAAAAGGTACTAATTAAAAATCTAACTCTCTTAAAAGTATCAGAACTCCTCTTTAATCATCTCAAAACATTTTGAAATAATGCGACCCGTATGATTCACATATGATTTTCAACTATACGAGTTAGTTTAACATGATTAAACATGATTAAGATTACTTGAACATAATTATTGCATCGTTAAATGCAACAATTATATAATATTATTAGGTTTATCAATTGATTCTAATTAAACAACAGTTCATCTCAAGTTATTGCATATCAAATTTTATTAATGGGCCTTTTCATGACCCACGATGGCATGATTTAAAATATACTTTAAAATTTGGCCTTTATGTTTTTATTCCTTGAGATTTTGTTCTCTTATTTTATGACTTTATTGGGATATATTTTTAACAGTTTTTCTTAATTAAAGTTAAGTTAAAGTAAGTCATAAATTGTGCAGAACAGAGCACTATTGGATTCACAAACCATAAATTGTGTCTGGTTATTATTGTTACAGACCATGGGCCTTGGATAATGGGCTTGAATAATTTTGGTAACACTTGGTCAAGAAGTATTAAGTGATTGGCCGACGTTTCCCAAGCCCTTCGTTCTCAATTTGGGCTTTGATTATCAACTTCCAAAATCTTCACTGCCCAGATCAAGGTTACTCTGTAGCTTCAATACCCACACAAACTTGATAACCCGTGTAAGATACAGATAAGTTTAAAAATGATTTATTAGATATCTTTCTGTACGCATAATATTATGTATAGTTTTAACATTCGTACTAATTTTTTGTTATAATGAGATAGCTTTATACTAATTAAGTTCATGAATCATGAAAACTAAAAGTCAAAATATTATAATATATTCTTGGCAAGTCTAAAAGTAAAAAATGAATACAATATATGTAATAATATCAATATAAGGAATACATTGAATGTTTAGTAAAATTATATATATAAAAAAAAAAACTCTTGCACTACTAAACATTGCATGTTTAATAATAATTATAAATAAAAAAAAACCCTTAGACTACTGAGTTGACAAAAAATATATTTTTAAACTACTAAATCACCTAGTAGTAGTAGTACTCAAGTTAATTGTCAATATTAATAGTAAAACTAAGTAGTAGTAGTCGTCGTGGTGGTGGTGGTACTCAAATTAATTGTTAATATCAATAGTAAAACTAAGTAGTGGTGGCGGTGGTGCTCAAATTAGTTGTCAATATTAATAGTAAAACTAAGTAGCAGAAGTAGTAATACTCAAATTAGTTGTTAATATTAATAGTAAAACTAAGTAGTATTACTAGAAGTGTTGGTGCTCATATTAGTTGTCGATATTAATAGTATTTAGTAGTAGTAGTTGTCAATATTAATAGTATTAATAGTAAAACTAAGTAATAGTAGTAGTAGTAGTAATACTCAAATTAGTTGTCAATATTAATAGTAAAACTTAGTAGTAGTAAGTAGTAGTAGTAGTTGTTGTCGATATTAATAGTATTTAGTAGTAGTAGTAGTACTCAAATTAGTTGTCGATATTAATAGTAGTTGTCGATATTAATAATAGTTGTTGATATTAGTAGTGGTGGTTATAGTAGTAGTAGTAGTAGTAGTAGTAGTAGTAGTAGTAGTAGTAGTAGTAGTAGTAGTAGTAGTAAGACAGTAACTTTCAATAAATAGAATTTAAATTTCTTATAATTATTATTCTAAAAAGTATGGTATTAAATTGATAAAAATGATAAAATTAAGGGTAATATTTGCGATAAAAAGTATGTCGAAAAATATTCTTTCTGTCAGGGAATATTATATTCGGTAAAGTACGACGGCGCCGAAATAACAAATCATTGGTGAGCCCCATAACGACTAATTATCGGATACGGAAAACGACAGTATTATTTTTTTGTCAACGGTATTACCACCTGCAACTATTGAAATACTCGGTAATAAAAGAATATCTTTGGGCCGTAGTGCAAAGATAAACTAGTGATTTGGTATGATTATAAACAGGAACTGTGAATTAGTAAACTCATGATTTTTGGTGTTACAGGCAAAGGCAGGTGGTGAAAATTCGTTTTGGCTTGAGGAATTATTGATTGATGTTATAGGGGTAAAATATAAATGGTGAAATTTTTTTGGGGAGAAGATAGTAGACATTATGTTCTATTTGACTCGTCTAATGGATTTCTCATTCTGTTCCAGTTATCATTGAAAATTTATTCTCGTTAAATCTCTGATTTATTATTGTTGAAGGCTAAAGATAATTTATTCTTCATTATCTTAGTTATGATATTCTTTACTGGGTTAATTGAACTCACCCTTTTCAGTTTTGTTTTATTGCTCTTCTCAGAAAATAAGAGTGTAGCTGGGACTAGCCGGAGAATGTAGTGATGTTCCGAAACTGTAGAAACTCACAGTATGTGTGGCGGTTTAGTTGTTAATAGTATATTAGTAGTAGAACTCAAATTAGTTGTCGATATTAATAATATTTAGTAATGGTAGATATTAATAGTAGTAGTAGTACTCAAATTAATTGTCGATATTAGTAGTAGTACTCAAATTAGTTGTCGATATTAATAATATTTAGTAGTGGTAGATATTAATAGTAGTAGTAGTAGTAGTAGTAGTAGTACTCGAATTAGTTGTCGATATTAATAGTATTGAGTAGTAGAAGGTAGTAGTAAGTTGTCGATATTAATAATACTCAAATTAGTTGTCGATAGTATTTAGTAGTAGTAGCAGACAATATTAATAGTACTCAAATTAGTTGTCGATATTAATAGTATTTAGTAGCAGTAGATATTAATTGTAGTAGTACTCAAATTAGTTGTCCATATTAATAGTACTCAAATTAGTTGTCGATATTAATAGTGGATCTTAGTAGTAGTAGTAGATATTAATAGTAGTAGTAGTATTACTCAAATTAGTTGTGGATATTAATAGTACTCAAATTAGTTGTCGATATTAATAGTATTTAGTAGTAGTAGTAGTACTCAAATTAGTTGTCCATATTAATAGTAATCAAATTAGTTGTTGATATTAATAGTAGATATTAGTAGTAGTAGTACTATTGCTACTCAAATTAGTTGTCGATATTAATAGTACTCAAATTAATTGTCGATATTAATAGTATTTAGTAATATTAGTAGTAGTAGTACTCAAATTAGTTGTCGATATTAATAGTAAAACTAAGTAGTAATAGTAGTACTTAAATTAGTTTTTAAAAAATCAATATTAATAGAAAAACTAATAAATCAATATTAGTGGTAGTATTGGTGGTGGTGGTGGTTGATCACCAAAATGACTTCTTCTTTTTTTGTCTGGTTATATTTTTGTATTGATGATTGCGAACTCAAGAATTTGAGAACCCATCTTAATGCTTTGAAAAAATGTTCTTGAAATTGAGCAATATACAGGACTTTAGTTTAGTTTACACTTGCGGAAATTTTTAGCATGGTTGTTCAATTCATCTTTTCCTTCCATCCTTAGATTGAGAGTCCCTTTTCAAAAACTATGCATTGACAAAGAATGATCAATGTTTAACTTTGGTATTCAAACGAATACAGAAAATTAAACTTTTAGTTTTATTTTCTTGCTTCCAAACCAACAAACTCCTGTCTACTAAAAGGAGTCATTACACATCAAATTCAAAGACTAACAGATGAATAATCTAATAGAACAAAGGAAGCACAAATTATATCAGGGTGATCAACTGATTCTTCTTCTTCTTCTTTTTCCTTCTATTTCTCTGTTGATTGCTTTATAAGAGATTGAGAACTCAATTTTTTGATCAAATCATTCAAATCCAAGTAAGATGATCCACCTTCTCCCATAGCCTTCCTCGCCTTCTCTTTTAGCACATTTGCTCTGCTTCTCAATTCCTCTGCTTCCTCCCCTGCCATTATCCGCCTCACCGCCTTTTCAACCGCTGCCATTTTCACACCGTCACTCGCTACTCTATTATATTTCTCAGAACCAACAGCAATCCCAGTTTTCAATATTTGAGTTACCAATTTTTCGTTATAAAACTGCTCGGCAAACACAGGCCATGTCACCATTGGCACCCCAGCAGACACGGCTTCCAGAACTGAATTCCACCCACAATGTGTCACAAAACCACCCACAGATTCATGCTCAAGAATCAACAATTGGGGCGCCCACCCTCTTATAATTAGGCCTTTCCCTTCCATTCTTATCCTCTCCTCCTCAAATCCTTCAGGCATCCATTCCTTTTCATTTTCTTCTTCATTTTTACTTTTCCCCACAACCCAAATGAATTGATGACCAGAAGCCACAAGCCCCATTGCAATCTCACATAATTGAGAATCAGTAAAACCTGCCACACTTCCAAAACACACGTAAATAACCGATTTCGGGTCCTTTGAGTCCAGCCATTTTAAACACTCTTCTTCCCCAATGGCCGTTTTTTCCCCTCTTTGTGCCTTATCTTCAACTCCCCTGTTGCATAATGAAACCGGACCAATATGCCATGCCTTCATTTTGATTTTGCTTCTGTAATAATCTACGTAGTCCGGTTCAAGCTCATAAAAGCTATTAACAACAGCTCCATAGCTCTTTATCTCGGATTCCTTCAACTGCACAAACAACTTGGTAAACTCTGATTCGGTTTCTTCAAAATTATGCTGAGGCATTTTCCTTCTAGTTAACTTAATCTCGTGGGGAAGATTAGGAACAACAAAGGGCTCATTATCAGATGAAATATTCATAAAAGGCTTGTAGAGTTGCATTTGCTCTGCAACACATAGCGCAAAAAAGCCAGTTCCATGAAAAACAAGCCTTGGGATACCAAATTTGGCTGCAGAATTTGTAGCCCACGGAAAGAACATATCAGCAACTAGGCAATTAGGCCTGTATTCTTGTAGGAGTTGTTCAAGCGGTTCTCGGAGCATGTTAGTGGCCTTGGTGAATTTGGGAATCATTTCGTCTGAAGTTAATTGGTCGAGGCACTCGAAACCTTCCGGCAAACCGGCCTCGGCTGCCGGGAACTTGACTAGGCGGAGGCCGATTTCGGGTCCCAGAAGTTTGGAGTTTTCTATTGATTTTTGGAAGATGTGGGCATTGAGTGGAGTAGTGATTATGGTAGTTTTTACACCGCGTGAAGCGAATAGTTTGGCCATGTCTCGGATTGGTATCATATGGCCAAAAGCTTGTAATGGGAAGAAAAGCACATGAAGCTGATCATCCATGCTTTTGCCTTTGTTGAAGAAGAGTCGGATGAATTTACTTTGATGATTTGATCAATTGTTTGTCAATGAAATGACAGCCTTACAAAGGTGATAACTATATATATATATATATATATATATGCACAATATGTCTTAACAAATTATAAGTGGCAAAATTAATTTTGAATTATACTTTTAAGACCGTGCAAAGAAAATAGGTCAAAGGAGTAGTTATTTCTTCTTTTATCGATTTTTTGAAAAACATTCGAATCTTGCTACATATAAATACAAATTCATTTCGATTTTGATGTTAAATATCAACGTATATAAATATAAATGATAAAAAAAATTAATAAATGACCTGCACATTAATATTTTATTTAATTTTTTAAAATTACACATTAGTGGTAATATAAGATTTGTCGATACATATATATATATATATATATATATATATATATATATATTATTTTTCAAAATATTTCCATCATTTTCTTCGTCATCTCTTTTAAAAATAATATTTTTTTATAAGTAATAAGATCTTTATTTATAATCAGGCGTTTATGTTTCTTTTCACGTACTCCCTCCGTCCCAAATTAATTACTTTTTTAGGACTTTTTTAAGTCAAATTGACTATTTTTAAAATTAATAATTAAGCATATATAAATATATTTCTGAAATTATAAAAATTGAAATTAGTAATAAATTGTATATACTTTCTTTTGGTTATAATATCTTCACCTATATGTTAGCAAAAATAGTAAAAAGATTAGTTTTAAAAATAGTAAATTTGACTTTAAAAAGTCCTAAAAATACAATTAATTTGGGACGGAGGGAATAATTTTTATTCTCTAATATATGAAATGAATAAAGAAATTAATAAAGGTGGAGTAAATATTCAGTACGCAACCACGGTGCTCAAACTTTCACGTAATTTTTAATATATAAAATGAATAAAGACATTAATAAAGGTGGAGTAAATATTTGCTCAAACTCTCGGTCAATAGTTTTTATATATAAAAATTATTCCCTCCGTCCCAAATTAATTGTATTTCTAGGACTTTTTAAAGTCAAATTGACTATTTTTAAAATTATTTTTTTTACTATTTTTGCTAACATATAGGTGAAAATATTATAACCAAAAGAAAGTATATACAATTTATTACTAATTTCAATTTTTATAATTTTAGAAATATATTTATATATGCTTAATTATTAATTTTAAAAATAGTCAATTTGACTTAAAAAAGTCTTAGAAAAGCAATTAATTTGGGACGGAGGGAGTAAATTTTGTGGTGACGTTTGGCAAGGACAAGAATGGAGGTGTCGTGTTGATTTTTTTATTGTCTAGCTTGGTGCCCAGACTTTTGACATTTTCAGCGTTAATAATTTAAAGTTTCTGGTAGAATAATTTTGACCTCAATAATTTATGTTAATATTTTCAATTCTATTAAAATATCCTAACTGAAAATATAATGAATATAGATGAATTTTATCCTCGATAATATTTTATAATTTATAGTACTAATTAATATTATAACAATTCAAGTCAAATTCATAGTATAATAAGTTTCAGTATGCTTGTTTCAATAATATTTTTTTGAGTTATTTTAGTCCACCACAAGTTCACTCAAATCGAGTCATCTTAACCCACAATATGCTCATGATATTAGTAATAGTAACTTAAATCACGTATCAAACTATCCCATATATTACGATGTGAAATTGGGATGTTACAAATATAAAGTGATAACATATGTACACTCTTATTTATTTATTGATAATTGTAATTAGAATCGACATTAAAGTAGTTCATTTCTTCAACTTTTTTCTTAATTTTACTCATGTTTGTTTGAAAAAAAAAATAAATCGGAAAGTTGGGAAACTATAAGCATACCTCAATTGCACAAGAAACTTAAAATAATTATATTTTGTCCCTCCAATAAACATAGACAATGCGCTAAGAACTTAGAGTACCTCCAGCAGGTGGACTATCTCGTGGACTATATTTAGTCCATATGACATCATCAAATGTCCTTTAGTCTTCAATTCTGTCAGCAGATGGACTATCTCATGGACTATAATATAAAAAGATTAAAATAGTCAATGAATTCAAAAAAACTCTAATAATCCTTCCACTTTCTCATTTAAATATAATTAAAATTATAGTCCATGGACTATCAAGTTCCTAGATATAGTCTTTCTCTCTTTCAAAAATCTTCTAGACTATATTTAGTCTAGCCGCTGGAGAGGGAGTATGAGTCATAGACTAAATATAGTCTAGAATTGAAGTTTTGAAACCTTGCTGGAGATGCTCTTACAAGGCAAGAATAAAAAATAAGAGAAAGAAAGAAATTCTCTCTTCTTTTAGGGAGACAAATGGACGGAGAGTATCCAAGTTTAAAAAGTTGGACCTACCATTATCTCACATAATAATATTTTTGGAAAAAATGATGAAAATATGTACTATTTTGTTTTCAAAAGGATAACTAATGAGTTGTTTGTTTACTTCTGAATAAATTTGAATAAACCTGAATCTGATCGAATAAATTATTCAGACAGTTTGTTTAACAAATTTTAAACTCTAAATGCGTTTGAATGTGTCTGAACGATTCATCCAAAAATTTATGGCTGAATAAGTAAGAAGTAGTGCTGAATAATATTTTTACTTACATACTCTCATAGGCAATTAAAATTTATATTCAATATTCATCTTGTTTACTATTGTAAAAAAAAATTTGTTATATACAAATTGTTTTTGATTTTTTTTTTAACAAATTAGATAACTAATTTAATGAATGTTGTTGTAATCTTTTGTTTCGATTTTATGCACTATAGAATGTTATTAATATTTTTTAGTGTTTTATTCTTAAACTTATATTTTTAATAGTATACTTCATCAAAGATTGTTCAAAAATTTATATTTAATTTTTCTTAGATAACATTGTTTATTTATAATTACATAATAAATTTGTTCATAATAGTCCAGAGGGTTAGAATAGGATAATACACGTATTCGGATTCTACTCCATTCAGCTCATTCAGATTTTCATATATATTCAGAACTTTTCATTCAATTTTATCAAACCCCTAAAGTATAATATGTTTTGGCCTCAAAAAGATATAAAATGAAAAATAAGTATATCATTTAGTGAAGTCTATTAGTATATAAAAATAAAAGTATTCATCACTTTATGTAATCTTATAATATTACTAAAAATAAATTAAAACTTTTTTCACTCTTTTCTCTTTACTTTATTTTTCTTAATATGTGTAAAAACTATATTTTATTTATCCTTTTGAGTAAGATTGATAGTAATATTCATCCATATAAGTATATGTATGTTCTCCCTCCCTTTGTAACAAGACAGAGATGTGAAGTATGACACATTTAGTCAAAAATTTGTGGATTAAAAGATCAGAAAACAAATTTGGCCTTTACTCCTTTCGCAATCGAATTGACATTAATTCAAAGACGAGTACAAAACCAAAAATCCAAATCCAAATACAAGACAAGTAATTTTAATGCCAGCTACATAATATTCCTCTGCTTCAAGAACGATAAAAACTCAATTCTTTGATCAAAGCATCCAAATCCAAATAAGATGATCCACCTTCTTCAACAGCCTTTATTGCCATCTCTTTTAATGCCTTTGCTCTGTTTCTTCTTTCCTCAGCCTCTTCGCCCACCATTAAACGCTTCACCGCCATCTCTATGGCGTCCCTTTTTACACCTCCATTTGCCCCTCCCGCAACCCATTCCTTAGCACCAACAGCAACCCCAATTCTCAAAATCTCAGTCACCAACTTTTCATTATAGAACTGATCAGCAAACAAAGGCCAAGTCACCAATGGCACCCCAGCAGTAATTCCTTCAAGACTAGAATTCCACCCACAATGAGTCACAAAACCACCAATAGCTACATGATCAAGAATCAACACTTGGGGCGCCCAGCCTCTTATAATTAGGCCTTTCCCCTTTATTCTCTCCTCAAATCCTTCAGGCATCCACTTCTCATTTTCCTCTTCATTTTTCCCTTTCCTCACAACCCATATGAATTCTTGTCCCGAATTTTCGAGTCCCATTGCTAACTCGTACAATTGGGAGGAAGGGAAGTTGCAGGCGCTTCCAAAACACACGTAGATCACCGAATTCGGCTTCTTTGAGTCAAGCCACTTTAAGCATTCATCTTCATCAATGGCTGCTTTTTTTCCTCTTTGTGCTTTATCCTCAATTCCCCTGTTGCATAACGAAACCGGACCTATGTGCCATGCTTTTCTTTTCAAAACATCCCTATAGTGATCAGCATAATCGGGTTCAAGCTCGTAAAAGCTGTTGACAATTACTCCATAGCTTGCTTGGTCGGATTCCCTTACCCGAATTAGCATCTTACTAAACTCTGTCTCAACCGCAGCTAGATCTTGAGGAGACAATTGGCTTCTAGTTAACTTCACTTCATGTGGAAGATTAGGCAAAACAAAGGGCTCCGAATCGGACAATAAGTTCTTGAATGGCTTGTGGAGTCTAAGTTGCTCTGTAGCGCATAGTGCGAAGAAACTTGTTCCATGGAAAACTAATCTTGGAATATCGAATTTTGCTGCAACATCAGTCGCCCATGGGAAAAACATGTCGGCGACAAGGCAATTAGGTCGATATTCTTGTAGGAGCTGCTCAACTTCTTCTTTGAGCGAAATGGCGGCATTGAAGAAAGTAGGGAACATTCCAGGAGAAGTGAGTTGATCTGCATTTTCACAGCCTTCGGGTAAACCAGGCACTGCCGGGAATTTGATGATTCTGAGGCTCAGCTGGAAACCCAACTGTTTGGTTTTTTCGACAGCTTTTGAGAAAACAGGGGCGTTGAGCGGCGTAGTGATGATTGTAGCATTTACGCCGCGAGAAGCGAATAGTTTAGCAATGTCTAGCATTGGTATCATGTGGCCTTGAGCCAACATTGGAAAAAAGAAGACATGGAGCTGACCCATGGCGCTTTCTAAATGTGTTTGAACTTAGAACCTTGGCTACAACCAAATTGGGACTTCCCTATTGCAAATATGATGTACATACATACATACACATATATATATATATATATATAGGCTGTTTAATGTGGATATAGGGAGAAGCTTCAAATTGGATACTTCATCGAAGAACACTCATCTTACTTGGGTCCCAATACCTTGTCCCGGCAGAACATGTGATATACGTTATTGCACTCGTCATATTGAGATTCTAGCAGTAGCATGTACATGAAGAAAGAAAAAGATGGGAATTAAAGGAAGTGGAGTGGTGAAGGGAGTACGTACCCCCTTACGTCACACTATATCAACAAGGGACAAGGATCCATTCATTTCCCCATTCATTTCCAAGAAGCTAGATATGGATTCATGTCATTTTCCTGACTTTTCAAGTGTTCAAAAATATATGACTACCTTGTAGTCAACCAAATATGATGACAAGACATGAATAGTTCCTATTTGGTTGACTACAAGGTAGTCATATATTTTTGAACACTTGAAAAGTTAGGAAAATGACATGAATCCATATCTAGCTTCTTGGAAATGAATGGGGACAATTAAGCCTGCCATGCGGGTCATCCGAGGCACATATTAGCATGCCATATTCTTTTTTGGGCTAATGACAAAACTGTTACCTCAAGTTTGGACGAAAATCAATTTGATACTCAAAGTTTGGGAATATGCAATCAATAGCTCTAAGTATTTTAAAACAACAAAAGTGTCCCTTTTGGCCGGAAAATTCAATTTTTTGCCGAAAATTTACACGTGTCAGATGAGAGGAGAGAGAAAATAATAAAAAATAAATTTTTTTCTTTTATCAAATTTCTCTCCTCCCCTTTCTCTCTCCTCTTTCCTTCTACTTTTTTCTCCTCTCCCCTCCCTATTTCTTCCGCCTTCTCTCTTTCTCTCTTTCTCTCTCCTCTTCTCCTCCTTTTTTTCTCTCTCCTCTTTCTCTCACCTCTTTGTTGGTCTCTCTCTTACTCCATTTTACTTAATTAATTGCTATTTTAATTTTTTAGATTATATATTTGTATAAAATCATAATACATGTATGCATACATTTAAAATATATAATACATAAAAAAATATCAATAGTAAGAAAACAAAATTAAAAACAAGATCAAAACTTACTTAAAAAAAATAATTATAAAATCAAAAAATTAAATAGATTCTTTTTCTTTTTTTCTTTATCAAATAGAACAAATTTGATAAAATTTTCTCAAAACGGAGTTGATAAAGAAAAAAAATTAAAATTTTTAATTTAATTAAACGGAATCTAATTTTTTAAATTAAAATAAGAAAAAAAATTAATCTTTCTCTTTTTCTTTATCAACTCTGTTTTGAGAAAGTTTTATCAAATTTGTTCTATTTGATAAAGAAAAAGAATCTATTTAATTTTTTGATTTTGTAATTGTTTTTTATAAGTAAGTTATGATCTTGTTGTTAATTTTGTTTTCTTACTATTGATGTTTTTTAATGTATTATACATTTTAAATGTATGCATATATGTATTATGATTTTATACAAAAATATAATCCAAAAAATTATTATAATTTAAAATAAAATATTAAAATACTAATTAATTAAGTAAAATGGAGGAAGAGAGTAAGAGAGAGGCCAACAAAGAGGTGAGAGAAAGAGGAAAAGAAAAGGAGGAGAAGAGGAGAGAGAAAAAGAAAATGCGGAAGAAATAGGGAGGGGGAGAGGAGAGGAGAGAGAAAAGGAGATGGAAAGAGAAGAGAAAGAGGAAGAAGAGAGAGAAATTTGATAAAAGAAAAATTTTTTTATTATTTTCTCTCTCCTCTCGCCCGACACGTGTAAATTTCTGGCAAAAAATTAAATTTTTCGGCCAAAAGGGACATTTTTGTTGTTTTAAAATACTTAGAGGTATTGATTGCATATTCCCAAACTTTGAGTATCAAATTAATTTTCGTCCAAACTTGACGGGATAGTTTTGTCATTAGCCCTTCCTTGTTTTCTAACTTAAGGGATCAGGTCATCCATGTGAGACACACCCACACGTAAATATCATATTTTTACGTTATTATATTAATTCTTCATAAATATGAGAAAATGAGAGTTACACTAACCACTTTAAAAAAGTTGAGTAGTCTTGCACAGTAGTTGCGCCCAGAGTATATACTCCATAATCAGATATAGAATGCATCTAGGTAAGGTGCGTTGTAAAAGTGATAAATACATATACTCCTTGATCAAATAGGAATAGTCCGTTTGACTTTAGGATAAACAACAGTGGTAGGATGAGCCATGATACGTTAACCCTTAATGTGTCGGAATATGTAAACCACAATCTTCACGGCCGCCGGCACCCTTCATGCGTTGGAACTCGGAATATGTAAACCACAGCCCCCACGGCCACTTCACCTCCAACGCCGCCAACCCTATTGTTGGGCCCACCACATTGCATCGAGCATGGATTGACTAAATTTCTAACAAAATAGTACTATAACTATACTTATAGGGATAAAAGAGAAAATAAATAGTTGACATAGTTACACCGAACTGTCCATAACCGCTTTATAATATAGATGGTAGAACATTTTCATTAAGAAATATAACATAGACATTTAATCATGTTAAATTATATACTTATAAATTTAATTTTGAGGGGTAGCTTTGATCCCCTTTTTTCTATATAGGATGTATCTACTATATGTTATGCATATAAATTATATGTTGGGTTGGAATTTATTGGACTAGATATTTTGGTGGGCCATGTTGCACATGGGTCACTTGAGTATATTTATTCTATAAATAGAGGTTGAGCAGGGAACGATAGAGAGAGGTCGGAGATAGACATTTTGTACTCTTGATATTATAGTGAATTTCTTCTCTCTCTCCGTGGTTTTCTCCCATTTTGGGTTTCCACGTTAAATCTTGGTCTTCTTACTATTTATTCTGTATTTATATTGTTGGCGCGATCTTGGGTCCGGTGTTTTGGTGATCTCATCGGATGGCCAAAATCTGGCGTTAACATTGGCGCCGTCTGTGGGAACGAAAATTAAATTCGAAAAATCACCTATCAACCATGACGAGCAGATGCCTCACACACAAAGCTAAGTTGTTTTCCTTTATTAAATTATAATATTAAACAAATTCGCATATATATTTGTGACTTCGGATTATGTGTGATATCTATTATATTGCTTAGCTAGTGGGTTCGGTGTGCAACAATAATAATCAATTTCCCTTCTGCCTGTACAAATGCAATATGTGTCTTGAAGTAAATGATTCCTTTATTCAAGGAAGGTCATCATATCTACTGACATTTAGAATAATAAACCAAAAAGCAAAAAGCATTTATCTCACTTTATGGATGAATGGGCTAGGATTACATGCGGGAATACTTAATGTTTCACATAAAGATACTTTGTCATACTTCAACCAAAGCATGTGGGACCTATATAACCCATTAGGAATGATTCAGTTTTATTTTTTCCAATAAAGGCAGCAGGAGGGTTCGGTCAAGGAAGATGCAGACCGTAGTCAGTGACTTGGCGAGTTGTCCCTTCTGCATCAAAATTGATGCTCCAAGCTCCACAGCAAACCCATTATCAGCCCCTCGATCCTAGCGAGATCCAGAACCACTTTGAGGGTTTTTGTGGAGGCGTATTTGAGGAGCTAGGCAAATATAGAAAAAGGAAAAGTCTTTATGGGATAAAGGCTAGCTTCGAGTTCGGCATACAACCACCACCGGATTTCGGGTAATTTTCGCCGAACCACTTCGGACTTCGGTTAATCTTTGGCAAGTCTTCTTCGAGTTCAGTCGAGTTGAGCTTCCGCTTCGGCGAGGTCTTCTTCGGTCTCGGCATCGCATGGCTTCAGGTTCGGTATTCATTCTTCGGCGTTCGGCTTCAGCACTGCCTTCGCCACTTTAGCTTCGGGTTCGTCGTATCTTCGGACCACATCGGCGTGGCGTCGTTTCACTTCGGTTTTGGGCAGACATCGTCGCCTTGGTTTCGGAGTTGCCATCATCATTTTAGCTTCAGCAGATATTGCTTCGGCTTCGGTGTGGCGTCGTTTCACTTCGGCTTCGGCCTGTGTGGAATAAATATGTTTGCTTTCTTCTTCCCTGTTTAATGGTGCGAAGCTGCACAATGATCCCCTTGGTCAACTTTGATTTTGGCTTCGGGCTTGTTCGGTTGGGCTCCATTTCGGCGTGATAAGGTTGGTTGGCGTTATAAGGTCGGATCTGAGGCGTCCTTAGGAGGAGCTTAGTTTTTCTAGAAATGGTGAATATTCATGCGGATATACATCCTTCGGTGGGAAACGAGGATCTCTTCAGCTCAGGCCATTGGTCGAGCGGAGCATTTTGGGTCGCTCAGGCAGAGGTCGGGGACCTCTTCTCTTCAGGCCCTTGGTCGAAGAGGAGCGTTTCTCTTGAACTGATAAAAATCCCTTCGGATATACATCATTTAGAAAAACTTTGTTCTCCTGAATGGCACTCGTGTACAGTTGTAATGAGTTTATTAATTTTGTTGGTTTTGGCTGTTGGAGGCTACTTTTTGTATAGTCTCTTATTTAAAGTTTTTTATAAATAAGAGACTGGGGGGCAATGTTGGGTTGGAATTTATTGGACTAGATATTTTGGTGGGCCATGTTGCACATGGGTCACTTGAGTATATTTATTCTATAAATAGAGGTTGAGCAGGGAACGATAGAGAGAGGTCGGAGATAGACATTTTGTACTCTTGATATTATAGTGAATTTCTTCTCTCTCTCCGTGGTTTTCTCCCATTTTGGGTTTCCACGTTAAATCTTGGTCTTCTTACTATTTATTCTGTATTTATATTGTTGGCGCGATCTTGGGTCCGGTGTTTTGGTGATCTCATCGGATGGCCAAAATCTGGCGTTAACATTATATATAGATAAAAATAGAGAGGGCAAATTGAGATGCCAACTAAATTTTCCTTGGTACAAATTTTTTTACAACAGGATTGCTGTATACCGGACATTCTCAATCCTGGAACCAAGACATTCTCTCAGTAGCAAGTTTTATCTGGAGTGCTGCTCTAACCATATTTCCCCTTGTAATAATCCCAACCTGTATAACATTGCATAAAGCAGAAACAAATCAAATACCAGTTACTTCCAAGTTGCATCCAAATGTAATGACATGATAATAAAGAAACACAGAGTAGAAACAAGTTACCAGCTTTCCATCACCATCAACAAAAATGTACGTACTGACATGATAATAAAGAAACACATAGTCGAAACAAGTTACCAGCTTGCCATCACCATCAACTGGTGGCAACCGACGGTACCTCGTTTCAAGCAACAACCTAATGGTCAAAGGAATAAATGTCACTGAGCATTCCAACTTTTGCAGCCAAGAATACAATTGTTACATCTTTGTTCGAGGAGATGGTATCTGGAATATTCATGGTTGACTGTTAATTATATGTAATGTGCAAAAATGTGATCAATGTTGCTGTTTGTAGTTGTGCCGTGTGTAGAATATATGTGCCAAAAGAATATGGAGAATAGTTTTCGACAGACCATTGACTGTTATAGAAGGTTGTAACACATGTTCTACTCCTAGCAAAGTATTTAAGCAGGAAGCAGTTAAAATTCACTTGTAATTTTCAGCTCCCAAGTGTACTTTATTTGGTAGTGGGGACAAGCTTTTGAGAGAGAGAACAGTGAGAGTGATGAAAAGGTTACCCCCAAGTGGAGGCAGTTAGCCTTCTTTCGTTTGGTCAGAAACAATTAAGAAAGTAACGGAACGCCGGAAATCAATGAGATTATACTGTACATTACTAGTAATGCAGAAAAAGGTTATGATGTAAAAGATCTTTCTTTACTAGAACTTTTCCCCTCTCTAACAAAAGGGCAAATAAAACACTTGCTAACTTGTACTATCTGCATGCAATAATAAAATGGCAATTTTTTTTTTTACAGCATTAGCAAGCTCAATAGCTGTTTCAATCTCCCCATCAGTAGCGTTTTCCTTCCTATATGCTATATTTGCTTTTATACTAGTTCCAAACAAGATTGGTCCTTATCCTTTGTACCAAAACATAGAAAATGAACACATTTAGTCAAAAATATGTGGATCAAAAATGAAACTTTCAGTCTAAGCAAATTTGGCCTTTACTCCTTTTTCAATCAAATTTCTACCCACAAGAAGTATTGACATTAAGTTAAAGACTAGTACAAAACCAAATCTGTAGACACCCAAATTTTGCACTTCGTATACTAACCCTGGCAGGAGGGCAAAATCGTCAATTAACCCAACATACGAGAACGAAAGGTGGGCATAAGTACGAATACTCAAAGCCGCCACAACGAGACGAGTTCAAAGCCGACACGTCGACGAGCGGATATCGGGAGTCGACTAATGGTCACTACGCTTACCTGGATGACATGGCACGTTTCCCAGCGGTTCCAGGACTGCAAATTACAAGCCTTTCAGCGAAAACCAACGGTACGACACGAAAATCAAGGTGCGACTCGAAAATCGGAAAAATCAGCCCACCCAGCCGCGGATTGATCTGCGGCCAACGATTAAAATAATTGAAGTGCGCGGCGGGCGGCTGAAGTGCGCGGTGGGCGCGGAGAAACCAAGGCCAGTCGCAGATCAATCTGCGGCTGCCCTTGGCCAGCCTATTTCAGCTCATTCCTTCATTCAGCATACGGGAGTTGACAGCAGCGGAAGAAGAAAGGAAAAGAGGAAGATTCAGCAGCAAGAACAGCGAAAAAAAAAAAGAGAAAAAAGAGAAAATAGTGAGGAATTATAACCCTTTTGTGAGATTGTATCACATATAATTTCTACTATATTCAATATACGAATTTATACGCATCGTGGTGTCATTTGCAAGGTGAAAAGGAAACTTTTTTATAGCAGTTTTTGTTATATTATTTTGTCAAGTTTTGTCATTTGGATCATATTAAACGTAGTTCTTTCTTGGATATTATTGAGAATACATGGATTAGGGATTATTAGTGAAGGTTCCAAAGGAATAAAATTCTTCCTAATGAGCCGATGATATCCATTTGGTGAATTTTAGCTTGTTTAAATTTTGTAATATCCATTGCGTGGGTGTGCATAAATTTTGGTTGTGAGCCCAGGACGCGACCCCGTGGTCCAAATCCGATGATGGACAATTTTGGTGCATGTAATAGGATTGATTATCCTTGATTGTAAATATGTAATCGTCGGGCCTTAAAACGATACCAAGTCGAAAATCGGGTTTAAGGCCCCGAAATAGTGAAATCTGTGCTTGTGGGCGTTTGGGGTTATTTTGATGGCTTACATGCCCATGAATAGCTCCAATGCATTATAATGCTTGATTTGATTTATGACACAAATTGATTTCAAAGCTAAACGATAAAGATTTTCATAAAATCAATCAAACTAGGTTATTAGCATCACGAGGATAAGAAATTGGGAGTGCTAATGAATGTCGATTTCTATTTAACGAGAAGGCAAAAGAAAGATCGTGTTCAAACGTCACAAGAAATGGTTTTATAAAAATAAATGGTTGTTTTATTAAACCGTTGTGCATAGGGTTAAAGAGATCCTAGAAGTTGCCCATCAATTGAGTTACGAAAGCAACGTATAGATCTCGATTCCTATTTTGACGAAGGTTTAGAAAACTCTTGTTTTTGCCAAAACGACACCTAATGAAAATCTCATAGTTTTTGACAATTAAAATCAAACCTTTCTCATAAAGCTTTCTCGTATAAGCCGAAGGACATTCTAAAGCATTCTTAAAAGAAAAACACGACTTTTCATAAAAATCCAAATGGTTTTTTCATGCAAACTCACCACGACATTCACATAGGCACACACACACGCGCACATACACACACATTCAAGAATTAAAGGATAGGAAAAGCATCAAGATTGCGGTAATCGTGTTTCACGGAAGTCGGGGGTGCCTAACACCTTCCCCTCGCTTAAACAAGCCCCCGAACTCTATGAATCTCGGTTTGCAGACCAATTAATTTGGAGTCACATATGAGCTAGCAATTTACGAAAAATGAAACTCGGATGAGTTGGTACATCCATTTCAAATATATCAACTGGCGACTCTGGTCAATTGGCTCATCATAAAAAACGATCTTTCAAAACCCCGTCGACATTTATGCCGACCTTTTCCAAAAAATCATCTAATAAAAAGGCTAAAATCGGAAAGGAAAATAAATACCAAAGGAGCGATCCCTCCCGGCGTCGACAAAATCCAAATACGATACACAACTAATTTTAATGGTAGCTACATACTTTTCCTCTGCTTCAAGAACGATAAAAACTCAATTCTTTGATCAAAGCATCCAAATCCAAATAAGATGATCCACCTTCCTCAACAGCCCTTCTTGCCCTCTCTTTCAATGCCTTTGCTCTGTTTCTTCTTTCCTCAGACTCTTCACCCGCCATTAGACGCTTCACCGCCATCTCTACGGCGTCCCTTTTTACGCCGCCACTTCCCTCTCCGGCAACCCATACCTTAGCACCAACAGCAACCCCAATTCTCAAAATCTCAATCACCAACTTTTCATTATAGAATTGATCAGCATACAAAGGCCAAGTCACCAATGGCACCCCAGCAGAAATTCCTTCAAGAGTAGAATTCCAGCCACAATGAGTCACAAAACCACCAATAGCTTCATGATCAAGAATCAACATTTGGGGCGCCCACCCTCTTATAATTAGGCCTTTCCCATTCATTCTCTCCTCAAATCCTTCAGGCATCCACTTCTCATTTTCCTCTTCATTTTTCCCTTTCCTCACAACCCATATGAATTCTTGTCCTGAATCTACGAGTCCCATTGCTAACTCGTACAATTGCGAAGAAGGGAAGTTGCAAATGCTTCCAAAACAAACGTAGATCACCGAATTCGGCTTCTTTGAGTCGAGCCACTTCAAGCATTCATCTTCATCAATGTCTGCTTTCTTTCCCCTTTGTGCTTTATCTTCAATTCCCGTGTTGCATAACGAAACTGGACCAATATGCCATGCTTTTCTTTTCAAAACATCCCTATAGTGATCAGCATAATCGGGTTCAAGCTCGTAGAAGCTGTTTACAATAACTCCATAGCTTTTTAACTCGGATTCCCTTGCCTGAGTTAGCATCTTAGAAAAATCTGTATCACTTGTTTCTCGTTCCTGAAGGGACATTTGGCTTAAAGTTATCTTCACTTCATGTGGAAGATTAGGCAAAACAAAGGGCTCCGAATCGGACAATAAGTTTTTGAATGGCTTGTGGAGTCTAACTTGCTCTGAAGCGCATACTGCAAAAAAACTTGTTCCATGGAAAACCAATCTTGGAATATCAAATTTTGCTGCAACATCAGTAGCCCACGGGAAGAACATGTCCGCAACAAGGCAATGAGGTCGATATTCTTGTAGGATCTGCTCAACTTGTTCTTTGAGCAAAATGGTGGCTTTGAAGAAAGTAGGGAACATTTCAGGAGAAGTGAGTTGATCTGCATTTTCGCAGCCTTCGGGTAAACCGGGCACTGCCGGGAATTTGATGATTCTGAGGCTCAGCTTGAAACCCAAGTGTTTGCTTTTTTCGGCAGCTTCAGAGAAAACAGGGGCGTTGAGTGGGGTAGTGATGATTGTAGCATTTACGCCCCGAGAAGCAAATAGTTTAGCCATGCTTAGGATTGGTATCATGTGGCCTGGAGCCAACATTGGAAAGAAGAAGACATGAAGCTGATCCATTGCGCTTTCTAAGTGTGTTTGAACTTAGAACCTTGGTTGGGACTAATTGGGGCTTCCCTATTTATTGCAAATATGATGTGTGCGCGTATAGATATACAGGTTGTGAAATGTGGATGCAGGGAGAAGGTTCAAATTGGATACTTGATTGAGGAGCACTCAGGTGGTATTCCATAAAACTAAGTAATTAAGATGCGAATGGTTAGTATATTTTAGATCATTTAAGTGAAATAACATCTGAATTTAAAAAGTTGTTTGAAAATTAAAAAATATAAAACATCTGAATAACTTTTAAATTTAAAAATATCTCAAATTGATTTTTTCAAAAATCAATAATGATCTTAAAATTTAAAATAGAGGGAGTACAATATTTATAAATGTTCTATATATTTAAAAATTTTATTTAAAGACAACTCTTAATAATTTAAATTTAAATTTAAATTTTTTTTCTTACCTATTAAGAGACAAATAAAATTTTATAAAATAACTTTTTATTTTTACCGAATCAAATGTAAAACTGTTAAAGAGGTAAACAATTATCACCTTATCATACTTGGAACCCAATATATTGTCCCGACAGAACATGTGATATTATTTCACTCCTCATATTGAGATTACAGCATGCACGTGAAGGAAGAAAAGGACTGGAGTAGAAAGGAGTGGTTGGCATGATTTCAGAGTTAGTATGCATCCCCTTACGTTTTTCAATTCTATATTCCAAACATATATGCCATGGTTCTTTACTTTGATAAGGTATAAATATCTACTCAACAAGACATCAATAGATCCGACAAGTCAATTTTGGGACAACTAGAAGACAATCATATATTTTTGAATTTTGAACACTTGAAAAGTCAGGAAAATGACGTCACTACATATCTAGCATGACATTCTTCTTTTTTTAGTTTTTTGATTTTATCGTTTACAGATGTGCCCTTTAACTTACGATATCAAAGTTAGTCTTCCTCGTGTAAACTTTTTTACAGTGAAAATATCAATTTTATAAAAATATAAAGAAATGAGAATTACACTATCCCTTTAAAAAGAGATTTAAGTAGTCTTGCATAATAATTGTACCTTCAATAGTATCTGTAAAACATTTAATTAAAGGTAACATAAACATTTAATCATGCTAAAGCAAATATAAGTTTGCTTATAAATTTCTTTTTAAGAGGTAGTGTAACACCCGTTTTCTAGATATTATGTATGCATGTATCTGCTATATGTTACTATATGTTATGCATATAACTATATACAGAGAAAGAGGGTAAAGCTAGATGCCGACTAAATTTTCCTTGGTATAAATATTTTTACTCCCGGGTAGTTTTTTTTTTTTTGGTACCATTAAATTCATAACAACATCAGAAGAGGGGGATATGACCCCAACAGCTATGCAAAGGAGTGAGCATAGCCAAAGGCTCGGTGGTACCACCTGATACTTGGATATTGGGATAAATATATACATAATGTGTGGCATCTGGTGATTTTACAGTGTTTGCAAAGGGTAGCCTTTTAGCTTAACCCAAGCAGAAGTTAAGAACAACTTGTAGCTACAATATTTGAGGCGTATGATGATTTAGACAGTAATGGATTCCTATAATCACTTATCTCTAAATGCCAAAATAGAACAAGTGACAGACCTGGGACAAATATCAGTAACATCTCTCCCAATGATGCTATAATTGGCACCAAACACGCGCGCGCAAGTGAGATAAGCAAATGCAGGAATATTCTAAAAAACTCAGGGTAGGCTAAAAATGACTACCATAGTTATAAAAAATAAAAATAAAAAAAACATATGTGAGAGCAAAAGGCAAATGCACGAATGTTATACTGCAAAAAAATGCCACCAACTATGGCGTGCCTCGAGGAGCCTGATTCTCAATCTTTGAACCGAGACATTCTCTCAGTAGCAAGTTTTATTTGAAGTGCTGCTCTAACGATATTTCCCCTTGTAATAATCCCAACCTGTATGACATTGCATAAAGCAGAACCAAATCAAATACCACTTATTTCAAGTTGCATCCAAATGTAATGACATGATAATGAAGAAACACCAAGTAGAAACAAATTACCAGCTTGCCATCGCCATCTACAACTGGCAACCGACGGTACCTTGTTTCAAGCAATAACCTAATGGTCAAAGGAATAATGGAAAACACAGGAATTCAATGAGAATTATGATTGTATTGTTATATATTACTAGAATTGTGGAAAAAGGTTAAGATGTAAATATCTTCCTTTCCTACAGCGCTACTCCTCACTAACAAAAGGGCAAATAAAACAATTGTAAACTTGTACTATCTGCATGCAACAACAGGTCAAGACCCTACAGCTACTACCAGTTAGAACTTAAAAATACAAGAAGATAAAAAGAGCAAGGACCTCGCAGCATCCTCCAGGTTAGTGGCTTCACGAACAGCAACGGGAACAGGTGTCATCAAGTCCCCAACAACTTTTCCATTAGTTTTACTAATTAGTGTTTGAATCTCATTGAAAGTCTGCATTATTATCAACAATTAGCAACACAGGTTGCTGTAAATAAACTTTATTACACAACTTGTAGCTAAAAGGTATATCATTAGAACACTTTTTTGCATAGCCAAAAAAGGTCATAGCTAAGCCAGTTACTCAAACAAGAATATTTAAAATGGACAATATCTAGTCAGTTCAGAGTTCTCATATCATACTGTATCATATCGAGATGTATATTAATATTTGCAATATAGTGTCTCTCTCTACACTAAATTAGATTTTTCAGGGGGACAACGGTAATTAAAAATGTCATGTAATTATGTAAAGTTCATTGATTTCACGTAATACTTTTGCAGCATTTAAAACACTATCAACTGATGATAAGCTCATTGTGTTTTTTGCCAATTTTATTGGAACAATAACACGCACCAACTTTTAAGGGAAAATTTTCTAATGTTTATCTAGTTAATATGATCACTTTAGAATTCAAAATTTGGTAATCACCAGATTGTAATGGACAGTCAAGGTCAAGCACTTAAATGTTAAGGCTCAAATACTCGCTCCATTCCAAAATTAGAGACACATTTGTAAAACGATGATTCTTAAGGTAAAAAATTTATTTCCAAACTTATCACTAATATTAGGTAGAAATATACTAGTAGTAGCATGAATGCATGATGGTACTCAATCAACTAATATATAAGTAATGGCATGTTATGGATTTCATGTTAATTTTAAACTATAGAAATGTATGTTGGAACGGACAAAGAAGGATAATGTATCTCTAAATTTGGAAGTTGGAATGCAGCGAGTATAGAACAACATTTATGAGAGAAGATTTAACTGATCTTGAACAATAAAAGAAGAAAATGTGTACGTGTGTGTGTTTATAAGAGAGAGAGGCATAAACATACATGAACTCAAGTACTTAGAATTTTATTAATTATACAAGGCCAATATTACCGAAAAGGAGGGTTCTTACATACTTTCCAAGAACTATCAACATCAGGAAACAAGCTTGTGTCAGCTTGACCAGCACCTAAGATTCGGAAATAGAAAAAGTGGAAGCATGTCAGTAATTGATAGAACATCCATAAGCACTAAAAAATAATCCAATTGAAGTTGTTCCATGGCAAATAAGTGAATAACCAATGATGACAACCTCAAAGAGCAACACCAATCTATAAGAAGAAGTATTTCCTCAAGCATCAGAATTATTCAGGTGGAAGCTAGGAGCAATGATTTGTGCATGAGCTTTGATCAGGCAATGGTTGAAAATAGAAGCTTCATACTTAATACCACTCAGAAAGATATTAATAAAAAAAAATGTGGGCCAAGTGTGCATAAACTAAAAACAGAACTATACTCCTGAAGACAACCTTGTCTAACTGAATCATTTTCTATGGCTACAAGATAGAATATATCAGGTTTTAGAAAATGCAGATGGTAAAGGAGAATAAAAACGATGAAATACTGTGGAGCTGTTATGGGCACTTTTGACAAGCACTTTTGACAAGTACTATCCCCATAAGCAACAACTTTGGTCCTTGTCTAACTGAATGTGGGGCAATTGTGCATAAACTGAACAGACTATACTCCTGAAGAACACCTTGTGTAACTGAACCATTTTCTATGGCTAAACGAATAGACTATATCGGGTTTTACAAAGTGCAGATGGTAAAGGAAAACAGCAAGGTTTTAAGACTTGAAGGGAAACATTGTGGAGCTGTTATATGCACTTTTGACTAGAAGCCTAGTACTATGATACTATCCCCCCATCAGCAACAACATTTGTCATTTCTAGGCTTTGGGTTTCTAAGGTCCATTTACTGTTGAAGGAAAGGTTTGGCCTTATTGATTCAGTATATTAAAAAGGGCCACTTTACAAGATACCATTGCATAAATACAAAAACATAAACATCATTAACCAAAAAATTTACAAGGATGTACTTGACACAAAAACCTTAAATAAAAAATTTGCTATCCAAATCAAACCCCTTGATCAATCAACAACTCTTAGCAGTATCTCAGTTTACTCACAAGTCATTACCCTTCCCTCTAAATATATGAAAAAACATGCACAATTGACTGGCAGCATATAAATATGGAAGATAAAATACAATAGGACCATTCTAAAGCTAAAACTTGACCATACAATTTCCCAAATAAATTCTCCCTTGAGGTCGAGTTAATCTTTAGATATACTTATTTCAATTAACTTTTATTGGTCAGCATGACATTGCTGTATGTTTAGGAAATGACACAATTATTATTAACTGGCAAACATGTCAAAAAGGAAAACTGAACAATTTTAAAATCAGTGAACTATATAGAGTATATATATAGTAACAAGACAAAATTAACCTAAGCAGTTCAGACTTTGGTAAAATAATTGTCATAGTACCCCGAATGGAATCCAGTGCTAACAAGTCATAATCTGAAATGACGCCAACCTGCAGATAAAATGTACCCATTGTCATGGTAAATATACCAACTGTCAAGGTAATTAAGGTTAATCTTATACCAAGAGATTATTAGAAAGATATAATTGAAGATTTGATCCCCAAAAAAAAATTGTTAAACTTCTACGAGGTAGCATATGTACTCCAAGAAATAATAATCATCATCATTATTCTTTTATATCGAAGATTTGACCCCAGGTAGCATATGTACTCCAAGAAATCGTCATCATCGTCATTACTATTACTATACAACTATTACTACTACTACTACTATTATTATTACTGTTATTATTAGTAGTAGTATCATTATTATTATTGTTATCTTGATAAGTAAGAAATTATAATTATATTTTGTAATAATAAGAAATTGTTTTTCTTTATTATTATTGATGATGCTGATGATGATCTGTTGCCTTCTAATATTTTTAAAGATATTGTTTTCTTATCAAGCCAATATATCCACAGTAACACAAAAACAGTTCCTAAAAGATTGGGGTGCAGATTTTCTAATATCCACATTCTCACCTAGTAACCATAGTTCAATACAAAGCTATTCAGTATGTTCATGGTAAAATTTGCTTGAGAATAGGACATGTATAAATGAACCATCCACAAAATTGCACTTTCTTCTTCTTTTATCGTAAAATTGCACTTAAAATTGGCAAAACATGAACTCATAGCTAACGTAAATTTGGAACAATTCAAATAGAATAAGCATAAACATTCAAAAACAAAATTAACATACATCATCAAGATTTTGCCTAGGCTTCTTAATCCATGCAGTTAATTCATCTCCAATAAGTACTTTTAATACTTAAACGAGCTAAAACATAAATAAACTTTATCAAGAAAAAAAAAAACTAGTTTCATGCAACCATAATTTCATTTTCCAATAGAATTTTTGTATCAAAATCAACTTTTAAACTTTTTTTTCCCACTCTCATGGTACAAAGATGAAAACCATAACATTATAGCAACAGTAATCTCAAGTTCATAATCGACCAAGGACAAAAAGAAAAGTTGTAAAGCCAAAGGATCATTTAATTCACAAACCAGGGCAAGACAGATATATTATATTTTGGAGACACAAATGTAGTTTCTATAACATGAGGAATCATATAAAAAAGAAATATGAGATGAAGATAACTAAAGTTACCAATTTCCAATCATCATCAACCACAGGGAACCCGGTAATTCTTTTCTCCACAAGAGTCTCCAGTGCTGTTAGACAGAGGCTGATAGATGAGATAAAACACTAACTATGAGGTATTTAAAAGAAAGAAATCCAACGAATAAATATACCTTCCTCGACAGTAGTTGTGGTTTTTACAACATGCAAATCCTCTTTCCTCGTCATAAAATCATCAACTGTATATATTCCATCTCTTGGCTGCAGAGTTGACATAGCAAGATCAACATAACAATGCAAATAGAAAATGTTAAAAATAAAAGGCCTCCAATCTCCTGTGCTCACCTGGGGGAGATGGAGAGAGAGGGGAAAGGAAAGTATTATTGCCTGCAGGTTTTATTAAAAAAAAAGAAGAAAAAAAAACTATGGCTGCTCTCACTACTTACCATAAGCAGCTATCTATAAGCTGTCTTGGTTTGTTAAGGAAGCAATCTGATTACGCCAAAATGCAAAGGAAATGGTGCACAAACTAGGTTACAAAATGTTATGGAGCACCTCTTCAAATTTTGCACAGTAATATAGGAAAAATATTCACAGAAAGCCTCAGCAAGGTAATCTTATATAGAGCGATTGGAAATTTTCTAGCTTCCTCTAATAAGGCTTATTAACAAAACGGCTGGCCTCTTTATGGGTATGAAAGATGTGGTAATTAAACACAAATTTTCCATTCTATTATCAGATGGTTCTTTAGAACAAAAAAGGAAAACATAAAAACAGGCACCAAAAGGCTATCAAATCTCACTAAGCAATTATTGACTTCTAAAGAGTAACTGAGGTGTGGTTATTTTGAATTACTATATGTGCAAACTTGGTAAACCAGGGAAAACTAAAAATCCTCGTCACCATAAAAATCTTGCCTTTTTCTTTTGTTTTTTCACTCCAATTTTATTACTCATTTGCCCCCATTTTTACTTGATCACTCTCTTGGTAAAGTTTCACTCTTTTATGTGTCTCAGTTTGTGAGGGTAAAAAATAGGCAAATTTCACCCTAAAAGAACAGCTTTTTATCCTGTTTGAGAGTATCATGCCAAATTTCAAAAGAAAAAATTCTAAAAAATAAAATAAAATAAATCAGCAATTAGAGGGAGCATAATGAAGAAAATGTACACTTTGATACATACACACATATATATACATGCACAAGTATATGTGAAAACTAAAGAGGGAAGGGAGGCATACCGGCAAGGAATTGGTTAATCCGGCGGTGGTGGAGGGAAGAGCTGCCCAACGGCGAGAACCGGAGACGCAATCGGAAAATAGTAGCCGGCGGCGAGAGGGGCATTTGTTATTGTGCGGGAGGATGCATGATAAATGGTGATGACGATAAACAGAAGAGATCGCTAGGGGAACCGAGGACAAAGCGAAAATGATGGAGTCCATGACTGATAGGGTTTAACGAAAGCACAAAGTGTTTGATTTTGTGTGTAATAGAGAGAGGGAGAATCACATTTTGGCATGTGAAGTATGAATTTGAAGGGTTTTACATAGAAAAATTGTGTTACGTGTAAGATGAGAAGTTGGAAAAGTAGTTGCTTCTCACTTTCTCCCTCCACTGACGGCGCCTCAAGAATGTGTGAAAGAGAGACAGAGTGGCAAGTGGCAAGTGGCAAGTGCCAAGTGGGTCGGTTGGTCGGTGGACGACTTTTTTTTAACTCCGACGACCATATAACGTAACGGAACGGAACGGATTATTATGTCCGACCCATTTGTACTTGTGTAGTTTTGGCATCTTATGACTCACAATCTTTATAGCCCGTGCTTAAAAATATGAGATATTTCAACAATATTTTAGTTGATTTCGAATAAACTTGGTGGTCCAAGTTTGATTACTAGATAATTTAAAAAAAATAACATTATTATTATTTAATTTTTAATAATAAATGATACTACTATATTACATATTTAAAAGTAAATTTTGTTAAAAAACTTAATTTTTAACTTGTTGAGTCAGTTTTTGATACCAAAATTTATGACCAAGAAGGCATGACAAAAAAATACTCCATTCGTCCCATAAAAACTGGCTTAATTTGAATTTTGAAGTCAAATTGACCAAATTTAGAACTAAAATTTATCATATTTTTCTTTAAATATAAATACATATATTATAATCATAAGAAGTTTCGTTTAATTTACTACGACATTCAATGCTTAATTTGAATTTTGAAGTCAAATTGACCAAATTTAGAACTAAAATTTATCATATTTTTCTTTAAATATAAATACAGATATTATAATCATAAGAAGTTTCGTTTAATTTACTACGACATTCAATTCGTAAATATTTAAAAATATAAATAAATTGGCTTAATTGTCGATTCTAAAATGGGTCAATTGATCAAAAAAAGTCAAATTAAACCAATCTTGACGGGACAAAGCAAGTATAAAAAATGAATTGTTGAATTGAATCGATACTAACTAAAATAACGCGGTATTGATCTTATTATATTTTGGTATGATATAGATAGATATGGCCTGTATAGTATTTTTCAACGTCACAAAATATAAAATTATCATTAATTTTTAAATTATATTAAAATAATTTTAATATAAATTTATTTGACTTTAATTAATATAATAATTATTATTACAAATTATTTAGAAAACATTAATAAATTATAAATTTATTATTTTAAGTTTGAAAATTTGTTTAGAATGCATAAAAAAAATCCCAAACTATTAACGTAGCAGACAGCTTTAATAAATAAGCAAGCAAGTATAAATATATATTGCCGGCTGTTTATGTTTCACAAATATTAAATTTAAATCTAAATCTATTAAATTTGACTAAATTTAAATCTATTAGATTTGAATGACAACTTTCATAAAGACATCTCAAAAAAAAGAAAAGCAATTGAACTTTGAGGAGAATGTTCAAAACCATACTAGCAATTACAATATTTTACGTAATCTAAAACTTCGTACCGGTTTTTTTTTTTGTTTTTTTTGAAAGCCCCACGTTTTAGGGAATATAATATAATTTTATAATAAGTAAATCATCAAGAACTAATCAAATTTAGAAAAAAAATAAACTCACAATCAAACAAACCTTATATAAAGAGGACACACATTTTTCATAATAGAAGAAATAAATTTATTTAAGTGAGAATCGAACCTCATATAAAGAGGACACAAAATTTTCATAATAGAAGAAATAAATTTACCTAGATGAGAATCGAATTTGAGACTTTAGACAATAATATATTCTTAATCACTAAGTTAAGATCTCATAGGTCATGTTCTTATTTTATATGGTAATGATAATCCAGCTCAATCAAATGACCTAATCCTTAATGTTTGAAAACAATATTGCAAATTAGATGAAACTTAATCAAAAATAACCTAATTTTTACCCCTCAAGATGAAATGTATCCATATAATTCAATTCTAATATAATAAGTTTTCAAAAAATAAAAATAATTCCTTAACCTTGTTGACACTTAAATTCACAAATCAGTTTTGTGTTATTCGTTCATCAATGTTTGTAGTTATAATTGGTGTGATTGGTCATTACACAAAAAATTGTGCGATATTTTTAATCTCCAACATTTCACAAATTACACTTGTGAGTTAAATTAATAACGTGAATGTAAAATAAGTTATTTGTAAATAAAGAAAAATTTCAAATAAATTTATAACTTTAAATGCACTAAATACTCTATAAACTAATAGATAATCAAAAACTTATCTTAAAATTTACGACTTTACGTGTGTCTACTTGCTCCAATTTAATTAGCCACTCAAAAGCAGTCGATTTGCTTTAACTTATATAATTATTGTTTCTCCATATAGTAATTAATTTGAAATGTTTGTTTCAATCTTGAAGAAATAGAAAACTAAATATGCGGCTCCTCGCATCTAACTTAGCTACGTAATAATGGTTAAAAGACGCTATCAAGTAAAAAAGGAACAATCATGACCAGCTTCTGTTTCGATCTTTTCGGTTGTCCGCCTTCTTCCATACGAAACGATTATTTTTGGGTCTTTGAAGCTTATAATTTTATGACTTCCTGGCTACTAAGTTAGATGAAGGGAAAACAAACCCCCCATGTAGAACTATATGTAGCCACATAACTGTGTAGTGCACAGTAGGACTCTAACGACGATTTTTTTAAACTATGACGACGGGTTCACCTGTCTCGTCGCCATAGATATTCTGAATTATAGCCGCCGCTATAGCCCAAAAAAATCGTCGTCATAATTTACGTACTACACAGTTGTATACCTACATTTTTATCACACACATATATATATATAGATATATATATATATATATAAGCAATTACGTAAAAAAGGAGAGCAATAAGTGGGCTAACCTTTTATTTTTTTTTTAAATTAAAAGTTATGTCTTAATATCATAACCTAAGTTAGTCTATTCTGAAAAAATGATGACAGTTAAAAAAATATTTTTAAATAATATTATTTTGTCTGGGGACTTTGAGTTGCACAAGGTAACAAATTCATTAAACCACCAGCGATGATTTTTGTTGGGGAGAAATTTATGGTGCGGGAATTATTATATTTGTGCACAAATTTTTTTCATAAAAATAAAAGTATAAGTGTTTAAAGAGACGGTGTGTCTAATTTAATATTTGTGTAATAATTTTACATTTATAAAAATAGGTCAGGTGTTATTGACACATGACCTAACATACATGTTTCATATTATTGTGTTGATTGCGTTTGTTTATTAATAATTGATGAATAATATGGTGTGACACTTCAAACATATTGAAAATCTGAAGGTAATAATAAGTCTTATGGTTTGAACTCCGAAACAGGTTTTGTGGCACGAGAAGTAGGTTTTATGATCCGAAGTGTTGTTGTGATGTTACCTTAATATATTAATATTATTTTTATAAATATATTTAAAATATACCAGTAGTATTTTATTAATTGTATTCAACTAAGACCAATAACTTGTCCCTATTATAATTTTAATAACCAATTGCAATTAATGAATCATATAGTTCTAACTCGACCGATCTTACAGAACCGCGAATTTAGTGTAATGAACCGGCGATCTAACCAATGCAACATCTTATCTCAAACTCCAGCAGCTGTAAAGCGGCATTCATATGTCCACTTTGACAAGTTGGGTCACCTCTGTCAAAATCCGACGGCCTAGATTTCATCTCCTAGATTATCTTAGGGTTTTCTTACACAGATTACCTACTCCTTTATTAGTTTTTACTCCTATAAATATCACTCACATTTCTAACGCTTCTAGTTTTGCAGTGTGCAGTTCTGAGCTGCCCTTCAAAATCCTCTCATTTCTACTCTCTCTTTATCTACACCGTCGCCGCCACCGGCGACGTTATTGCCATCCGTCGGAGCAACCGGTTAATCTATCTAATATATCTATTATCCTTCCCTCTCCTCTCCCTCTTTCTTTTAAACAAAAAAGCTACAAAATTCTAGGGTTTCGTTCGCCTTTTTTTTTCATACATCTATTCAGCTTGCTATGTACTTTTGTGATATCTAGGGTTTTGTTCTTATAAATAAGAAGAGGAGAGGGAAGTACGAGAAAAAAGAACAAAAAAAGCTGAAAAATCTCGAAAAAAGAGAACTTTTTTAGGGTTTGAGATTGAGATGGCGCAGGTTCAAGTTCAACCTCAGGCAGTCAATGCTGGTGGGAACCAGTTTGTGCCAACTTCGCTTTACGTGGGCGATCTCGAGTGGAATGTGACTGATTCGCAGCTATATGATCTGTTTAATCAGCTCGGTCAGGTGGTATCTGTTCGAGTTTGCAGGGACCTGTCCACTCGGCGATCACTTGGTTATGGTTATGTCAATTATAGCAGTCCTCAAGATGGTCAGTTACTGGGATGTTTAAATTATATTTAGTTGCTTTGATTGATGTTGTTTTTGTTGATAGTTAGTGTTTTGTGCACAGGTGTTCTGTTTAGGTGTTGGTTAATTTTCTTTCTACTTTGTAGGTATTGGAATCTTAATTGAATAGCTAATTTTTGAAGTCAATCCCATACAAGTTTTCTTTTTCTAAGCCTCCTTTTTCTTTTGGCTTAATAAGCTGTATCCGGGTTATATTGTGTATGTTGTGGATTTTTTTTGGAGAGTTTGCTTTAGGAACATAATGTAGGTATCTCTTATGATGTTCCTTTTATAGGGCGCTCTCATTTTGTTTGGGTATAGAGGTGCCTTCAATTGTAATTAGGTTTCACCCTTTTTTGGTGTTTCAAATTGATCTATTTACTCATCAAAAAAAATATAGCCCCTAAAAGTCCCTGCAAATAATAATACCCTTAAAGTACTAAGTTCCTGTTTTAGTTACTTTGATTCATAGAGCCACGCGATTAGACATTGTTTTAGTTGATAGTTGAACTGTGCGAAACCCAGAACTAAGAGGGACAAAGTAAGTAATTGATAGAAGTAGAGGTTTGCGGTTTGAATTAAGTTTGATTGGGATTCCATTTACTTGAAGCCAGCTAAAAGAGAAGCAAACCTAGACAGAAGGGAAACTTTTTGAATGAACTAAACTCACTTTTTTTAGCATTTTTTCCTAAATGGTCGCTGCAGTCAGTTATTCCACGTGTGGGTGTCTTACTGTCTTTGATGTCCTTCCTTTTAGTTATCAGAAAAACTAAAAAAATAGATCTGCTTTCTTTTCTTTCCTTTGCCTAACTTCAACAAACTAATATGTGATTGAGATGGTTGTAACTATAATCGAACAAAATTTCCTTGGAGAGATGTTTCTCCTCAGGTTAAAATGTTGATGTAGTATATTACACTTCAAAAATCAAATAAAAACAAAATGTTGATGTTATGTATTAGCCCCTTATAGATCAAGATTGTAGAAAATGGCTAGTCAATTTATTAGTTATCACCGTGTAAGGGGTCACAGGTCGGTGAGGTAAACAAAAACTTGAAAATGTCCTCAAGGATCGCCTCTTTTTAACAATTTGATTGAGTTGGTACTTACATCTATCAGGCATCATTGTATGACGACGAGAGTGACAATGAGAGTGTCCTCCAAAAGCCCCAAAGTTGTCTTAGAGCATTCAATTGTTTAGCTCATGTCATGTGTAACTTGCGTGATGCATAACGAGATTGAGAAGGGGAAGCTTGACAGAAAATTAACAAGGTATTTCAGGTTTTATACCTAAAAATACTAGTATCTCTTGAGCTTCACACCCAAGATGAACCTAAGACTTCGGTGTTCTAAAGACATCACACCAATAGATGGATGATTGAATAGTTGGATCACTCAGCCACGAACATATCAGACTCTCAGTATTTCATAAAAATATGAAAGTGTGAGTTTTACTTCACTATAAAAGATACAAAACCCTAATTCTACTTGGGGAACAATAAAATAGTAAAAGATTAAAATGCCCTAACTAAATATTAAATTACTATAAATTCACTTATCAGTTCTTTTTTTACTATAAATTACCTAAATCTACAATTATTTACTAACATTCAAATATTATTATATCATTTTTTAACAATTGGAAAACCTAAAGACCAAAGAACTAAATATCGGGTGGCGTTCCTCATCATAACCATTTCACTGAAATCATATTGGGATTCTTGTTTCTCACTTCGCAAATTTAATAAAATTTCAAACGACGTCTAAGATGATCGAGCAGTGTTCTAAAAGGCCTCGCCTAGGCAAAAAAATCCCCTAGGCCGCCTAAGTGGGGCCTAGGCTGCCTAGGTGGCGCCTAGGCGAGGCAAGATGGACAAAAAAGATTTTTTGTCTGATAATGACACGGAGAAAGAGAGAGATGAGGAGTACGAGTCCGGTGGGGACATTATCTTGGAGGGATATGGAAAAGAAGAGGTAGAGATATAGAGCGATACAGAGACGGGAACTATTAGTTTGTATTTTTTATTATTTGTTTGTGTTTGAACTCTGAACAATTGCATGTTTGTGTTTGAATTTTGACATTGACAATATGGATATGTGTTTGAACTTTAAGAAAATGCCTTTATTATCTTTATTATAGATTGTTTGCTTTATATTATTGTTTTGTTTAGATAAATGCAAGATAAAATATTAAAATTGGCTTAAAATAAAAAACCAGCCTAGGCTCCCTAGGCGCTAGCCCCCCCGGCCGCCCGCCTCCTGCCTAGCGCCTTTTAGAACCTTGAGATCAAGGCCAGAAAATAATAATCTTTCGACACTGTGCTATGTTTAATTTTTAGGGGGCAAAAGGGACCATGACACCTCTAATTTGGGTTAATCTATTATTCAAAGTAGTTCCATTATCCATATACTCAACATATTCTGCTACTTTTTACCCCAGGTCATGCAGAGTAGTCAAATAGCCTTAAATTGGGCTTTTTGCAAATTTTGAGAAGATTGAGTTTTGCCAAAAGATGTTTTTGAAGAAAAGTAGAGGTTGATATCATGTATAATGATTTATCACCATTTGGACTTATTCATCAGTACATAGATTAATCGCCAGTATGTGTTTTCTGCCCTACTGACAGCCTCCCTTTCTTGTTCTGCTATCCGACCTTGATGCAATTAGCTGTTATGAAATTCTCTCCTAGCAATCATCCTTGGTCTGTTGATGAGTCAATGTGGATTGTGGACTTACTTTTTATCAATTGGTGGCTCGTCTTCTTACTATTCAACTTCTACCTGTCCACTCCTTTGTGGGATGAGCGTGTGATACAAACTCATTCATTCTTTTTAATCTCAAACAATTTCAGACGGATCAATACCTTGTTCATTGAGCCAGATAATTATGATAATAGTCTAATTATATAGTTAGAACGATAAAAAGATCACAATTATATTTTAGTACTCACATAAACACGTACTTGATATCTATGTGCAGTTATGCATGTAGACAGGTATACATTGTAGATTTCATTTTTTACATAGATTTTATGTGGAACCGTTCATTTGAAGAATATTTTTTTTTTCTAAAATTTTGTTGTTGCTATATGGAAGTATAGAATAAATGATGAAATATATATACTTGTAAAGTGGGAATGTAACATAAACAATAGCATTTAATATTGTAGAAGGCTGGTAGCAATAAGTTTTATTGCCGTAAGAATCTGAAATTCCATACTAGAACTTTAGCTATTTCTAGACTAAATTGTTGGTGAAGTGATATAATTATGTAATATGCCTTAAGGCCCTTAATAGAGAGATTCCATAATCAAATATCCAAGGAACAATGATAACGTGAACCATGAATTGTATGGTATCCTATTCTATTACCACAAGAAGCTCTGTGCGTGTGCCCGTCTATCTTTCTCCCCATTTCTTTGTAATGTTTGTTTGCTCCATATGACCATCTGTACCACATAGCATATTACCATTACTTGTTAAAATAGCGGAGTATTTCTCTGAAAATATACAGTATGCTGAACAATTATCCTGTTTTAAACATATATATTTTTTAATGTTGATGCAGCTGCGAGGGCAATGGAACTGCTGAACTTCACTGCTCTCAATGGGAAGCCCATCAGGATAATGTATTCTCATAGGGACCCTAGCATACGCAAAAGTGGGTCTGGAAATATATTTATTAAGGTATCAACATGTGTTTTTTGTGGTGGTGGTGGAAGGGTTTTTTGGCCCTACCTATCTTTATTAACTGCTACTTCATTTCCCACCTGTTGATCTATTCTACCCTACTCTCTTTCCCCCTTTATATGCTCTTTACCTGACCAAGTGCAATTTTAATATCTCAGAATTTGGACAAGGCAATTGACCACAAAGCCTTACATGACACATTTTCTGCATTTGGGAACATTCTCTCTTGCAAGATTGCAACAGACTCCTCTGGTCAGTCAAAAGGCTATGGTTTTGTGCAATATGACAGCGAGGAAGGTGCTCAGAAAGCTATTGAGCAGTTGAATGGTATGCTCTTAAATGATAAGCAAGTATTTGTAGGACCCTTCCTTCGCAAGCAGGAAAGAGATCTGGCTGCAGACAAGTTAAAATTTACTAATGTCTATGTAAAGAATCTATCTGAATCTACAACAGAGGAAGATTTAAAGAAAACATTTGGTGAATTTGGAACAATCACTAGTGTTGTTGTGATGAGAGATGGGGATGGAAACTCTAAGTGCTTCGGGTTTGTCAACTTTGAGAATGCAGATGATGCTGCTAGATCTGTAGAGGCTCTTAATGGACAAAAAATTGATCAGAAGGAATGGTATGTTGGGAAAGCGCAAAAAAAGTCTGAGAGAGAACTTGAATTAAAAGTTAAATTTGAACAGAGTGTGAAGGAAACCGCAGATAAATCATTAGGGCTGAACCTATATATTAAAAATTTGGATGATAGCCTTGGTGATGATAAGCTTAAGGAATTGTTCACTCCCTTTGGGGCAATAACTTCATGCAAGGTTTGTTATTTGTTTGATTGGAGAGTATGTTATGAATCCTTACACTGTCAACTGACTATAGTTTCCTGAAGTTCTTATTTGAAAATTTAAAATATGTGAATAGGTTATGCGAGATCCTAATGGCATGAGTAAAGGATCTGGGTTTGTTGCGTTTTCAAATCCAGAGGAGGCTTCTAGAGCAGTAAGTTGATGTGGAATGTTTTTAAGTTTCAAGTTTATTGTGAAATAACTGTTAATTGTCTATTTTGGTAGCTCTCGGAGATGAATGGAAAGATGGTAGCTAACAAACCTCTTTACGTTGCACTTGCGCAACGTAAAGAAGATAGAAGAGCAAGGCTCCAGGTACGTTTAGATACTTTTTTGACTTTCAACATACTTCTTAAAACATCAAGGAAACAATGAAGAAAAAGAAAAATAGATTCATTCCTTCCCAGTATTGACTAATAAGACAGAGCATAGATGAATGACAAGAAGGTTGGATGTTTTTCTCCATCAAATCTGATTACACATTTTAATGCAGTTAATAGTCATGCATGCATACCTATAAAAGCATGGTGCAAGTTTTGATGTTGTTGCTTATGCAGGCACAATTCTCTCAGATGCGTCCAATTGCAATGACACCTTCAGTCGGTCCTCGTGTGCCAATGTACCCCCCTGGTGGTCCAGGTCTAGGACAACAGATATTCTACGGACAAGGCCCTCCTGCTTTCATTCCACCTCAAGTAATCATTTTTCCTGATGAAAAAAATCATTAGCTTGTTCTGTACAATGTTATTTTCTGAATTATATTACAAGATGCAGCCCTCTAATTGTTTTAACTACTTTCTTAGATCATCAGAGCAATTAAACGATTCTATTCAGGACTTGGGCTTAGGTCCGAGTTCTTGTAGGTTTGTGGCCTTAGTGTAAAATACCAAATTCTGACAAATTAAAAGACATTTTGTCCTCCCGTGTCAAGATATTCTAAATTTGAAATTTCATGTTAAGCATAACATATACACATCATCTCAAGACAGTACTACTTAGATCACAAAAGCAATTAAATGAAGGTGCAGAAGATGGACTTAGGTTCCGTGTTCTTTCTTGTTGGGGCCCGTGATGGACTGATAAAAATTCTGAAAAGAAGAAAAAGACGTCGTTCTCCCGTATTTTAGTTTTCAGTTTTCGTATAAACACCTTATCATGTAGTATCATTGCCTCTGTTGGATTTACTGGAGGATTAATCTGATAAAGATTGCTTGTGTTGGTGTATTCTTTAACTGGAGGGGATTTGGTATTAAGTAGTATTGATCAAGTTATATCAAGTGGACAACGAAGAAGAGTAGATAAATAGAGAAGGAACCATGAAAGGTGTAGCATTTCTGCTGTAGTATTATACTGAGGCTGCGTGATCCGAGTCACGCTACAGTGGAGTAGATTAAAGTAGCACCTTATTACATATATAGTCTCTTAACATCGTTCCTTTGGCTGTAGCTGTGGTGCAACAGATGCACTGCATGTTTTTTGCATTTTAGATTTCTAGCACAACATTGAGTTCCCAAGGTAGGTATCCACTCAGTAAACGTGTGGATCTTATGTGAATTGTATCTGGCTCTAATGCTATGTAATCCTGCTCTGGCCAATAAAGGACCTCTTGGGAGCATGTTCCAAGCAGGGAAGGATTTTATACTTTGCCTGGCGAAAATTTTCTATACAACGATGGCAGTGTAACTGTCCTTCTCTTTTATCACACGAGGTGTGGGAGAGAGAGAGACTGGTGAACTTCCCCCGCTGTATTGAATTTTATTTCAGGGGAGGATCCATAATTCTTCTTTAAGGGGGTCAAAAGTTACTGTATACTAAACTATTTTACTTGAGCAAATATTTTTTGGAGTAAGGGGTCAAGCTATTAATAAAAAATTTCAAGATAAAGTGCACAAAACTTATTATATACTAACATTGTTATCCCATTTTCTGGAGACAATTGTTATTTTGGCTATTATTTTTTCCATTCGTAAAAATTATGGGGGTCAATTGACCCCCTTGTACTACACGTGCTTCTGCCCCAGAATCATGATGTATAGTTTTTCATAATGAACATTTAGAGATGAAACAACAAAAAGTCGAGATTATAGACACCAGCAATAAGATAATTACCATTTTTGACACACCAAAAAAAGTTAATTTCCACTTTCAAGTTGTTTTGTTAACAAAGGAACTATACATTGATGTGTTGTAGAAAAGATGAATTGGCCAATTATAGTTCCGTTGGAGTTTCTAGTTGGATGTTATTTATGTTCTTGTTCATATCTTTTTATGTTACTAATGTGGGTTTAGGTTTCCTTATTCCACATGTAATGATGTCATAATGTTGTAACAAATAAGAAGGATGCTTTAGATTATGTGGACAGAATAACTTGGGATGCTTCACTCCATTCTGTTCCATTTGAAGGTTACCATCAGGAATTTACATAAACAATAATCGCTGCTTTTAATAATTTGTTGAATTTTTTAATATGTTTGAAGTTTGAACATGTCTGACAACTTAGTTCTCTCTGTCAAAACCTTGAGATGTGTTCTTTCATAGTGATGATAATTTTGTTGCTTGGTTTCCTCTTGTCAGCCTGGTTTTGGGTATCAGCAGCAACTTGTTCCAGGTATGAGGCCTGGTGGAGCTCCCATGCCGAATTTTTTTGTGCCACTGGTTCAGCAGGGCCAGCAAGGTCAGCGTCCTGGGGGAAGACGTACCGGATCTGTTGCTGGGCAGCAACCACAACAGCCTGTTCCACTAATCCAGCAGCAGGTTGGTGGAATGTCTAACTTAAGTTTTCCTTCCAGTTTCTGCATTTATAGTCATATTCATTCTTCATCTGGTGGCTTGTTTGGACAACAGATGCTTCCAAGGGGTCGTGTCTATCGTTACCCGCCAGGTCGTGGCATGCCAGATGTTTCCATGCCTGGTATGGCTGGAGGAATGCTTTCTGTTCCATATGATATGGGTGGCATGCAATTGCGTGATCCGGCTATGTCTCAACCCATTCCAATTGGGGCTTTGGCTTCTGCACTTGCAAATGCTTCTCCTACAGAGCAGAGAACGGTATGCATTAATATTTTGTAATAATTTCCTCTGCATGTATCAATTGAAAGTATTAAAACATGCAAAACATGCTTACTTTCAAGTTTTTAACTTCTACGAGCTTTGCTGCAAATAAATTCTTTGGTAGTTAAGATATTCTCCTAATCTGAAATCCTGGATAAATGAATCACGATTCTTTAAAGGCACTATAATATAGATGTTACTATCTGATTGCATTTCTATTTTAAATGTAATGCAACTACTCCCTCCATTCCAAAATTAGAGATTCATTTGTAAAACGACGATTCTATTTTAAATGTACTAGTATGTTAGGAACTTCATGTAGTGATATACATGTCTCTTTATAGGCTAAAAATATAAATATATCTAACGAATAGAAAAGCAAAAGCCAAAATGTACCTCTAATATTGGAATGGAGGGAATAACAGATAAAGCAGTGAATTAATTAAATGATAATCTTAATAACATACACATTTTCTTTACAAGAATTTTATGTAAAGCATGAAAAACACAAATATATCTAGTGATTCATCTCCAAAGTAATGCAGTATTTGTAGTACAAAAATCTACTTTTTAGGGTGCCATTTTTTTTTTGATGCGACTGACTTGTGTTTGGTTTGCAGATGCTGGGTGAAAATCTGTACCCGCTTGTTGAACAGCTGGAACCTGAATCAGCAGCTAAGGTAACTGGTATGCTTCTGGAGATGGATCAGACAGAAGTCCTGCACTTGCTTGAATCACCGGAAGCTCTGAAAGCCAAGGTTGCAGAGGCTATAGAGGTCCTGAGGAATGTTTCGCAACAGCAACAGACTGGTACCCCGGCTGATCAACTGGCTGCTTTGTCCCTGAATGATGGCCTTGTTTCCTAAGTGCCATGTACTCAGAGGGAGTACTTAATTCTTGGGAAGTGTTTAATTTTCAAAAACATTGTGCGACTTGGATAGATTTTGAGTTTGTTTTTAACTGAATGAGCTGGGTTTTGGATAGATTTTGAATTTGTTTTTAACTGAATGAGCTGGGTTTTGCATTACTTAACCTGCTGCACTATTCTTTTGGGTGTTTGAAGATTATTGACATTCATTCTTTGTGTTTTTTCCTGCTATTGTTGCTCTAAATAGTCGCAACTTTATTTTGGCTTTAAGACAAAAGTATGTGGTCCTTTAATTGGCATTTTCTTAACATGGTATGTTTTCTGCTATATGCATAATAATAATTGTTTGTAGTCTCGTTGAAGGTAAGCATGCTCCAAGGATCACTTATTTTCATAAACCTTGATTGAGTCGAGGCTTAAACTTGTTAACAACTTGTTCGACTATGCACGGTACATTTAGAAAGCTTGGAAACATTGACGAGTTTATACCAAGAAATAATGTTTTTTCATTTGGTAATTTGTTTTTGGTGCTTTCTGTTTTGAGGGCAGGGGATGACATTAAACCAATCCTAATATTATTTTATCTATCAAGCTGTTGCATTCCCTGCAATATACAATACATAGTAATAACGTGACCATAAATAACAATTAAGATATTAGACAGCCGACGATGTTATACTTTTGCTAAATGCCGCTGGAGGCAATCACTTCCAGCCTTGGAACTTGAATAAAATTATGAAATTTCAAAGCTACTGCTGAAGTTAAAAACTATTTAAAGAGCACATAATTAAAATATTGAAACCATTAGACTAGCATAAACCTTCTCACCATCAGTATGTTTTGCTGTCAAGAACATCAGATCACCTTGTACTATACCACTCAAAAAATTCCACAATAATACTGATCAGGAACAATTAAGTTACTTAGTTACATTAGTACAATAATGACATCAATAGTGTTGGTACGGACACCAATGACAGGAATAAAGCTCATTTCATGCAGAAACACAGTACCAGAATAATGTACAAGTTTGGATGGACTTTGTATATTGTCAGTATTGTTTAACAAGTTCAGTAGCCTACTCGTAGAGGTTCCTCTGCATGATGATGATATTGATCATAGGTAGTTTAAGTTTAGATATACCAACGATCACACAAGATATGTAAATGTTACTCCCTCCTTTCCAAAATTAGATATACATTAATAAAACGACTACTTTTAAGGATAATTTTATAAACAATATCTAACTTTGGAACCATCGAGTATCACTTTTCTATCAAAAAACAATGTTGTGCTGGTTTACATCTCTTGGTTACTAAACTCCAGACAAAATATATTCACAAATGACTATAAAAAAACAAAGTACATCAGTACATGGCAGAAACACCAAGATGGCGTACTTCCTCTTCTCTTAAGAGTACAAGCAACCAAAAGGTTTATGTGATCTATCTATCAGGTATCTTGTCTAATAGCACGCCTGTGTCGCATCCCTACATCAGCTTCTTCACCATCATGTAGGATCAATCCATTGTCCTGTGCATTAGCATCTTGCATATCTGAAGCTATCTCTGACTCGTTTTGTCTCACTTCTTTATCCTCCCCAAAGTCGTGAAGCCTACGACCAATCAAATAGCGGTCATCACGTATCGAGTTATGGAGGTTGGTGAACCAGACATGGAACCTCTTGGCACAAAAGCACACCAGACTGAAGCTTAGGCATCCCAACCAAGCAAATCGGTAGACAGCCGAATTAACTACTAATGGATACCCAAATACTGGAAACACTCCTCTAGCTAATACGTAAGGAACACACAGAGCAGTCAGCAGCTTCATAATGATTGGTACTACAATCTCCTGCAGAACCCAAAATCCCTGCAGCCCAGAGAAACCATCTTCTCTCACCCTCTCAAATTTTATTCTCCAACTCTCATCCACTAAGGGCATCATGTGATCCAGCATAACCTATGTGAACAGAACAGACGCGTAATAAAAATTATAATCCTTACGTAACATTACAAATTCTCTCCCACAAACTTTAATCTCACTTAAAAATATAGATCAAGACATCAATATCTTTTCGAAGTATACTAAAGTAATTAATATAGAATTAAATCTCAAATTTCAGCAATTTCTTCGACTTGGTCTTTAATTTATATGAAGAAAGATTCAGGAAGTTCCGCCAAGTAGTTATTTTATTTTTTATTCTTAATGTTGAAAAGTCTCATTAAATAGTTAAAACTTAAACAAGTATCAACACAAAACATGATTCAAATCCTGGACTCTGAACAGAAATAACATGACTAAGTTGAGAAATTGAAGGGAATGATCTAACAAGTGGGAGTTCAGGATAGATACATGAACAAATTACCCCCAAAAGAGACAATATGCCCAGAACTACAACCTCTAAGGAAACAAGGCTTCATTCAAAATTGGAAAACTATCCATGTACTTTCATTTTGTGATAAAGTAAAATATCCAGGTACTTTCTCATGCAACCCTTTATTCTAGTATATATAACTGTTACAATACTTCACTATACTTAAAGTGCAATTTTAATATATACCCCATTATATGTCTACGAAATTGAGGGTGCAGTTGACTTTTGAGTTTTAATATAAAAAAGGATAGAAAATAAGAAATTATTAAATCAAACATTGGTTGCATTTAAAGAGAAACATCATCCACTGAACAAATAAGAATGACGTAACTGAATTTTTCTTTAATAACTAATGTAGTTGAGTATAGGACAAGGCAAAAGAGTTAAAGAGACTTTATGGGAAATTTCAACAGGGAATGAAAAGAAATTAAGAAATGACACAATAACAATATCACATGTCCTGCAGTCATGCTAGTAATAAAATATCTTATCCAAAGGGACCTGTAAGGGCATGGCCACAGTAAATATAACCATAGCAATCCCCCCAATGTACATCTCAAAAGTCAAAACATATCCATGCAAGAGAAGAGTAGGTGATATAACACTCACCAGTCTGGTCCAGATCTTAAGAAAAATGAGTCCCAGAGCCCAATCCTGATACAGAAGGAATACTGGGCTTTCATCCACAGGAACCCGCATTGGCACAATTACCAGGAGTTCAAAGAGCAAACCGATTAAAACTGGGATGACAAAAATCTGCAAAATGGTATATTAGAGTTGAACGTAATAAGCTGAAAAAAATGCAACCACGAACATAACAAATTCTTACCCATATTGACAACAATACAGAGCTCTTCAGAACAATGCCAAACCATTTCCACATATGGTTTAACAGAACCACAGCCCTCCTAGTTTTCATGTACTCGATGGAATACCTTGCTCCAGCTACGGCAGTCCAAATGACATAACTCCCAATGACGAAAGCATAAAGATCTACAAGAAATGGGATATATAACCAAAAGTCAATACTCTCATCCCAAAAGCAAAAAACTGAGACTAGAAAGCCATTGAGTCAGTTATCCCACCGTTGCACTTGATGCCATGGGTTATTGGGAGAAGAGGTACAGCATTGAAGAGTGCTCGCCCAAGTGAAATGGGTGTTACTACTAATGCAGAGTTGAAAACAAGTAGAGTCATCCAGGCCACCACCAACAAGAGCACGATGCGAAGCACAAAGCTGTACCTACTAAAAAAATGAATCATAAAAATATTAGATCAAAGTAACAATAACCCCCGTCTTTGGTGAAAGAAAAACAGAAAAAAATGTTCATACTGCTTGATGAAAAAAAAGACATCATGCACCTAAATCCCAGTGGAAGTTGAAAACAACAATAATGTAATTCCACTTGTATAGAGCACAACATTTGAAAACAAAAGTATTTTTTTAACCTCTGCTCCATGGGCATGTGTTGACAGGGATGTGCGTTCACATTTAACTTTCAAGCAGTTGGATCAAAATAACATCAACTTATATAAAAAGGAAAGAAAGGATCATTATTTTATTATTCTATTTCGTAAATACATCTATTGATTCTGAGTCTAGCACATCAGTTGATATAAAAACTAGCATCACTTGGTCACCAAGTGCATGCGATGTTATAACGTGCAGAACAATAGTCAGTCAAGAATTAGGCTAAGTGCTATAGTATTAGAGTCTAGGTGCACATTAATTAAAATCATATCGAGCAACAAGCACATGTTCTTAGGTAAAACATACCTAAATCCATGCTATTCAAATTTTAGAAAAGGAGAATACAAATAGAAGTAGATTAGGGAAAACAGCAAAGGTGAAAGGTTCATTTTACGAGGATTATAATATACATGAATAATTCCTTTGCTCATAATGTGATTTCCTTTTGCTCTTTCACTAAACATTGTATTGGAATCATGACATAAAATTAAAAAGAAAAGAAAAGAAAAGGACAATGGGGGGTCCCATATATATTCCAAGATATCAAAAAAATTTACTGCACAATTTTAATAATCTTCTCATAAATGCAGTGGCCAAAACATATGTGACATTCTGTAATGAAAAACTACACAACGTTATTCAGGAAAAAGAAAGCAAGATTAGACCTTACTTTTATTCTTGATACACACCTTCAATTAAATAAAATGCAATTTTAAAGGTAAAAGCTTTTTGAATTAATATTTATAAGGATTGCAATAAATAACCAAGCCTGTGCATCAAATGTCCCATGTCTGTCTTACTTATCATGTCACACGTTTTGTGATTAATGGCATGTGTATTAAGAATACCGAGGTACCTGTTTGCTGTATTAGCAATGACTCACAAAAAAACTTACTCTGAATCAGATTGTTCATCAACATCATACTGTTCTGCGAAATTATCATTAGCTGTGGAATGCCTGTTTCTATTCAAATCATCATGGGCAACAAGTCCTACTATGGCCCTATCTTGTCCGCCTAGTTGTGCTTGCTGTCTATCCTGCCTTACTGGCTCCCCATTTCCATTTTCCTGGCCACCATTATCCTCAGGCATGGAGAGTAAGAAGTCTGTCAAACCAAGTGCCCAGCCAACTGCAGTGAACCAATAGCGAAGAAGGGATTTGATTGTTGTTCGTAACTTAAAATGCTCAATAGCAAACGGTATGCAAATTTGAAAGAGAAGCATGTCAGCAGGAATTTCGGTAAATGGGTCTGATACACTGCAATACACAAGGAGAAACTTAATTCATCAAGCCAAATTGAAAATGCAACAGAAATATAAGATGCGCTATAACATTGAGAACTATCTTACGATATATCAAGAGGAAAGATGGAAGGAGCCACTCGCATAGCAAGTTTCACTGGTAAAAATACAAGCATCACTATAAGAGTGCCATAAACAGTGACAGACAACAGAACCCTACGAGCATGCTTGTGAACAGGATCATCAATCAGATCACGGAATGGATTGTAATTAGGATCAGCTGGATCTCGGAGGAAGTAAAGAACCCCATTGCGCAAAACCTATATATAAGACAGTGAATGATAGTCAGTAATTAGAAAAATCAGATACTGTTTGTTATATTGGCCACCAGAAAATCAAACTCTCTTTTATTGGCTAACAGAATATTATACCACTCGAAGAAGGCTGACAAAGATACTTATTTGTAGCATGTAGACAATTCCTACAACCCAATGAATCAATGAGCTTGCTAAAGGAGAAACTGAGAAGAAATCCACTCTTTGTGCAATTGACTTCCCAAACATCCTTATGGTACAAATATCCAGCCACCACCCACACATCAAAGGAAAAACACCAAGTTCAATGACCAGCAGGAAAGCAACTTTAATCATAGTCAATAAATGTCTCATTGCTGCCAAGAAATGCCTCAACAGGGATGGAACTGTCTCTGCAATTGAAGCAATACCATAGAACCTCCCCATAGTCAAGGGCTCACCTTTCGTGTACCGAATTACTGCAACAATCCCGAGGTAGAAAAAGACTAATGAGAATATAAACATATAGCCAACAGCTAGGGTTGTAACATCAGAAAGCCGTGAAACCCCAATAGCTGCCCCTTTCAATAGATCATCTGAAACTGGTGTGGTACCATTGTTAGGAAAGTCACTCAGTCCAGTAGCATTTACTTTCAATTTTTCTGCAACCTGGTTAAGCAAACTTTCATGGTTATCAGATGTCATATTCACGACAGCAGTCAATGCATTTTTCAGACTGGCATTTGCCAAAGAAAGAGCTGATTCTGTGAGTGGTACAACTGTTGACAACACTGGAGTCGCAGTAGATGACAAAAGCCACGACAAGTAGTAGAGTATAATACGTCCTAAAGAAAATGGCATGAATATAACAACACCAAGGAATATCATATTGCTTGCAAGAACCTGCATGGAAAAGATGATAGGAAAAATATAAGAAACCAGGTTATCAAAGATCAACTCCTCTGCTAATAAGAGGTGGAGAAAACATTTAAGAAAATTGAGAACCCCCGAAACAATTTTTGCTTTATTTGTTATTCTAAATTTGTTTTGGGGTTTTGGGAGGGTGGTGGTTTCCACTAGAACGTAGAAATATTTCGCAAGTCACCTTTAAGTACAGAGAATTCTACCTAGATTTTCTGATAATAGGCTGTATTGCTTAAGTGTAATAAGACAACACTACCAGTATGAGGTGTATTCATTAACAAGTAAAAAAAGAATCAAAATATTTTACACCAACTTAGCTTATTCCCAAACGTACTAGATTAGTGTATATTTGTTGCAAAACTATTCGGACATATTAACATGACCTGTGAAATAAAAATAGCCATCTATTTTATACTGTGCTTGCCACAAGATCAAAAAGAGAAATAAAAGATGAGATAAACAAGCTCAAGGAAAGATCCAAGATGAAGGGTCAGGTAAACAGTGTTAATTGCCAGGAATAGATAGACTCACAGTGAATGCATTTTCAACCAAATGAAAAACAGGCCCTTGCATGCCAACTAACTCGTCAAAAGGCACATCCTCTGCACCATCAGCGTCATCCATACCATCAAATATCTGTTCCATATGAGCCTCAAGACGTGCCGCTTGCATCTCCCATCGAGCAGCAACATTTTCTGCATTCCTTCTAATCAACTGGCCAGCCCCAGCAACTCCTTGTGCTCCAAGAGCATCTTCACCATTCCCATCACCTACAAAATTCCTATTCGCTTGTACAGGAGGTGGTCTTCTACCAGCATGAGCACCATTTCTATCTCCTTCTTCTCTGTCACCATCCTGCCCTCCAATTTCTCGGAGATGCCTAAAGTAATCCCTAAGAGAAGTGGCCCCGAGAAAAATAAACACAATGCTAGCAGAGAGTAAAAACCCATGTAGACAGTCCGTAAGAACAGCTGTAGTAGAGATATGACTCAAGAATAGTCTCTGGGCTTCACCAAAACTCCTAACAAATGCTAATCGCCATATCCAAAACGTAATAAATGGTATGATTAGAAGCCAAACAGAAAGTACAAAACTAAGTCGCAAAAAGAATTGCAAAACATGGCAGGCTTTCATTGCTATCCCAACTACAAACTCCTGAAAAGGAAGCCTTGCCGGAGCATTCTCAGCATAAACAGGGGAGAATGAGAAAGCATGTTTGCAGACCTGCAATGCACATAAAGAGCACCAATTAAGGAATGCAAGTTCCAACACAGAAACAGCATTAATGTTAAGCACAGATCAAAGTAAAAAAGCAAACAACAGTCAACAAAAATAAAATATAAATGGGCCCATATTAAAAATCAATCTTTTATCAATTTACAAATCACACTTAAGGCAGGGACAACATTTTATGATCCACTACTCTAGATGCTCCAATAGTTGACTGTGATTCCAGACCTCAATACACCAATAGAAAAGATCAATCTTTTATTAATTTGCTTAGCTCCCTCAGACAACAAATAATCAACTTCAAGTGCGAAGCCAGGGATGCGAGTTCAATACCTAGCACTAGCCCGCATCACCTTTGACTATGATAGTAAATTCACTTCAACCATAGGCAACTAGCCTAACATTACCAAACTAAATCCACCTCTCTTAGGGTACCTTAAGTAGCCCCAAATCCAACTTATGCACTAAAGCAGCTAAATAGTAAGGTGTTTTCCATCTCTTGGTCAAACTAATGAAAGAAACAAACCTCAAGCAAACCAAGAACAAATTAGAAAACATATGTCCGTACTTCCTTTTTCCATTTCTAACCATTTTGATAGAATTTACTTCAACCAGTTGGACTATTAAATTCCAAGGCTTCAATTGTAACACGGAAATTGTGAATCAACATCTATCCATTACACTCAATTTTAGCATTGTACTTGATAACTGAATTATAGAAGCACATATAGATGACATTGTATTAAATTAGAGGGTTTTAACAATTTCTACTTCACAGTTTCTTTTCCTATTCCTTTCCTTTTAACTCACTCTTTCCAAGTTATTTTAGGAAGCTAAAGCTGTTAATGTTTCTTTAAGAGCTGAAGGAGATGATACACAAAATAAGTAAACGTACGCAGAAAAGCCCCAAATGGGGTGAACAAAAATTAAAATCCAAATAAAACGTGTGTGTATATATAGAGAGAGAGAATGAACCTCGCATTGGCGAGCGTTGCTGTGATTGAGCCACTGGAGGAGGCAATCTTGGTGAACAAATTTGATGCTTCCACTACAAGCGCAAGGGTACCGGAGAGGATTATCGGCGTCACCGGTGTTCCGGCAGATCCGGCATACATCCTCCTCTTCATCATCATCATCATACTTGCTCGAAACATTATTATTATTATTATCAGTATTATGATTATTACTATTAGTATTCTCCTTTTCCGATGAAGACGAAGTCGAGGAATCAGATGGCTTGGGGGCGTCAACGGCGGCAGAGATAGCGTGGCCCTCAACGCCGCCACCGCCGTGAGACACCAGCAGCGCCGGTGCGATCTCCATCTGTTACGCGTCTTAGAGTTCCGGCGACCTCCTCTCTCCTCGCTATCTCTCTAGAGTTTCGGGTTGGCGGTGGAAGGATCGTGGTTCGTGCAGGTGTGTTTTCGGTTTTATCGTTCTAGTACTTCTTTCTTCTTGGTTTTTGATAAACCCAATGACGGGTCAATAATCGGGTATAAGTAGTCTACAGGATCACGTGGGATTGGTCAATGGTTACTAATGTTTAGTCCTGTGGGCCCTACTTTTACCAAAAGTTGAAGATTTTGACCAATTACGCGGTCTGCTCCTCTCCCTCTGGTTTATATTATTACGTCTACGTGGAAACAATCTCTTTTTTTTTTTTTGCTAAGTTGAAACAATCTCTTTTTCCTTCGAAAAGAGTAATTAATGAAACTAGAATAATTTTTCTTTCCTTTATTTGTTTGTTAATTTAGAAGAGGAATAATAAATTATTTACAAACGGTCTTATGCTCTCTACAGAAAAACTAGAGCATGCAAAATTTCTTTGAGAACCCATTCATCTCATATTTTCAATTTGGCATTTACTCAAATCATTAAACTTGGAATGTTTAGAAGTCTCCCTATTCGAGTGTATGTCAGGGGATAGATTGTTCAGAACAAATCTCGAGTTAAATTTTAAATTTGAATCGAATTAAATTTATCTAAATAATGTCTTAAACCACTACTATAATAACGCAGGAGAGAGCAGTTTAAGGAGGAAGCTTTTTCTTAGGCACATAGAACATGCATAGAGAAGCAAATAATATAAGCAGCTTCGAAGGTTTGATTGATAGTAATGTTGGTGCTAATGCAGTTCGGTTTGAGGTAGGTGAGTCCAGACCAGATGCATACTTTATGCCTAATAATTTGTATGATATTGCAATTAAATTTGGTTGATACTTAAATAACAGAACACTTTAATTTTACAACAAGTCTGCATAGCTTTCGGTTTCCTTGGGAAAAAGCCTATTCAAATTCCGGTGAAGAGGCCTACGCACATACCCAGCTGTGTAATAACGTTGTCATGCCTTAAATGGGACAAAATCTCTTTAGGTTAGGTTGTTAATCTGATTTAATCTTTTCCTGAAAATGCCGATGCCGATGCCGATGCCTCTTGACTCGAGTAACAAACAGTGTCTCCATCAGCTGTGAGCTATTAAACTATCCAACAAGTGCTTTCGTCTCGAGTAACAAACAGACGAGTTTTGTCTTCTGCCATTCTACATTCCAACCTCGGTGTGACTTTTGTACATGTAATGGCAATGTGTACAAATCTTCTACCCAATACCCTTACCCTTTATGCAAATTATACTCGGTGAGAAAATTCCTCAGGTTCGAATGGCAGCCACTGCGGCTTCTTTCATTTCAAGCAATGCGTCTTCAAAACACTTGGCTAGAACTTGAGGGTCAGGGATTATATCTTTAGCAACTAGGATTTGCATGTCTGCCCTGCCTGCATAGCTTACCATGTGCATTGTAATTGCCTGCATTCCCACCCTAAGTCCCTGTTAACAATTACCTAATAAATGAAAGAAAAAAGACATAATACCAACCAAAAGAATTGAGAAGCTATACATGGGGGATGCTTGTTGTATTCACTCTAATGTATTCTACTGGATTTCCTGCAATTGTAACCTCCTCTTTGGGACCAACCACATTTGAGAGTGTAAAAGTAGTATTACAACAAATTCTGTAGTTAAAAAATCCCGCCAACTACGAATCAAAAATAAAGAAAATTATCAATGGACACAAGCTAAAAGCATTAAAAACTTGAAAAAAACAGTGTACTTATTTGGCAGGTCACCTTTGATCCCAAAAAGGACATCACAAAGTAGCCGATTTTGTATGTAAAGTAAGCCTCAAAGGACTGTTTTTTCCGGTCAATCATCACCTTAGTTCTTTTCAAGTACTGTAAAGGATCCGAGCCGTCTCTATGATAAGGGAAAGGTAAGAGAAGCATACCAAATTTGTTTCCCCATCTTGTTCTTGTATTGTTTTTCACCAAGTCCGAAACATCCTGATACATCCCAGCCATTTCGATTTCCATTTGAATTCAGAGAACTTAATTTTAGTGAGAAACATAATAACAAGTAAAAATGAGGGAATGAATTAAGGATGGGAGATGGATGGATGGATGGAGAAATGAGCAGACCTGCAGTCCGGGTTGAGGTCTTAAGTTAACCATGGCTATACCCGTGAGGTGACCCCCTTCTTGTAGAGCTACAAGAAACATTTAATCGAGTTTTAGTAATACAATAAACTTATGTAACAACTTAAATTAAAGATGATCGCTGAATTAACTCCAAGGTTTACCTTTTGGCGATCGGATGTCTAAATATCTTGACAGTCCAGATGAAATCACCCCACAAAGAACATCATTTATTGTCTGCATGCATTAGAGATTGATAATTCATGGTTTAAATATTAATAGGGTCACGAATGCTACAAATGTTTTGAAACTGGTTGCGTTATATTAGCTATGCCATATATGCCAAATTCTTCTGCATTTGAATCGGATGAGGTGAATTTTATTAACGTATATAAAGATATTTTTTTGTTTTATATTTATAAAATAGCGTGTTTAATTTAGTTGTGCTATGATCATAAATTTATAATGACAAATTTAAAATATTATTTCATTTATGTTACTTTCAATAAAAGAAAACTCTTTATGAGATTTTTTTTTTCTTTTTTGACAACTGAGACTTTTGTTGAACATGAGGGCGTATTACTTTACACTTTACAGTTGTATTTATTGAAAGAAAAATTATTTGTCTTATAATTGTAGTTGCAACTTTTATTTAAGTAAGCTATGCCATCATTGTACTTCATATATTTATATTTAAAAGACCCTTAATTTTCCCAAAATAAAATCTGAAAAAGTACAAAGCTTGAGGAAAATTCACTAATTTCACTCCTAATATTCACATTAATTTATTGCCTTCATTTAGAAAGCTTAAACATTACTCAAATTTGTAAATATAAAATTTTAAATAATTTAATAACAAAATCGTCCATAGGAAACTTACAGCGTCGGCAACAGCATTTTTGACCGTCTTCATGTCGTCGAGTCTAAATTTAGCCGTCGCCAATTTCCTCGGCCACAACTCCACCCCAGCTCCGCCGCTCACGGCAGTTTTCTTATCCTTCAACCACAAAATCCTCATTGCAAACTCCAACATAAACACCACCGTAAACCACAAGGCCGCCGCCGACCTCCACACAACATTTCGAATATTCCGACTAGCACTATTATCTTTCTTAGAAGAAGAAGAACCCAAAGGATTGATTTGGGACAGCTGATCAGGATTATCGGCCCTGCGGCAGCACGACAACAACATCGACGTCAATGAAATACCGTCTCCCAACGCATGATGAATACGAAAAACTGTGCAATTGTGGGCCATCAAAAGGTGTATTTCCCAAAGCGGCTTGTCTGTGTCGAGCGGCGAGGAGACGGACAAATCCGCTAGGTAATCGTTGACCGCTTGCTCGCCGTTGTTGACCTCCCCGACGGCCTCATGGTGGACGATGATGTGGCTGTCTATGTCGACGTGGGTTTTTCTCCAGTGCTCCCGGCCGCGACGGTCAGTGACCAACAGGCTGGTGAATCTGGGGTGTTTCAATAAGACGGAGTTTTGGACGGTAGATCTGGCAGCGTCTATGTTGATGGGGTGTTTTCCGGCGATGACGCAGTGGATTATTGTTCTCATTTCTGGCCGGAGGAATAGCCGTCCGGCCGGTGTTACTGGCTCGTCCCTCTCAATACCCATGGTTAATTAGGAAGGAGAGAGAAATTGAAGGGTTGCTTAGAAGTTAGAATTAACGAGGGAAAGTAGACAAAACGTTTTAACACCTGTATTTGTGAGTTTTGAAAGAGAATAAAAGAAAATTATTTAAAATTTTGAGAAAAAAAGATAGTGAAAGAAAAAAAAAATATTTATTGTGTTCGTGAGTTTTGGAAAATTTTTTTAATATAAAATAATATATTATTATTTATTTTTATGAGATTATATTTTAAAAATTATTATTAGGATATTTTTGGTATTTTAATTTGAAAGGTAAATGTTTAGCAAATTTCTTTTCAAATCTTTCTAATTTTGAAAGAAATTTTTTGGAAATTTTTTTTTAAAAAAAAAATTCAACCTTTTCTTTTCTTTTTTCTCTTCTAAAAACTTACAAATAAATATTTTCTTTTCTCTTTTCTAAAAACTCAAAGTTGCTAAAACGAATAGGAGTTCAATAAAGTTGAGGACAAGTGGAAGTGGAATTATTTAAAATGTTTGAATTTATTTAACATTTTTTCCCCTATCCTAATAGTTAGGATAATTGCTTAACTACTACGGAATATATGTATTAATTAAGATTATTCGTTTACGTCAATTCACATTAGCTATAAATATTACTCCTTATATAACCTCTTTACCTAACTTACAGAGTTATAATATATTTTATTATATACATTGCAATGATTCTCGTAAGCTTAGAAAATAGTTTTCGTTCAATGAAATTCTAGCACTAAGTTCCTCCGACTCATAACTCTCAGATTTGATTCACATATTTATATGTAAGGTTTTTTTTTCTTTGCATTTCAAATTCGAGCTTCATTTGTCCTTTTTTTTAAAAAAAATAAAATTATGTAACCTCCTTCCCTAACTTAAAGAAAGATTTATCATTCATACAAACATAATTCAATCCGATCCACCTAATAAGCACGCATGCGCATAAAAACATGACTAAATTTTATCTCATTTTCGATTAAATAGACTAGTACGGAATGAGACACGCGTAGGCGTGCGTAAACTATGTGAAGTAAAATAAATTTTTTATAAAATTTGAAAGATTAAATAAAAAGATAAAAAAAATTAATATAAAAACGACAAAATAAGAAATTACCTTAAAAAATGGAAGACATTTTCAAAAATGCCAAAAAATTTCAAAAACCTGTTTACACCCTAGCACTTTTTTAGAAAGAAGATAGATAGATGGATAGATAAACAGATAGATAGATAGACAGACAAGAGGAATTGGGCTTTCAAGTTTGTGGGCCAAAGCAAGACCCGGCATACTGACAATAAATGTGGCCATATTATAGATATAGATCCATTGTGGTTAACATTTGGGTTTTGACAATAAAATATAAACATGAGTCGCATAAATTTTTTGATCTCTCGTGTCTTTTTCTCTTATCTCAACAGGCTAGAGTAAATAGCAATGGTTTCCACAATTAAACAAGCTCTAAGCATTCTGAATCATCCGAGTTACATCCTCTGTTCTGCTTCATCATCCAACAAAATGCAAAAGCAAACTAGCTAAAGAGGCACTAAAATCTGTTTCCTTTGATTTATGGTTAATTTATATGGTACATAACATATTTAGAGCTTATTCTCTCCATATTTTTTTCCTCACTATAACAAGTGCGTTTACATAAATTCTAACTGAATATCAATGTTACCTTTGTCCTGCTTTTATCTGTATGATCTTCAGCTACACAAGTCCCTTTTATGCGACTGCGCGGCGGCGACGTACACTTTCCCTCAGGTTTTGATGGCAGTCTCTGCAGCTTCTTTCATTTCAAGCAAGGCATCTTCGAAACATTTGGCCAGAACTTGAGGGTCGGGTATAATATCTTTAGCCACCAGGATTTGCATGTCTGCCCTTCCTGCATAACTCACCATATGCATTGTAATTGCCTGCATTTTCCAGCCCAAATGCAAATAAGATAATTAAAAATTTAAATTTAAATGAAATCATTGTAGTTACCTAACTATGAAATTTTTTTAAAAGAAAAAAATGAGTTTAGAAATTGTACGTGGGGGATGCTTGTGGAATTCACTCTAATGTATTCTACTGGATTGCCTGCAATTGTGACCTCCTCTTTGGGACCAACCACATTTGAGAATGTGAAAGTTGTATTACAACAAACTCTGTAGTTAAGTAACCCTGCAAACTAGTATCCAAAAGAAAGAAAATTAACAATAAAGAAAAAGAGCAGAAAAAAAGCACAAAATTAAACTTTTGTGGCAGATCAATGGACATTCATTATATTCACCTTTGATCCTAGTAAGGACATAACCAATAACCCAATTTTGTACGAAAAATAAGCCTCTAACGACTGTTTTTTCCGGTCCACCATGGCCTTAGCTCTCTTTACATACATCAAAGGATCAGAGCCACTATATCTATGGTAATAAACAGGCAACAGAAGCATACCAAATTGGTTACCCCACCGCGTTTTGGAGTTGGTTCTCATCAAGTCCGAAACATCCTGATATGTGACATCCATATCGATTCGATTGAATTCAGATTAAAACTGAATATGAACAAGAAATACTTCATATGAAATAAGGTAATAATGTGCAGACCTGCAATCCTGGTTGAGGCCTTAAGTTAACCATGGCTAAACCTGTTAGTTGAACCCCTTCTTGAACAGCTAGAAATATATGCAAGTAATTAAACTGAGTTTAGTGAAATAAAATTTATGGAACATATGATTCATGTTAGTATACTATATCAGAGATGGGAGTTACCATTTGGCGATCGAATGTCTAGATATCTCGACAGTCCCAATGAAATCACCCCAAAAAGAACGTCGTTAATTGTCTGCATTAGAGCATAATACTTTGTTTAAACTATATAATTTTGCTGCCAGAATGCTATAAATATGTTTAGATGAAAACTGCAAAATACCATGCATACTACTTCCTCTTTCACAAATTAAGCGTTCCATTTTGAATTTTTGAAGTCAATTTTTATACTAATATAAATGCATTTGATTCTAATAAAAAGATTTTCTTAATCAACATTTCTAGATCAATAATGTGCTCTTTCGGTTCCTGGATACCTACCTCATTCTATTAATTCCAATAGAAAAGTATTAATATCCTTGTGAAAATTGATTAGTAAAGGTTGTCCAATGCAACCTTGTGGATTATGGAGACATGTCTCTGAAATTATCCACAAGGATAGTGCCTATGCACTCCTCAATTCGACAAGTTATTTACTTTTTGGTTATTTTCAGAACAGGGATGACCTATCATCACTACAGCAGCAAAGAGAGTAGCCGATGTGATTGTTGCTAACCTTGTGGCTTTTGATAAACTCATAAACATGTTATATTATTTATACTATTCCCTCCGTCCTAACAAGATAACTAAAAATACAAATTCTTTTATGTTTAAAAAGATAAAATAAAAAATTTAAAGGGAGGGTAATTAAGTCATTTAATAAAGTTTATTAATATAAAAAAATACTTATAAGAACATTAAGAATAAATTTACAAATTTTTTATAATTTTTTTTAATATATATAAATTATATTAAATTATATTTACCCGTTTTTTCGAAAGGAGAGTATATCTTATGAGATGTGAGAGGTAGATCTCTTAATGAAAGATTTTATAATAAATTGAGTTGTAGTACCTTGACGTGACATTGAACTAGTAGAAGGAAAGTTGGTTACGATAGGGCACCTCCTGTTGAACTATTTGGTTGAAACAATTACAATTATTATAAATAATTTTTAAAATAATTATTAATCCTTCCGTCCTAAATTAATTATTCAGTTTTGACTTTTTAAGTCAAATTGACTATTTTTATAATTAATAATTAAGCATATATAAATATATTTCTAAAATTATAAAAATTGGGGTTAGTAATAAATTATATATACTTTCTTTTGGTTATAATCCCTTCACCTATATTTTAGTAAAAATAATAAAAAAAATTAATTTTAAAAATAGTCAATTTAATTTTAAAAGGTCAAAATTGAGCAATTAATTTGAGATGGAAAGAGTATTTAATTTTTTTTAAAACATATCATCAAATTTAAATTTTTTTAATTTTCAACTTACTTAAAAAGTGACAATAAAGTGCTTAATGGAGGGAGTAGTAATAAATTATTAAATTAGGAAGGTGTGAGTTGAAAACCAACGGCGTCAGCAACTGAAGTCTTGACCGTCTTCATATCGTCAAGTCTAAACTTGGCGGTGGCCAATTTCCTGGGCCACAGCTCCACCCCAGCTCCACCGCTCACGACGGTCCTCTTATCCATCTTCCACAAGCTCCTCAACATCAACTCCAACACAATCACGGCCGTATTCCATAACACCATCACCACTCTCCACACCCTATTTCCAATATTTCCACTCCACCTAATACTATTATTATGATTATTCTTTTTACTAATGGTAGAGGAATTGATTTGGGGCAGCTGATCAGGATCATCGGCCCCGTGGCAGCACGACAACAACGCCGACATCAACGATATCCCGTCTCCCAACGCATGATGAAACCGAAAAACGGCGCACTTGTGTGCCAACAAAAGGTGTATTTCCCATGGCGGCTTGTCCGTGTCGAGTGGCGAGGAGACGGACAGATCGGCGAGGTAATCGTTAATTGCTTCCTCGTCGTCGGTGACCTCGCTGACGCGATCATGGTGGACGATGATGTGGCGGTTTATATCCACGTGGGTTTTTCTCCAGTATCCACTGGCGCGACGGTCTGTGACTAACAAGCTGGTGAACCTCGGGTGTTTGACCAAGATGGAGTTTTCGATAGCGGATCTAGCGGTGTCTATGTTGATGGGGAGTTTACCGGCGACGGCGCAGTGGATTATTGTGCTCATTTCTGGCGTGAGAAAAAGCCGGCTCGCCGGCGTTAGTGGTTCGTCTGTCTGTGTACCCATGTTTATATATAGAAAATGAAAAGAGAGAGGAGAGAGAATCTAAGTATGGTCTGAACTACGTACCAAGCCAGAAAGCTAATCCACTTCTTTGTCACCTAAATTTTACTTAAAAAGGGTAACTATACAGCTTTGTAACTCTTTCTTTACCTAAAATAACAATATTTCTTACGAGGCTCTCTTTACATGACTATTAATATATTTTGAAGTAAATTTGATAATTTCATAAATTTTTTGACATATAAATAATAAGTAAAATTTATCTTTATGTGAGAGAGTATCTTGTAAAATTAATACTTTTACTTATAAAAATATTAATTCTTTATATTTTTTGCAAGTTCTCTCTTTTTACTATGATCTCTTTTTATTATGATCAGAGATGTTTAATGTGTTACGTGCGTAATTATTTTGAAGAAATAATTATTGTGACAACAGTGAACGATTCACGAAAGCCATTTTATTAACAAAGATACGCAGCAAGAAACCAAAATACGTAGATTAAATGGATTCTAAATTATGGTATAAAAAAAACGCATGCTTAATAAAAAAAACACAATTGATGATAATGTTATAAATTAAACATTCAAGTTATTATTGTACATAAACTGTATATGGGTGTTTTGCAAATTCAATTAAAAAGATAATACAAAATTTTTAGTGTATAACAATTTTATCCTACACAACAATAAATCCAACATACTCAAAAATGATTGAATATTTGAATCTCATTAGTCAACCAGCATGCTATCACATGGATAAAATACTTGGACTTGGATGTTCCACGACTAAATAGATAAATTAATTTGGTAGTAGTTGTCATTTTTGGCTTGAATTACTATTTGTCGGAAGAGAAATGACTTCTTCCAACTTTATTTTGTTAGTAAAATCGCTTTTTGTCATACTATTAGCTTTACTTACCCAAAAAATAATTCTTCTTTAGGCATCCTATAAAATTGGAACATGCAAAATAAAATACTAACTCCATTTCAATATTAATAATAAAATTTTGAAATAAATTTAAAATATTTTTAAATTCAAAATCGACATTAATTTTTTTAGTTTTAATCAATACACCAATAAATATTATAAACTATTTACAAATTATTATTTATTGAAATAATATTATTTTATAATTTTTAATAAAACATCACAATTTTAAATTTAAAAATATTTTAAATTAATTTTTATTAAAAAATTATATTATCATGTTAAGGATATATTAAACAATTACTACACTTTTAATTATTTATAAATAATTATCTTAATTATTGCATAAGTATGAGTAATTTTTATTTTTTTTATTTTTTTTTTGTTAAGTTTTAGGGTGGGAGATTTGAACTTACCAACTAAGGCAAAGGATGCCGGTAAACGGAGGGAGTAATATATTAGCATAAGTGTTGAAAACTTACTGCTTCCGGAACTGAACATTTGACCGTCGTCATGTCGTCGAGTCTAAATCTGGCGGTCGCCAATTTTCTGGGCCATAGCTCCACCCCATCTCCCCCGCTCACGGCGGTCCTCTTATCCTTCTTCCACAAGCTCCTCAGCACAAACTCCAACACAAACACCACGGTAAACCATACGGCCGTCACCCCTGTCCAAGCCATATTTCCAATATTACTGGTAGTAGTATTCTTTTTGTTAATAGAACTGATTTGGGGCAGCTGAACAGGATCATCAGCCCTGCGACAGCACGACAACAACATCGACATCAACGAAATCCCATCTCCCAATGCATGATGAACGCGAAAGACGGTGCACTTATGCGCCATCAACAGGTGTATTTCCCATAGCGGCTTGTCTGTGTCGAGCGGCGACGAGACGGACAAATCCGCGAGGTAATCGTTGACCGCTTGCTCGCCGTTGTTGACCTCGCCGATAGGATCATGGTGGACGATGATGTGGCGGTCTATGTCGACGTGGGTTTTTCTCCAGTGCTCCCGGCCATGACTGTCTGTGACCAACAAGCTGGTGAATCTGGGGTGTTTGACCAAGATGGAGTTCTTCACGGTGGATCTAACGGCGTCTATGTTGATGGGTTGTTTCCCGGCGATGGCGCAGTGGATTATTGTGCTCATTTCTGGCCGGAGAAAAAGGCGGCCTGCCGGCGTAAGTGGCTCATCTCTTTGTGTACCCATTTGGAGTGAAGAGAGTTGTCAAAAAAGGGAAAACTGGGGGGAGAAACAAATTAGAATTTTAATATGTGCGTAGACGGAGACTGTCTAGTCCATATTTATGAAAGAGAGAAGCAAAAGAAGTTTCGTTAAAGAGTCCTTCTAATATATAGAGTAGTAGTTACTTGGAGTATACAGCATGAAGCCAGAAATCTTTTTTACTTATGTCACTAATATACAGAGTATTTATTACTATACATATCTTTAGGTTTATCCGAGTAACATTGTTTATTTAAAGACTTCATGCATGTGTTACGATAAATTTATATCAATTTATAATTATAAAACTTATCAATATATGATATTAATAAAAATTAGAAAAAATTACGTTACATGAATCATAATATATCAATTTGATACTTGTGACGAACTTTATAAGATTCATAACAGTCGGCAATGACACGTCATTTGTGATTCATAATATATATATCATTTTTCTTTTAAATATTCTTCTTTATCTCGTGTTTTATACATAAATTTCCACCTACCATGCCCAAACGAGCAATTACCAATTTCGTTAATTCCATTGCCAATTTGTACTAGGTTGTGAAATTTCTTATCAGACTTAGGAGTTGTTTGTTTGAATTTGAATGAGTTTGAATTTGACCGATTAAGTCATTCAGACCGTTTATTTTATAATTTTTAAACTCTGAATGCGCCTGAATGTATCTGAACGATTCATCCAGAAAATTGTGGCTGAATCACTAAGAAGCAGTACTGAATGATATTTTTACATACCTACCTCTATAGACAATTAAAAATTATATTTAATATCCATCTTTTTTTACTACAAATTTTGTTGTTTATAAATTGTTTATAATTTTTTTGTCATACAAATTGATCAATAATCAATTTAATGAATATTGTTGTAGTCTTTTGTTTTGATTTTATGGACTAATAGAATGTTATTAAAAAAATTAGTGTTTATTCCGAAAATTATATTACTAATAGTATACTCCATCAAAGATTATTCACAAGTTTATATTTAATTTTTCTTAAATAGTATTGTTTATTTATAATTATATAATAAATTTGTTCATAATAGTCCAGAATGGTAAAATAGAAAAATACATGTATTCAGATATTTTAGACAAACAATTATCAAACATATCATTTCATTCTATATTCAGAATTTGAATTTCTATTTCATTCAACTCATTCAAATTCTCTTATAAATTCAGAACTTTTCGTTCAATTTTTATGAAAGAGCACCTTACTAATTGAATCCAAGGTACAAGAAACACATGAATCGGATGTTGACCGTCACACCCATCTGTTTCTCTCTAATTTTGAAAACATTTAATGACTTGTACTAATGATCATCTACCCAATATTAGGAAGAAAAACGAAACATCTTCAATAGCCTACACTAAATATGACCAACCAAAAGAAAAAAAGTACATCCATGACCACTAGTAGTCGTGGTGGCGTACTAAGGAAAAATGATGCCAACAGAGCATCTAATTCTGATAAATGAGTTGTGAACATCAGTGTTATCAAGTCGTCGTCTAAGTAACGTTTAGTCGTCAAGTCAGAAAAAAATATGAAGGCATTTGGGTGACTTGATGCGAGGTGAGAAAGTCGAGCGCTCAACTAGAAAAGATGATAACTTGGACGACTTCGTAGCGCCTTGGACGACTGCATTTCAAATCGGGCGACTTAGAGAGTGTGGTTTGACTCAAACTTAACTGGGCTTAAAAAAATGAGCAGTTAAAAGCCTAAAACCTAATCGATCAATCGATCGCAACAAGCCAACAAGCAAACTACAGAGAGGGAGAAAGGGGAAAGCAATCGGCGTCGACTTCGGTAGCTCGAGACGACTTCGGCCTTTGTGTTTTCGTCAGTTCGCGACGACTTCGACTTCTACGTCTCCAACAGCTCGCAACCTCAAGTATGCTTTTTTTTCTTCTTCTCTTCTTCTCTTGTTCTACTTCTACTCTTATTCTGCCGTTATATCCTTCTACCTCAGCTCACGAGGACTTCTTTCTTTTATTTCTTTTTTCTTATTCTCTTCTTCTTTTTGGGGTATTCTGCTTATTCTTTTATTTATGTAAAGTAAGTCACGTGACTGCTATGTTGCAATGTTGTTGCTCTACTTTGTTGACTACTTTGACTGTAATTCTGCTCTTCTTTTTGGAATATGCTTTGGAGTCCTTCTACTGTGCCCGGGAGTTGGCGACCGGCTTGGAGCCCGGTCCAAATTTTTTTTCTGTTTAACTCTGTTTTTGTTCTGTATCCAAATCACACCTAAATCACTGTTTTTTTTTAAAATTTCAGTTCCAATAAATCACATAAATTATTTGGGAGTGAAAAAACAAAAAAAAAAAAAAAAAAAAAAAAATTTGACCGGGCTCCAAGCCGGTCGCCAACTCCTGGGCACAGTAATATTTTCCTATGCTTTGTTGCTGAAGAATAAAGCTTTGTTAAAAGTAGATTTCTAGAACCAATTGTTTACTGACCAACTTTCCTAATAAACGATTAGATTTAAGGAACCAATACTGCTCTGTTGAGACATGAGTGCTACTACTCAATTTTTTTAATATGATAAATCATTAGAAAAATAAATATATCAATATTCATATAAATATTAAATATATATAATTTTATTCGTATAAAATTTACATTGTTAACGACTTGTGAACGATTAATCGGGCACCTTGTCGCCTAAGCGCTTAAACTCCCGACTGTCCTATCGCCTCTACTTGTCGCCCTGATAACCCGACTGTCCTGTTGCCTCGACTTGTCGCCGTGATAACTATGATGAACATTCGTACCAAAATTTACAAATTCATCAACTTCCAATTCATGCAAGTCATGGCCACCCAAATTCGTTCTGGGAGCCATGTTCAAAGTCCATCTTTTTCAGCTTTCAAGCTCAAAAAAAACATGGACATACCAAAGTACAAGAAGCCATTTTTTTTCTTTCTTTTTATTAGTTCGACAATGATTAACATTACTAGTTCAAGTCCGGAAACGTGAGAAACCGTTTAGAGTTTAGACTATCACAAAAGATTCAAAAGAAACAAAAATTTGATTGTTTTACATATTGATTGTGTTACACATCCTTCACACTAAACAAGGCACCAAGCTATCCAGAATCCATTGGAGCAACATAAAAAAGCACAAATTGGCAAACGAGATGAGTTGATAATTTTACGCATCAGTGTCAATTGACCTTTATTAGTAAGAAGCTATCCATAATGAATGTTGAATCACATGATAATCCACAATGGAAATGGCTGTTCATGGCATGAAATCACAAGACCAAGCACGCAATTATGGACACTCACACCAGTAAGATATTAGCAGTCAGAGACAGTTAGGCTGCCCCAAATCAATTGTATTGTGAGTTGATCAAAGATTAGAACTGCCTAAAAATCCCTGAATAGCTTATAGCAAAAGTTGAATAAGCACTTGAAATTCTTGAAAGTGAAATCAGTTTGACTACTTATCTCAATGACAAATTGCATTTTGACCAATAAGTAATTGCAAAAATAAGAAATTCTTAAAAATTCTGATCTACACAGTTCAATGCAGATATTTGAGAATTCTACTCTTATCTCTTATGAACAAATTTTCAAAAATGTACGTGTTACTCTAAACACTGGATTTTTTTTACAACCCAACTACTAAAGGAAAAAAAAATCTCACAAAAACCACAAAAGTTTTGGAAAGAAACCAGGTCTTGTTGACTTGCTTAAATATGAATGATATATTCGAACTTTAGGCACTCGAGGTAAAAACTAAATAACAAAGCCATACTCAGACTGAAAACATCAAAACCAATGAACTGCAAAGGCTAGAAGATGACTGAGACTAAAATTTGAAAGAGTTTGTGGATTTCTAATAAATACACAAAGTTCAGGAACACTTGGCACTAGCGGAAGTTCAGGAACACTCACTAGCAGAAGTTCAGGAACATTAAGCACTAGCAATAGTATATAGGTATAAATAATCAATTTGGATCATTATCAGAACATATCAACCTTTGACATATTCTAGTCATCAACTCAAGAATCATTTACCATATCTTAATAAGAGTTCAATCCAGTGACATGGTTAAAGCAAAGGCATTTACATCTGAAAATTATTCTTTCTAAACTTTTGTCCCACCTAAAAATATAGACAGCCTTCAACAAATGTCAATATGATTATTTGAACTTAGCTTGGTTTTGCAGAAGATGCATGACCAATAACTAAAGCCTGAGACAACAGGAAAAAGGACTCGGTAAGGCACACATTAACAACCCCCTAAAATCCTAAGCAACCAAAGAAGCAATTGATCCACTGTGGAAAGGAAAAGGACAAGACACTAATCTCTCCGTGGAGCCAAAATTACGACCGGTTCAAGCCGCAAAATAATTACCTCCATCTTGGATTCCATGGTTCCATTATCCAGAAATAAACAACAAAACAAAGTTATATTTTATAAAAACTGACCAACTTATCTTTATTCAGAAACCAATATGGTCAATAAAATATACCTCAGAAGTAAATAAAAAATGGCCACTCAAAATGCATCAATACATATTACTTCAATTTTTGAACTTAATGGAAATAACAAAATTCACTAAAAACACCTTACTACAATCTCAATGAACTTACTTATGTTCATTGAAAATCTCTAACTAAGGTTTCAGGTCGATAATTTGAAACAAAGGGTTTAAAAAATTAACCAAGCAATCAACTAGGAGTATAAACTAAACAACAACCAAATAAAAGTACCAATTCATGATATATAACAAAAAAACATCAATAATAAACTCTAAAGTTTTAAATTCAAAGCTTTAATAACTCAAAACCATGATCTAAGGTTTCCGAGAAAACCTCTAATAAGATTTCATTTCAGGTCTATAAAACGAAAGGAAACAACAAAACATAGATAGGTAAAGTAACTCCATACAAACAAAATAAAGCTCTCAACGGTAAGATTTCTGGAACCTAGCACGAGCACCACGTCCACCAAACTTCTTCGGCTCGCACCTCCTCGGATCGGCGACAAGCAGAGTCCGGTCATACCTAACAAGAATGTCCTTGATCTCCTTCTTCTGTTGCTCATCAACGTACTTCTGGTAGAACGCGACGAGTGCCTTCGAAATGCTCTGGCGGATGGCGTAGATCTGAGAGGTGTGACCTCCACCCTTGACGCGGATCCTCATGTCGACGCCGGCGAAACGGTGGCGACCGAGGAGGAGGATCGGCTCGAAGGCTTTGTATCGGAGGATTTCCGGCTGGACGAGCTCGATCGGCACACCGTTGATCTTGATCAATCCACGGCCGCGCTTGCAGTGAGTCACCGCAACGGCGGTCTTCTTACGGCCAAAGCATTGGACGGAATCGGTTGGGGCTGTAGCCATGGTTGGTTTTGCTTCGGTGAAGTCTTCAGAACCCTAAACCTAGAGAATGCTTCGGAGGCGATTGATGGAGCGAGGTTGTGAGAGATCAATTTATGTGGGTTAAGGTAGGGTTTTGTAGATGTATGAAATGCCCGTGACTAAATGAATAATTACGAGTTATACCATTTTTATGGTGCATTATTTTGAGCCGAACTTTATTGGTCCCGGCTCCCTCTTGGGCCATAGATATTATACCATTTTTTATTTATATTAGCCCAATTTTTAATCGGCCCATTGCAACTGTTTGTCCAAATTTTAATTGGTCCACTGTAACTGCCGGCCCGCTTTTGATTTAGTAATTTGTTGGATCACATTTGTGTAATTTCATTAATGGATTTGTGTAGTTTGAGAAAATTAGGATTTGTTGGATAAGTAAAGTAAGAGTATTGTTACACTTATAAAGAAATTTTATAAAAAAAAATTTATAAAATGATATGTCAAAATGTAATTAGTAAAAGATTGATCATACTTGAGTGGGTTCCATAGTTGTAATTAATCAAAAACATACACACATCATTTTGTATTTATTTTTTGTAACCATTTTTTAGTAAGATAATATTGGTAAAGTAACAGATAATTAAGATTAAAAGTTTGCTCGACAATATCGGAGTAATTTCACCGTTCTTTTGATATTTTCTTTGTTTTCTAATAGTACCCTCAAAAAAAATTAATAGGTAAACTATTAGTTTTATGTTTTTATGTTAACATGTTCAAGTTACTCAACATAATTATAAAATTCAGCACGCGTTTTGTAAGTTTCTCTAAATTTTCTATAGCCTCTTTGAAATCTCCTAGACCCATAAATTTGAAATGTGTCCTTAAATTTACTACATTGTAAGAGTATAGACTCTCAAAAATAAAAACAAAAAATATACTTTCGAAAAAAGACTACAAAAACCCCATTCTTCCGGTATATTTAAAAAATAGATACAACTTATCAACAACTTCTATTTATATGTAGTATTATAATAGGAAAAAAAGGAGTGTGTTTTAGACACACAAATTTGTTTGTCTCCTACACATAATATGACGTAATTTTAATTGATAAAATTGTAAAATGTCAAAACTATCATTAATAAAAATAATGAAACGACAAAAATGTCATTAATAAATTCTCTTATCTTTTCAAATAATATGACCCATATAAACTTGTATAGTTATACGTGTCCAAGATACATACTCTGGTGATTGAAAAAATTATTATTGTGGATACATACATTGCACCTAAACTTAAAAAATTGCACTTTGCGGATGTATATGTCCGTGGTCAGTTTTTCAAAAATCGCAAATGATAATTGTACTCCACTGTAATATGCTACTTCTTTCATCTTAAAATAAGAGATATAATTTGATTTTTGAGGTTAAACGATGATATATTAAATTTTAAAATTTATATGACTCATAAAAATTTAGAATGAAATAAATTTTGTACTTAGTAGTTTTTGTTATATATTATACAATTATAATAATTGTGTCAACTAAAATTAAATAAATTCACATCAATTTGAATTTCAATATACCGTCGTTTAATCTCAAAAGTTAAATTGTATTTCTAATTTTAGAATAGGAGTATTATTTTATATATGCTTTTAAATTAATTTTATTGAAATAGCGTCTATATATATTTACTGATTTCACTTGTTAAGGTGCTAAAAGTAAGCTTTCATGTATTTTCAACTTATGATGTTTTTATGTATTTTCTTACTAATTATTTGGTTATTAAAATGACTGAATTTGTTTTCACTATATAAATATAGTGGTAGTAAATCAATTGAAAAATGATATATATTGCAAATATTTATATCGATTTTTTAATTATTAGTTACGTGGATAATTTTTAATAGTAACTTTTTTGTTAAAATATAGGTAATAAGTGAGGTCATCTTATAATTTTTATTAGTCGCATGTATGAATAAAATGTACATATAATGGTACTAAATTAATTAAAAAATAATATATATTACGATTGTTTATATCGATTTTTTAATTATCAATTACGCAAATAATTTTTAGTAGCCCCTCGATTCCGTTTTATGTGTCGTTGGAGGCCAATGCACGACTATTAAGAAAAATAATGACATTATATTGTGAAGTGTAAAATTTAACTTAAATTACTAAACTGCCCCTCTTTACTTGAGACCTATTTTATCTTTCTCTCTTCTATTCAATATCACATTCCCCAACAATAATCTTGGAAAAAGAAAACCCAATGTCAGAATCTTTCTCCAAATCCAATGTCTCACATTAATAATATCCCATTTACCCGAGAAAAATTCAAGATGAAAAAATCCCCCTATTTTCACATATTGAGATGACATTTTTCTCTTGCAGAGCTTACTTGTAGGTCCTTTTGTGTTCTTGGACTTAATATTTATCTTCTTTTTCAGATCACCATCTTCATCCTTCTCACTGCCCTTGGATCTCTCTCACCGTTCTCTCAAAAGATATTCCTGGGGCGACCCAACTTGGGAGAAACGGGTTAGGTCCTCTACTCGGGTCTAGTCCAGTAATGGGATCTCAATTCTGGCCACCAGTGCGACAGAGTTCGTCAGAACCCATCCTGAGCGACGTTTAGAAATCAGAGAAAGAATAAAAAATTGGAAACGTAAGTTGAAATTAAATAGGAGCATTGCACTTGGAAATAAAGTTGAAAAAGAAAAAAAAAATTGAGAACGTAAGTTAAGATTAAATAGGAGTATTACACTTAAAACGAAACCGAGAGAGGTAACTCTTTATTTAGAAAGATGTGTAATAAGTGGAGTTCTCTTATAATTTTTATAAATTTATGTATTAATAAGTTTCGTAATTATAATTTGACGTAAACTTATTGTAATACATATCGGGATTCAAATCAATATTGTGGGGCTTTGTGCACAACCTCATTCTCAGCGCTTTTAAAAGAGTAGTAGTAATAAATATTGTGGGCTTTCTGCACAACCTCATTTTCAGTGCTTTTAAAAGAGTGGGAGTATGCATTTGTCACATAAATATTTGTGGACATTCTGCACAACCTCATTATCAGTGCTTTTAAAAGAGTGGTAGTATGCATTTGTCACATAAATATCTGTGGGCTTTCTGCAGAACCTCATTTCCGGTGCTTTTAAAAGAGTAGTAGTATGCATTTGTCACATATAATGGTCTAAACTCTAAAATAGCATCAATTAGCAACATCCCAGATTTTGAAACTTCTTTTTTAAAAAACAAGGCTCCAATTGTCTGGATGTGCACTAATCGTTACTCCCTCGGTTCCTAAATAACCGACGTTATAGGATAATTTTTTTGTTCCCAAATATTTGACGTTATAGGATTTCTAGGAGAATTTATATATATCCATATAATCTTCTCTCTTCTTCCAATATCCTATTAGAGTCCTAAAGAAAATTAAAGATTTGAAAATTCTCTCTCTTCTTCTTATTGGAGTTCTATAAAAAATTAAATACTTAAGAATTCTCTCTCTCCTTTCTATTGGACTATTTTATCTTTTTATGTATATCTGTGCAATTCTCTCTCTCCTTCATATTGGATGAATAGACAAATGAATTGGAGTAATTAAGTTTCTTAATTAGTGTCCTTTGGCTGCTAACGTCAGTTATTTAGGAACCGAGGGAGTATCATGTACTCGAGTTTTAAGAAACTAAGAAAATGCACTATCAATTTTAGTACTCCCTCGATTCCATATTAAGTGTCGTTTTAGCTTCATGCACGTGAATTAAGAAAATCATTTAATACTATCATTTAATAATTAAAATTTGTATGAAATTCCATCACTACCCCTTTATGGGAAGTTGAAAACTATTAATACAAGGGAAAAAATTTCTTGGGATAATGAGAGAAGTTAGGGGTGATATGGGAAAGTAAATAATTTATTCTCCTAGAAAGTTGTAAACGACAAATAAATTGAAACAAATTTTTTCTTTTAAAAAGTCACTTATTATGGAATGGAGGTAGTAGTAATTGTTTTCTATTCCAGTTTTCAAATTAATATTATACGGTTGACCTATATAGATAGCATCTATCACAATTTCTAAGGACCATAATAATAATTTAATCTCGATTAACGTGTAAATTAATTCGAGAATACCCTTGCAATTCAAGCAAAATAAAAAAAAGACCATTTTGATAATTTTTTGATTTGTTATTGAAGTAAATTATTAGATATTTTAAATGAGCTTAAGCTATAACTTTGGACTTGATTATTGTGGTTTGTAATTGCATGTGCACCATTTAAATTTACAATAGCAAACTTATACCGCATCACACCACACGCACGGTCTTATAATTGTGAACACGAGATTGTTAATTATAGTTAATAATAGAAACCAAACATAAAATTTGTAATTGCAAATAGTGCAAAAGCCACACCAATTCGCACCATTTGATTATTGGTATTTTCTTATAAATTTACATAATTGCGAAAAAGGAAAAAAAAAATAACAGAGGCAAACAACAAATCATAAAGATCATAGAAAACGTTGATATTTGGCATCTTTATAAGTAATTTGGATAAAATTGTTCCAAATTTTGGTTAGCAGAAAATCAGCTGATACGGCGGCACAGAGTAACTCCATCACCAACAGGAAGCATACAAATCTCAATCCTTGGATCAGCGGCCAGGGCTTTGTTAAGCTCAATCACAAAGTCCCTGTAGTACCTAACGTACTTCCTCATCGGAGCATCGGCTGGTTGCGCCACCGAACCATTCCATAGGGTGTTGTCGTAGCCAATTATTCCCCCAACCTTAACCAAATCAATCAGCCTCTTGTGGTAGTTGATGTAGTTGTCTTTGTCTGCGTCCACAAATACGAAATCAAACGTCCCATGATACTTTCCCTGAAATTTCATTAAATAAATCATATGAATATACAAACATATGAGAAAGACATAATAAACTACGAGTCATACTTATAAATTTATCCAATCTCAGTGTTTATATGTTTTCAATACGTAACTGAACTTATACATCTTTAAATATAGAGAGACAGAGATTGATACTTACATCTTCGATCATTTGATCAAGAACAGGCAGAGCAGGGCCCTCTCTAAAATCAATTTTGTGGGCAACCCCGGCCTTTTCAATTATGGGAAGACCAATTTCATAGTTCTCTCTGTTTATGTCCATTGCTAAAATCTGCACCATTTTTATAACAAATAAAATTAAGCAATAATTAAATAAATAGTAAATTGAAATCTCTCTGTGTCATTCTGATTTCCCTTGTGAATACTAAAATTATACTTTATTCCCTAACGGCCTGTTTGTGAGTTTTAATATGGTAACTTACGACCAAATTAGATCATATGAACTAATTACGATTATGAACATACCTTTCCATCATCCGGAAGAGCAAGGGCAGTGGCAAGGAGGGAGTAACCAGTGTAAACACCAATCTCCATGGTGTTCTTGGCATTGATCAGCTTCAAAAGCATGTTCAAGAACTGCCCTTCATCAGCAGATGTTGTCATCAGATTCCTGATTTTCCAACAATTCAATCCATTAAAATCCTAAATCAATTTCTCATTTCAACACAAAATCATTTTTACAAAAAATAAAATAAAATAAAAATTAATATAAGAAATAAGCGAATCCCATTTTTATTTTTATTTTTATTTTTCAAAAAAAAAATTATGGTTCTGTATAAAAAAACAAACTAACCATGGATGCTTAGCAGTCACTTCTCTGAGCTCTTTCATGGCCTCTGGCTCTCGTGGGTACACACTGGTTTCAAGAATATACTAAAAAAGAAGAAGAAAATCAGTCAATTAATCATGAACAAAAATCAATTTTGATAGGAAAGATTGGATCTTTTTTAGAAGAAAGTGATTATAAACAAATGGGTACCTGGTAAAGAGCATCACTCTGCAAGAGGCTCTTGTGGCCAACTTCCTGATGTCTGGATTCACCATTTCCTGCCATTTCTATAAATATTTCTTAGCTTTTTCTCTCTTTTTACTCGCCGGAGATTCAATAATTGATTAACCTCAACCTGAACCTGATTTTGGGGAGAGAAATGGAGGGGTATATATGAAGAGAAGAAATCCGGTTCAAACCGGTGTATTTTCCTTCAAGGTGGTTAGACCGCTCCACCAACCCGGTCGGGGGTTGGTGAGATCCCTAACTGGTGGGTCCCATGCAAATCAATGGTTGAGATTGTTTGAGATATGTGAGAAGTGGTTGGGTTATAATAGAGGTTGATGTAGAGTATTATTACCCTTCTTATGGTTAGAGTGGGGTGAGACTTGGTATGATTTGGGGGTTGGTAAATTGTTGGTGAACTTAGCTTTAGGTAAAGAGTTGGTGACGACTAACGAGTGGCCACTATCATGTAGATTAGGTTCATTTTATTGTTAATCTAGTGTTAACCTACATTTTCTCCATGTTAAGACTAAGTAGTATAGATAAGTTTTAAAAATTTCAAGACGTGTTGATGTCATTTATCTACCTAATTAGGAGAATGGTGTTTATTAAATAGAAACCTTTTAACTCCGCAAGAAATCAATATTTTATCTGAAATTTTTGGCACAATTATTTTGCTTGTGAATGTGTTGATATGTTTTCGTAGTGGACTTCGTAACGTTTTATGATATCGTTCTTATCTCTTATCTTCAATCACTGTTATTTTCTGTTTTATCTTATATCTTTAATAATTTTTTGTCTTATCTCATATCTTTAGTAATATACTGACGTGAGGTATAATTTGTTTTTATTTGCAATTAATTTTTTAAATAAATAAGAATTATTTGTTATTAATACATGGATGAAACTGGAATTGTAATAGTAGATCTGAATGTAATAAAAATGATAATAAAGGCAATATTTGATAATGGCATGATTTAAGTCTTTTACCAAAAAAAAAATAATAATAATAAAATGAGTGAGTTCTTCCTTAACTAATTTACGTTATCTTTTGTTAGAAAGCATAACAGGGATAATCAAGACATTCTTGTAACTTGTTAACAAATAATTAGAAAAAAAAAATGGGTTAGCCCACTCTAGCTTGACAAGATGGTCCGCCACCCCCATCAACCCAGCTCTCCATTTTTCCCTTAGATGTTTGGTGGGTGGGTCCTTTGGGTATTTTGGTCAACCAAACTGGCTCGTCACTATCACCAATTAATATAATTCCTTCCTTTTATCTGTTTATCTATTTATTTTTGACGTGCCACTCCCACGAAAGACCCCAGAATGTGATGGTAGCCTGGTAGGTGAGGCTACGTTTGTTGAGCAGATAACTTTTCTTTTTTAACTAAAAAACAAAACCACAAAAGGAATATTCACCGTCCCCATTTTCTGACCAGATAAAATTTCATATCTTCACAAATCAGCATCATATTTGTTTATAAAGATTATAATTTTAGAATTATATTTTTATAAATTATAATTTTAAGTTTAAATAGTTTTAGTTATATATTTATTTTTTATGAGATTATTTATGGGATAATTTAAAATAATTTTATGTTATGTTGTCTAGGATTATTTAAAATAAAAGATTGGATAAAAATTTACCAGTTGTACTATCATATCCCTTCCACTAATAATAAAGATATCATATTTTCATTAGTTTAAGTATAAATAAATAGGATAAGATATATCGGTCTTTTTTAAACAAATTGAAAAGTTAATTTTGTCTACAAATTTTTAATCTCAAACGGTAAGAATTATAATACCTAGATGAATATTTCAAGTTATTTTATTATCCCGGAACTAATAGTTTCAAGTCTATTTTTAAAAATAAATAAGAGATTTAAATTAATAATCTAATCTCAAATATAATCATTACAAATAAACATAACTTAGAAGATTCGTGATTGTTATTAACAGCCCGTGCCTATTTAAAATGACTCATTTCGGCTTTTTGCGGTTTTTGGTTTTCTTCTCACCCCTTATCCACTATAAAGTTTTTTCCTTTTTTATTTTTTGGTTTGAGAAACAGTAATATAACAAACCTGTCTATTTCAATCTATGATTCTTGAATTGGTACTGCTATAATTTGTCATTTTGGTAAAAGTTTTGCCTTTGAACTTGTCTTATGTAAACTGAGATTCGGAATCTGACTTATTTATCTCCCCTGAGCCGTTTAAAATCAAAATCCAGTGGATGCTATATCAATTTGTATATTCTTGGGCCGTGAAATTAATTATTTGCTATATTAAGGCAGGCTGGTTGCGCAGTCAAAAAATTACTACAAAAGAAGACTGAGCCCAACATATTTTCTAATAACATTGCAGTTATTTTAAATATAACTTCCAAGGACAAATGCTACTTTAAATTACTACTCCCTTCGTCTCAAATTAATTGCTCAGTTTTGACTTTTTAAAGTCAAATTGACTATTTTTAGAATTAATAATTAAGCATATATAAATATATTTCTAAAATTATAAAAATTGGGGTTAGTAATAAATTGTATATACTTTCTTTTGGTTGTAATATCTTCACCTATATTTTAGCAAAAATAGTAAAAAAATTAGTTTTAAAAATGATCAATTTGACTTTAAAAAGTCAAAATTGAGCAATTAATTTGGGACAGAGGGAGTATTTCAAAACATAAAATATTTTTACACTTGGTAATGCCCATTATACTTAAAACTTCTACGAAAAATAAGCCATATCTCCAACATAATTAGCATCCTTACAACAATCAAACTTCTGATCATGCAACAATTAATCACCAAATTCATCACACAAAGCCCAATAATATTCCCCCATAAGCAAAACCTTATGAGGTATTGAGCACGCCCCAATATAAGTCATCCCAGTCTTAAACTCCGTTTGGATTGGTTTAGTTAAAACAACCCAATTCTTTGAACTTGTAATAAGTTTTAAAGGCTGCATCAATGTAAGTGCTGCAATGAAATTTTCTTCAAACTAAATCGGGCATTGGGTCGAGAAATGAAACAAGTAGATGATACCTTCCATCCCTAAGTAAATACTGAGGTATAGCTACACTGTAACTATAGACCATGAATTCAATAATTTCCTAACTTCTATATCCTTTGTATAAAGTTGATGACTTTAGAGTTTGAAAAATATCCTTTTGGTCATGAAAACCAACTACAATGCTAAGAACTCTTGATAATGAATCATGATGATGTTTTGACCTTCGGTTTTGGATATGGGTCGTCGGTGCTCTATTGATCCCACCAATTCTGCACAACACGTTTTCACAGTGGACAAAGGGATTGCGGAGTCATAAAATGACTGCGGCTTGGGTCAATATAGAAAAACAATATATCAACCTGTATATAAAAGGCGAGTGTAAACGTCTAACCTTCTCAACATTGTTAGAATGTTCTTTATAAAATAGAGGGATGTGTCCATTCGGTATTCCCATCCGTTCGAGACTTCTGGGGGACCAACTCATGTGGGTATGACGGTACTAATATCGTCAGTCAATATGCCCCACTTGAGGCTCACGTGGCCCGAAATTGACATGCGTGAGCCTCGCCTAATCCGTGGGCCTCAGGCCCTCATGGATTGGGCTCCTTGGGCTTACTTCCCAACAAATCAACTACAATTTGAATTGTTGTGCTTTCTTCTGGTACACAATCTTCAACCTAGTCCAATAGACAATTCGACAACAATTTAGGGAGTCCGGTTAGGGTTTCAAATGCCATGGATACTTCTTCAAGCTCACTTGGGCTTGGGATTCCGACCCCGAACCATAAATTTATGCAGAGAACGCGGCAAAACTGTTTGACACAGAATTTGGAAATGGGTTCTTAAACTCCGAACCTGCATGAAAATTCCGCGAAATAGGAGCGGCTGGGCCGGTTTCGAATCCAAAACTGCTCCTGAGTTGGACTAAAAGCACCAAACAGTTTTGGTCAAAAAAATGCTACGTTCCTTTTAGTCCAAGGCTGCTATTGAGTTGGGCTTAATAGGCCCACTATGTTGAAGTCTTAAACATAGTACTAATAAGTACCATGATACAAATGAGCAGTAATAACCTCTCAGCAGTACTTTTTCTATTTTTTTAACTGACGTTTTTAAAGAAAACATAAAGATTAAAAAATAGAATTAATGTTTGTCTGATCAATTAATTAAATATAATATTTTTTTTTAAAATTCATTAAAAAAATAAAAGAGAAATAAATTGACATTTAATACAAAGATAATAATATGTTTTACTTAAACGAGTCACGAAGATTATGTATTTACATGCCTAATAATTTATTTTTTGTGGAACAAAAGTAATTTATTTTTGTAAGATAATTTAGGAAAAACTTTTATTATTTCATTTGGGTCCACATTAATTATGAAAAAGTATTCTTTCGTCTGGAGAAAAAAAGTTATCCTATATTTTACGTTATTTTTTTTAATTTTAAAAAATCCAAAAAATGTTTCCAAGTCTATGGAAGAAATGAGATTTTTGTCAATAATTATTAATCTTCCTAATTTATCAATAGCAACAAGATTTTCATTCCCAGTCCAGATTCTTGTGTACCAATTGAGATCTAAAGAATAAATTTTACTTTTCCAAAATGTAGAAAATAATGAAAAAATTGCAATAAAAATCAAATTAGTGTCAAAATTTGACAATAACACTTTCTAAAAACAAATGTACTGTGAATACTTTTTTAAATATACATATATAATAGTAAGAATAATACTAGAGACACAAACTATTTTACAAACATTTTACAAATTTGCTGATGTGGCACTGTTGTATTGGTGATAGTGTTGTAGTGAGAAGGTGTTTTTTTTTAACTATCACTAGTATAACAGTGCCACATCAGCAAATTTATAAAATAATTTGTGTCTCTAGTATTACTCTAATAGTAATATCCATTCAAATATACAGTACTACTAAATGGTACTCCCTCTGTTCCTAAAAGATTGTCGTTTAAGGTTAATTCACGTAGATTAAGGAATACAATTACTCCTTATGAAAAATACTATATTACCCTTGCTTTAATTATCTCAACTAATTATTAACTTTGTAGATTCCAAAAAGGAGTATACTACTAACCATGAGATTATGAAGAAGAAGTATTGGGAAGGGAAGAGATTTGTAAAGACATTTCAACAACCAAGAAGGGTTTTGTATTTTTTTGAGAAAAATCATTAAGTAGGAGAACTTTAAATAAGGGTAAAGTTGGAAAAAATTACTCCATCCGCATTGATAAACTCAAAACGTCAATCTTTTTGGAACAAAAATTACTTCCTAAAACGACAATCTTTTAGGAACAGAGGGAGTATAAAAGTACAACAGTCATCGTATCTAGCCAACTTCAAAACTCGTAAAGTCAAAAAACAATAGATTTCTATCATAATTACTCACCAGATTTACTGCGGAAAGCCATAATATGACGACTAATCCGACGGCTCAAAATCGTTGTAAATCTCTCGTTGAAATTGTAAGCACCACATTGTCTACAATCATACATTTTTTACTCTACCAAATGTTTTTTTTAAGTCTTATCGTTACATATTACGATAAATCTAAGTAATTGATATTTTTATAAGTAAAAATAATACTCTTTCTGTTTCAAATTAATTGTTCAATTTTAATTTTTTTAAATCAAAATGATTATTTTTAGAATTAATAATTAAGCATATATAAATATATTTTTAAAATTATAAAAATTAAGGTTAGTAATAAATTGTATATACTTTCTTTTGGTTATAATCTCTTCACCTATATTTTAGCAAAAATAGTAAAAAGATTAGTTTTAAAAATGGTCAATTTGACTTTAAAAGGCCAAAACTGAGCAATTAATTTGGGACGGAGGGAATAATTTTATAAAAAAATTTATTACATAAATAGTAAATGAGTTTCATACTCATGTTAGGAGAAAAATCTTGTGAAAATATTAATTCCCTAAATTTATATCGATAATAAATATTGAGACGTGAATATCTATCTATTTTAAGAAGTGACTATATACAGTCAGTGACGTTAGTAGTATAACTATCTCATATTATTTTTCTTATACCTCTTTTGTCCAACAACTCTATTTATATTATTATTTATTTTTTTTATTTATTCTTTTAAATTTTATAAAATATTTTATTTTATCCTATATAATTTACAAATACATCGTGTGTGTCATCGAATACCGATATAAATTGATTGTGAACATATAAATTATTTTCTAAAATTTATAGTCAATAACTATTAACAACCATATTAAATAACGACGTATTGAGAATATTAAAAGAATAAAGAAAGGGCCCATATTATATTCTGTTTTATTTATTTTCCTTAATCAATCAATTAATAAAAAATAAATAAGGAATTAGTGCTTAACTCCTCACATCCTTCTCCACTCTCTCTCTCTTCATCCACACCAATTTTCATCCATATTTGCTAAATGGCCTTGTCCTGTACCCAAAACGTGGACTAAAAGGGAGAGAAAGAGCTCAGATTCTCATAAAAACTTCTTACTCTTCACCGACTTCTGTTATTTTACTTCTACCCAGAAAAACAATCGGTCGATTTGTTCATCCATTCCTATCTTCTTCAGGTACTTTTTTCCCCTTCTTCTATAATTTGAATTTTGAAATACCCATTTATCAATTTTCTTAATTTCTTTTTTTTTTTTGGATTTTCTTTTTTTTTGTTTGATAAAATTAACTTTTTTTTTTGGTTGCATGTTGATGTAATTGCGAGAGTGAGAAGAGGGATCTGTGGATTTTACAATCTGGTTGAAAATTTAGTGTTTTTGGTTGTTTCTTCTGTATGAATTTAGTTTGTAAATGTTGCTATGTGGGTTTGTTTGATTTTTTTTTGCATTGGTTTTATCGAAAGATTCCACCTTTATGTGTCTGATAGACAACCCACCAAGCAGTGGCTTCGGTGATATTCACAAAGTTACTACCTTTTTGTGTCTTCCTAATTTTCGTTTAATGTTGGGTATTTTAATTATGTTTGTAAAAGTTTATTCTATGTTGTGAACTGAGTTTGTGGATGAAGAATGCAGGTATATATGTCTTCACTATTTCATTGTTTTTATTTATTTTTTATTTTTTATTGTTTCACTTTCTAATTAAAATCTTTGTACAGGGTATTTTTAAGGATGTTTATAAATGTAATGAAATGCAGCATTGATGATTCTACAATTGTTCTTCATTTAGATTTTATTAAATTTTCACCTTAGATTTCAGTGCTCTGATAATTTTTATTTTAATAATTTTTTCCTAGGTCACACTTTGATATTTGACTTGATTGTATTTTGTAGACAGGTGACTATGAAATTAGTGCACGCACACAGAGGTATCAATTGGGTGAAGCTAAACTTACAAAAATGAGCATATAATGATTAAATGGCTCCTTTTTAAGATTTTTCATTGTTTTTGAACTGGTCACCTTTCTTGTTAAGGCTTAAAATATTATTGGCCAAGGGAGACTGCTCATGATTAGAGTAGTTTCCAAATACCTGGTTTGGAAAGAACTATTCTGCTGGTTATGAGTTGTTGTAAATACCATTGTTCTGAAACTGTACATTGTTTCCCTGGAACTTATTTATATGGTGCTAGATACCACACTTGCCTAATATATACATGGCTAGGCTACTATTAATGCCTAGTTTCTATGTGTAGTATTTACTAGTTTGAGTTGTAAATCCTACAAAAAAACTTTAAATTTGGGTAAGATGTACATGTTATCTGGGAGCCCCGAAGTATTGAAGTTTACTAAATAAGAGAGACCATATATGGAGAACACATGTATTTTAAATTTGATAGAAACAATGGAGCCATTTGGTACTACACATACAGCATATCTTTCTCTGATATGGTTGCTAAAGCTCAGATGATTCATATTTTTTTCCTATTTGTTTTTTGCGTTTTAAATCAGATTCTTAGATTACTATACATAATTTTAAGTATTATCTATCTACACTTAAATATCATGGTGCATGGAAAACTTGTATAAAAGGTTTAACTGGTCGAGCCAATGCTTTCTTATATAATTTAGTGCTTCTGTTTTGATTTGTTCAATCACTTTTAGATGTTACGCGTTGAGTCCAGTTATATATTGCTTTTCTTCCTTTTCTGCTTACAGGTTTAGTTTAACAGTACTCAAATTAATAAGATGAGTAGAGTTTGGAGAATGACAATAATGCTTCTATAACTTGATATCAAACTCAGGTATGGCACAGAATTTTATTTAAATTAGTAAGGAGATAATTATGTAGTGACACTAAAGATTGTTCTCCTATTTTTGTGTTTCAGATTTTACTCTTGGGAGCTCTCTCATAAGGAGTATCGCAGTATTATACTATCAATTCTGCTCTAGTCTTTGAATAGGCCCTGATGCAAGGGCAAAGGAGTGCCTTAAATTCCTTCCCTGAGATCGTTGATCTAAACCAGGAATATATTTCCAATAATAACAGTATGGATTATCCTACTTGGAATGACGTGCGAAATCCAGTGGAGAGTCGGTTGCCACATAATTCAAGGAGTTTTAGTGGCTGGGACTTGGGTGAATCTAGCTCTAGTGCAAACTTGCGAGACCATATCTCTGGTGATGGGTTAAAAATGGAACATGGTCTGTCTTCTTCATACAGTGCTTCTGCCGCGGCTGAAACAAGATTAGAAGAACGTAGATTTGAGCCATCTAATATCCTTCTTCATGACAGAGTTAGTAATGGCCCTGGAAGCAATCAGGTTACATGGGGACCTCCAAGTATGCAGAGTTCTGGTTCTGATCATTATCCTGCAAACGTAAATTTAAATGCTAGATATGCTGGAAGTGATGATGACGGGGGTCAGGGTATTGGAGCAGGTATACTTCCGAGTTTCTACACGTCAGGCAGACTAGATGCAGAACAGATCCCATCTGCCAGTATGCCTTCTGGTGACGTTGGGACTTCTTCTCGAAATTCTGGTTACTTTGTGGAGGAGGATGATGGATCAGGTTCTTCTCTGGGAAGTTGGGGTTTATCTTGCAAGAGAAAGGCCCTTGAAGGTACTTCGGCTCAGCCTTATCCTGGTGGGAATACAAGCTTCTTTCCCCAAGCTGTGAACACTATTCCCCATATTGTTCCTTCCCATCATAATGCTTCTAGCAACTTGAGTACATCCTCACAGGCAGTGAATTCTCTAGGAGTTAGTCGTTCTGAACAGCTGAATTCAAGATTTGGGGTTGGTATGCGAGGAGTAGCTTCTGATGTCTTTCCTCCTTTAAGTGTTACTGGGACTGCAGAAAACTCCACAAGAAACTTTGGAGCAAGAGGAAATCTAGGATATCAAGAACCAGTTCCATTCAATTTACCATCAGCAGGGAATACCATTAGGCGTTCTAGTAATCGCTCTTCCCACCAGTCATCTAGATCTATATCATTTAGTGATTCTTTAGAATTCAGACCAACAGCTCCATTACCGTCCAATTCAACCAATCCCTCAAACCAGCCTCATTTGATGCTTGGTCCTGGTCTGACTAGAAACATGCCTTTAACTTGGAATGACATCCTTACTTCAAGAACTGGCAGCTCATCAAGTTCTCTTACACTTCCTGGAGAGAGAGGTGCAGGATTACATGAAGACACGAGCTTTAGAAGCACCATAAGAAACAATGCGGAGCATCCCATGTTTGTTCCAGTAACTGAGAATAGAAATTTGGTTCAAGACGCAACTAATTGGAGTTTAGGTACTGGGAGTACAAGCAGTCCTGGAGGTGTCGCTTCTAGTTCTCGTGTGGGTCCCAGTTCTAGTTCACGCCCTTTTCCTACTGCATGGTTACCTCATCACAATCCCCAGACACAAAATCAGCTCAGATTGTCAGATTTTGCTCCGTGGACTCCCTTTCAATCTGTTGAATCTGAGGCTGGAGTTACGAGAGGGCATTTTTCACCATTTGCATCTGGGCCTTCTTCTCCTGAAGAAACAGTGATGCCATCTGGATCCAGTAGCCAGGGCCATCGTCAACCATATTCAAGGTCTGCTTTGTTGATGGAGGTACCAGGTGATGATGTTAATGGTTGGCGTTCTTTAGTTGCTGATATTGATGGAAGGCAGAGGCTGGTATCTGAGGTTTGTGATCTAAAAAATTTATTCTATGGTGCTTATGATGTCTATACATCATGGATTCAGCTATATGACCTGTTTACACCTAAAAATTCTACACATGCTTCGACATGCAGCCTTTAGGTATGATATGTGATGTGGGATGTATGTTAAAGAAATTAAAACTTTTCTTGGTTGATGATGCGGAACTTGTGTTACTAGACTTGGGATCAGTTTGATTTAATTCATGTAATTATGGAGTTGCAGACTATGTGAGACTAAATTAGTTTTTAGTCAATTAGCACAATTTTGGGTGTTTTGACTTTCTAACTATAGAGTCCAAGTTGTAGCAGTATTAGGGTTTTATACTAGTCCCATAAACATGATGTAAATTTCGTGCATTTTGAACTGTGTTGATGATTATTTTGAGTAAAGCTTTGCTCTTGTTGCTGGAGGGCTTCACTTGTACATTGTGAGGAAGAAGCAATCTTAGCCTGTAGGCTGATGAATCCCTTGTGAAGGTGCTACAACTTCTCTTTCCACATTCTCAGAAAACTCTAATCTTATTGGGCATCAATCTTTCCCATGCGATTATGAGTGGAGTTTGACATTGTTGTATTGAACACGATTTAACAGGGAGGTAACCATCTGGTACACACAATTTTCGGTGATCAGTTAGTCATTCTCATCCCCCCTCTATCTGTTCTCTCTCTCTCTCTCTACATTAATCTATAAAAGGTTCCAGATACTTAGAAATTCTATTAATTTCCTTGAAATGTGTGCTCATGTTCTTGAAGCTGATGTATACAGTCTTATTATCTCAGAGATTCCTTTCCTACTTTCTTCTCTTGTCCTTTTTGAATTATATTTATTATAACTTTTTTATTTAAAAATTACCAATAGGGTACTTCGTAATCCTTGTGATGGCTAATCAAGTGTTTTGTTACATGATAATCTTTTTGTGCTTCTTTTTGCCCTCGTTCATAATGCTGTTAGTCTTGTTTTCTTCCTGTGATAGTGTGAAATTTAGGGTTGCACAGGAATTAATGAAATATCATTAAATTTGGTAATGTCCAATAACATAATCATACAGGCGCTTTGGGCTATCGTTGAATGTCTTATTATTAATGCCAATCTCTTATGTCAATTACAATATATTGTTTTTGATATCTTTTGCAAAATCACAAGCTGTCATATATTTTTTCAACCACTTTCATACAGGTTGATTTTGGTTTTACAATTCCCCTTTCTTGCCGAACATATCGACCATGTTAGAGCCTGTTTGGTTGTCCCCTCAATTTGAATGGAACCATTTACGTTGTTGTATGGTATTTTGATATGTAAACTTCTCATTTTGAATGAACTCACTTAGAATTGTAAGAGAGTACCAATTTATTCCTAGGTGCTTATCTTTAGATTACATGAAATGACATGATTCATTGTTTTGCATGTCATTTTCTATATGAGTTTATTCAAAATCAGAAGTTTACATATCAAAATACCATACAACAATGTAAATGGTTCGTAAATGGTTCCATTCATTTTGGGGACAACCAAATGGGCTCTTACACTTTGTTTTAGACCGAATTCTTGGTGTTGTATGTGTATAGCATCCATGCTACTTAAAACCGTAATCCTTTTTAATTTTACTACATATCGCTCTTTGCGTCCATAGCTGCATGATACTTGAAATTTATTGGGGCTTTCCTCTGCTTACTGGATTTTCATTCCCTTCTTAGCTTTAAAACCACGTCTTTCTCTATCTTGAATTGTGAAAGACATAAATGAGAATGAACCAGAGAATTAGGTATTAAAATAGAGTTATGGAATTCATCTAATGCATCGCTTTTAATTAGAAAACTTCGGAACAAAGATCAAGTGGATGCATAATTTTGTCTTATATTCCATAAACAAAATTTTACCTTTTATTTTAGGGTTAAGACAAAAAATCTTTCTTTGCATTATTACATGCACTATGGTGATGGCTCAGTTTATTAGCTTCAACCCCTTAATGAAGACCCCTAATAATATGAAACCCATGTAGTAGTTTGAACCTTAATCAACCACCAAGGAGAAACAAGTTTCGTGCTCCAGAGGACAATTATTGTAGTAGATTTGAGATGGGGCTGCTTGGAATCAAGTATCCTGTTCAATATTGAAGTTGCATCAGAGTTGAGGACTGAGTATCACTTCAAAACTATTATCCTTGAATATCTCAACCTAACCGGATGATAAGGACTTAACTTAGCTGCGGGGTTTATGGTGAAAGATTTTCTATAATCTTTGAAGAACAAATATCCTTTTTAAGGAGATTTAGGATGGAATTAAACTCCTTCTCTTTGGCTTTTATCGAAGTAAAGGCTTAATTGCTTTCCGATATCAGCATAATCGAATAAGCAGGTTGATAGTTCTGATGGTTCCATGAGTGGTCACCTTTTACCTTTATGAGGGGGGTTTGGAGGGCTAAGAGTCTGATTAGCTTTTTACTTTCATTTTTTAGTGTTGTCTTGGAAGATTTTTATTCTAGTGTTTTCTCTCTTTGCTACTAATATGATAAATTTGTTTTTTTTAATTTACAAAGAGAGCCATCTAGGGTTTTTCCAACAAAAAACACGGCGTAGAAACAACATTCTTCCCCTCTGCCCCAGTAGATGAGGCTTGAGCTAAGCCTTAATATGCTAGGTGAAACTTTCTTTTGTGAATAAATTTATTACCAAAACTTTAAGTGATGAAATAAATATGCATTATATCAAGTAACTGTGAATTAGCACTGATATCGTCATATTGAGTTGCACAAATAGGACCAGTAAAAAAAAAAATCAGTTGTACAAATAGGGTTACCAGTGAGATTATTTCTAAAAATAAAAAATAAAATAAATGAGCACAAACATCTCAATAGCTCAAACTAACTATCCACATTCCACAATGTTAATAAGCTAGGGTTTTTTGACAAGGATCATAGATCTATATTGGGAGAGGTACGATTCTTTTAAAATATTGTTCCATAACTAGCTTTGGAATTCAAAAAGCATTAGCTACAATAACGAGGGAAAAACAGTTTATTTCTCGGTAGCTGTTAGGCACCGGTCAAAGATAACAAATAAAGTATATTTTTGATATTGTTTTCTATATGTAGTAAAATGTGGAATAGTCATTAACGCGGAGTATTATTTTGTTGTGTTGAAGACTTGAAGTACCACAATAACAAGAGGGAATCAGGGGAGGTACAAAGGGAATTGTTCAAAGGCACGGTAGCGGCGTATGTTGCGGAAGGTTTCTTTTCTTTTTCTTTTTTTTTTAAACTCCGTTTTGGGTCGGGCTTCAGTTTTGGGCGATACGTACCGTTAAACTAGAGCTTCAAATTTAGTTATTTATTATTATTATTTTTTTATAAGTTAAGATGTAATTACTATTACTCCTTCTATTCCCAGAAAGAATCCTATTGTTTGATAATATTATTGTTATTTTATTACTCCCTTTATTCACAAAAGAGTCCCATTTGACGATTTTCTATTATATCGTACCTTGATTCCTCCTTTACCTCGTTATTCTCCTTGATTTCTCCATTACCGTTAACTTTTTCTGTTATGGAGAAATTTTGCCTATACGCAGCTTAACATTGATAATGCTTGAAATTACGATTCATGACTATTATTGGATTGGTGAGTAAGGAAAGCAAGATTTCGGCAACTCGGCCGCTACTTTGAACCATGGTAGAGCCTGTTGAGGGAGTATGTCTAACGTTAGTGAGAAGTTGATCTTGTAGAACTACCCTGATTGATAGAAGATCACATCTCTATATGAATTGTTTTTTTTTATTAATAAAATTTATGTATTATTAAGGGAATTGGCTGTTCAGATCATATCTCTGCAACATAACACTTACTAGTAGAATCTGTTCTTTAAATATATTATGTTTTGTATTATGATATCTTTTTGGATGTTTTTAGTATCTATATTGATCTGCCTTATTTCCTAGTTATATATGGTCAAAGGTACTGGTTTGTTGTAGTTTCAATTTTCTAGTAAATGCATACATTTGAGAAATACCATCTGAACTAATTTATAAAATTGTTTTTTTATCCGACAGATTCTGACATTTTATCCTATTTCTATATAACAGATTCGCCACGTCTTAAATGCCCTGCGGAGGGGTGAAAACTTACGCGCTGAGGTTTGATTTTTGACTTTTGTAATAATTCATTATTAATTTATTTACTTTTATGTGCTGAGCTGTCTAACTAAACATATACTAAAGAGTATCTTATAAGGTAACATGCCTTTTTGGACTCGCTTATGATTTTGGCTTATTTGAATTAATTAGATATTGAGTTTATCTGATTGTTCTGATTGTTAAAATAATTTAATAAACTGTTTGGATTTGCTAATCTAAAATTTCTGAAGACGAGAAATGAGCGGATAAACTGTTTGGATTCGTTTATTTGAAGACGAGTACCCCTGCCTTAAGTAACTGAATCAAATAAGCTGGATTCTAAAAATCTGAAAATTGACTCTTTGTCGAAATCTTATTAATTGGACTTAAAAAGCGACTCCAAACATCTGAAGTTTACTTATTTGATTCTATAAAAAGCAAAATCGTATTCTAAAAAGCCAATCTCAACATGCTCAACCTGTCCTTTCTCTTTCCTCATTAGGAAAGTAAATGGTGTAAATAAGTCTTCATAATATTTCTCCGAGAATCTTACACATCATAATGAAACCACAAAATGAGAATTTTTGAGACTGAAATATAAAAGCACTTATCATTTAGTGAATACATATTGAAACAGCTTTCTTCTGAGATACTCTGTTGATTATGCCTCTCTTTCCTGACATCAATGAAATATTACTTCTGAAAATAATTTGACATGGATTGTTTTGCATGATAGGATTATATGCTCTTTGATCCATTTATAAATGGGGTTGCAGAGCTTCATGACAGGCACAGAGATATGAGGCTCGATGTTGATAACATGTCTTATGAGGTAACATAGTGGCAAATCTATTTTCCTTACATTGTACTTTCGATCGGAAAGGCAGTCCCCTTAACAACATATATGAATGTCAGGAATTGTTGGCATTGGAGGAACGCATAGGCAACGTGAACACCGGATTGAGTGAGGAAACCATTTTGCAGTCCATGAAACAGCAAAAGTATTTATCCTTTATGATAGGAGGTGCCCCATCAAAAATAGAGCCATGCTGCATATGTCAGGTGAGAGCCATGTTCAACTACTTTGCTTGCAAGGGTCAGCCCTCTCTCCCCACCAACACGAGTAAATATTTAGTTGTAAGGGTGATAAAATCCTTAATTATCACCACGTGTTTCTGTATCTTCCCTTTTAACTTTTTTTCTCACCCGTCATGTGATGAACTCATGAAAGAGATAGATCCACTGTGATAACTAAAGATATATATTTCGAGTTCTTGAACTGTGTTTTTGTTGTGTTATTTCTCTGCAGGAAGAATATGTCACGGGAGAGACAATTGGGACGCTGGACTGCGGACATGAGTTCCACACCGATTGCGTTAAGCAGTGGTTACTACAGAAGAATCTGTGCCCCATTTGTAAAATGACGGCATTGGCTACTTGAGAGTATCCATATTCTTGGAACGTAAGACTACAATTTTCTTCTCGTGAAGGATCATTTCGTCTATTTCTTGCTTGAGTACTTTTACATACTATTATTGTAACTTATTCCTCCATCAAAAACCCTTTTTTTGGTACTTATGGACTAACATGAGTTGATGAAAGATGGTAAGGAATTACAAGTTATACAAGAAAACATGAGTAGTCAAGGGATAGACTTGTACTCTTTTGATAACTCTGAAAGCTCTGTGATGTTTTCCAGAATAATTTTTTAATGACATATAAATCTGTAAGACAATGAATCTGTTTCGTTATTGTTGTATAGCTTGTGTTTATTGTTTCGGCTTTTAAGTAATGAACTTTATATGTTTGAATTATTTGTTTAGAAATAATAGAGTTTATAGGGTTATGAATTGTATAAATTCAGACCCTGATTTCAGGTAATTTAAATGACATTATGATGAAAATCTACACAGAAGGAAATGTGTAGGATAGTGTTCAAGTATAATGGACTTATTGGGAGTATATATTTGAATTTACGTCGAATCTGTTGAATTTATGGTTGTACTGTGAGCTAAGGAAGTGATATATCTTGTGACTTTATATGTTGATTTTATTGCAAGTTACGTGAATAACTATAATTATTAATATTTTGTGTTTGATATAGTGAGTTAACTTTATAATCTTACTCCATTCTATGTATTAAAATACATAGCAATCGTAATTTGACAAAAAAAATTTGCAGTACATAATAAGACTCGGTAGTTAATTATCGTTGGTCCATAACCTTACAATCCTCGCAAGAAAAATCTTATTACTAGCTTAGTGGTGCAGTAAGTCTGTACTTAGTATGTTAAAAAAAAACATATCTCTAGGGTAATTCTTTCTTTAGGATAAGAAGGATTATTTTACAGGGTATATAGGGTTTCAAAAATAATTTGAGCATATAGACAATATGTATCTCCCTTCCACTTGTATATCACCGTTTGGGCAGGGACGAAGCCAGAAAAAATTCTCAGTGGGGTCAAAATTATGACTAAGTTATAAATAATTTGACGGGGGTTCGGGGACAGCGCTCCCGAGCCAAATTTTTGTAATACTTTTGTACTTTTGAGTCACACACACGTGTATATATGTATATACTATATTACAATGACAATATAATAAGTAATAATATATAGTATATATACACTATATTGACTCATAACAGACTTTTTTAATCACAACTGTTCATAAGTAATTAATTCATTAATCATTTTTAAAAATAATATAAATTAGATTATTATTTAGTTTAAAATATTATAGAGAGATATACATATATTAAGAGGATATGAGTCATATGAGGTTAAAATTTGATTGACAAATTATAAATTTTCAATTTGACCCCGTATAATAGAAAATTTTTAAAATTTTAGTGGGGTCAATTTATATATAATACTTAAAATTTTTAAAATTTACCTTACATTATAAAGCAATTATTTTTTTCAGTGGGGTCAATTGACCCCACAATCATCTATGTAGCTTCGTCCCTGCGTTTGGGTAAATTTTAATCATAGTATTATTCTGTTTTTGTTCAATTACATAATGATAGCATGAATGTGATGAATTATAAATGTGAAATTCAATTTAAGGATTTACCTTGCCTTGAAGAATCTAGTTTTAATATTGCAATTTAATTAGCCTTAGTTTCTTAGTATTAAACTAAAAGTTTGATAAAAGCTTATTAATTAGCATTAAAGCTTTTAATGATGCAATATGTCTCAAAATTCTAACACCGTGGGTATGTACACTGTTGGTGTATTAAACTTTCAACTCTTTTACAAATGCATGAGATTGAGAATTCACCAAAATACATCCTTTTTGTTAAGCTTATTAATTTTTTCTAATAAACGATTTGCTATTAAAGATTTTTTCTAATGAACGTGTCACATTTTATTCTTATTATTTTTTTAAAGACAAAAGAAATAAGTTTTATTTTTTTCCCTAGTTACTGCAGCGATAAAAATCAAATTATTACTATATTTATTATACTATATATAATTAGTTATTTTGATTTTCTATTAACGACAACTTCAACCTCTCGTAAGACTTATATCCTCTTTAATTCGGGATAGGCATTTTTTATGGATTGTGGGGCTAATGAGAAAGGTGGGTTGCTTTATATGAGTTTTTATTAAGAAACTCATGTATTTCAAATATCTCCTTATATATTTTCGATACGTGTAATAAATTATACATAATTAATATAAATTGGTTATTGGTTAAAAAAATAATTATTGTATACGTGTCGAAAATATATAGAAAAATCTTTTTTCTAGTTAGAAGACCTGTACCTCTTAATAGATAGGCATTTTTTAATGGATTGTGGGGCTAATGTAAAAGGTGGGTCCATGGATGCATGTATGCCACGTAAGGAGGAAAGAGAGAGAGGTTGGTTTGTGGGATTAGAGAAGTGGAAAGGAAAGGAAAGGAAAGGAAAAGAGAAGGAAAGTGCCTACATAGAGTTACATATACATAATGGGACAGAATGTTATGATTACTTGAAACCGTAACGTGCGCCTCATTCAGCTTCTCTCATCCTTTGGTTAACTCTATTCGTATTCATACTCAACACTACAAAAATGCACACAGATTTCTTTGTGCCAACTAATTAATGTAGTATTCCTTAATTAGAATTTATTATATATATATTCACCCACGACAACTATTTTTCATTAGATTTCTCATTCAACCTACGTACGTACGACTATATAATACCTCAAATTTATCATATATATATATATACAGAGAAAGGAATGATTCATAACACGTACTTGCTACAGATCCTTATAAGACATACATTATTTCTACCATCCATTTTAAACATCAACGAACGAAATTAAAAAATTTAAAATTATCGTCCGCTATTAATAATAGCGGACGATTAAGAAAACACAATTCATCCGCTACTAATAGTAGTGAACGCTAATCAAAACTCTTTATCCCTTTCACACGAGTAAGAGTTTTAACTTTTTAGCTAAGGTTTAGGGTTTACTAACCCCTTTATTAACCAAGATTTAGGGTTTATTAACCTTATTAACATCTAGTTAATAAACCCTTAATACTAGTCAATAAACCCAAAACCTAATTATTAAAAATCATAAACCCTAGTTAATAAAACATAAACTCTAGTTACTAAACCCTTAACCCTAGTTTATAAATTTTAAATCCTAATTAATAAATACTAAACTTTAGTTAATAAAGTCAAACTCTTTCTCGCGTGGAAGCTGATTAGCGTCCGCTACTAATAATAGCAGATGAATTGCGTTTTTTTAACCGTAGCGGGCAACTGATTTGACTTTTTTAATCTCATCCATTGATGTTTAAAATGAATGGTAGAGATAGTGTATGTCCTATAAGGATCCGTACCAAATACTTGCTATAGATCATTTCTCATATATATATATATATGTATGTATATGCGTGTGTGTGAGATGATCCAGGTTCAAAGTTGGACTGGATCATTTATCCATCCATCCCAATCTGGTCCCCTCCGTTGCGAGATCAAATGACTGAGATAAAAGGCTACTGCATAACACAATAATTAGGAGCTTAACAAACTGTTATGCGGTACTTGACCCATATAACAAATGACCATGTTGCTCTTGGATGAGTAAAAAGGATTGATGCACAATAGTGTTGCAGTAGAAAGAAAACTGCACCGCACAATTGTGTTGTTGTAAGACCAAAACTGCACCAAAGACCGAGTATTAATGTCGGGCTTGTCGCCATAATCAAAGAAATAGTTGTAGATTATTAGATTGCTTAATTGGTTCTCACAAATCTTGAGCATTCAATTCTTGTTGGTTAAATTCCAATTTCAAATCCGTTATATAAAGAATCTCCGATGTCGATTTAATAAAAGAGTAAATCATTAATTTTTCTCCCACCTTCATTCAGAGTACTGTTCATTTTCTTCCCAAATTCATATTCATGCATTTCTTTTTTTCGATTTTGTTGTTACAATATGTAACTTTTTTTGGGATGTAGATATTGTAAAGGGAGGAATGATTTTGAAATTTTTTTCCCATAAGGTAAAGAAATGGAGGTCGGAGTTTATGAGGAAGAGGAGGACAATTTTGGGGCAGAGATTGGTGGTGCCAAGGCGAGATTTGGTGGAAGGGAAGGTAGCTTTTTAGAAGAAAGAGGTTGTCGGGGAGGGAAATTAGGGGGAGGTGGCGATCGAGGAAGGAGGATTCGTGGGGCAAGGAGGAAGACGATGGGGAGGAAAATGAAAAGGGCTATGGTTGGAATTAATGGGAAAGACATGGAAACCATTTTTGATTGTTTGGGAAAAAAATTTGCCAAAAAAATTATTGGGGTTTTGACCTTTGGGGTTAACAGAGAGGAAGTGGGATTTAGGTTTTCATTTTCAGGGAATTTAAGGATTTGAATTTTCATGTTCTTAGAGATTTGGGGGTTTGAGATTTCATTTGATGGGGACTGGGTTAGAGTTTGATGAGATTTTGGATTTTATTAGAGGGAGTATATAGGAGGGAGGAAAAAGATGAATGGTGAGATAGAGCTGTTGTGATGTTGTTTTGTGAAAAGAGGATAACCGCAGCATAATTGTGCAGTGCTTGCTCTTATCGCAATACTATTGTGCGATAACCTTTTTTATTCATTCAAGGATAATAAGGTCATTTGTTATGTAGGTCAGGCACTGCATAACAGTTTGTTAGGCTCTTAATAACTGTTATGCGGTAGTTTTTTTCTCAACATTTTGATCTCAAAACGAACGATCCAGATTAAGTTGAATGGATAGGTGATCTTATCTAACTGTAGACCTAGATCACCTTCCTATATATATATACACACACGAGTATGTGTGAGATATCATCCCTTCGATTCCAGATTTTGACACATGTACTAGGAGTATAGAATTGTAGCAACACAACTTTTATAAAAATTTATTAACATTTTTTACATACAAGTTATCGACAATTTTTATCTCTCATTTCGTCAATATATGACAGGAAAATAAAAATTTAATAATAATAGATGTGCCATCATTACAATTGTGTCGCTCTCATTATGGTTAGCACGGTTATTTTTTTTATTTAATTTTTTTTTTGCTAAATGTTAAATTTTGTTTTGTCGACAACATGAGCTTAATTATATAACCTAAGTTACATTAATTGTATTATTATGCTAGAAAACACTTGGTTTTTACTTCTTATAGTCTATCTTTCTCCTCGTGGCTGTACTTGCATGGAATCTATGGCCCATGGCTATAAGTTAACAAAGACGCAATATTTCGACTAGCAAATTTGTTATGGATTACGTACATTAAGAGAGAATATATACATGCAACATGCATTTTTTTTACTAAATAAGATTTAAATAACTAAAACTGTTAGTGAGATAAATTATCAATGCAAACTGTGTTAGAAATGTTCTTTTTTTCTTCCCCAATTTATCACCAATTATAATTAAATACGAATACACATGCAACTCCCATCCCACCCCTCACCACCCCACTCCCCCCCTCCCCCCCCCCCCCCACCCCAAAAAAAAAAAAAAAAGAGTAAATAAGATAATATATAGTTGAAGCTGTCACTAGCTATTAGAATTTAAATTAATATGCAACCTCTCTTATACATAAAAAGAATATGATATGTCATGGTATATAAGCAAGATAGTAAATGCAAATTGCATATAATCTAAATTTTCAACGTGACTAGTCTTAGGATAGAATTTTACTATCAACTACTAAAGTAAATTTGAGTTGAAATAATCACGACTTAACGAAAAGACATCTGTGACATCTAATCATTACTCATGAAATGCAACGCTAAAATCATTTCGCCTACTCATAATTGGACGGTTATTTTTTGTCACAAGATTTTGACCATATCAGGGAGAAAACCCATGTCTTCATCTTAGGCCATTGCAAGAAAAAAGAATCAAATTCTGGCTTAAAGGGGTAAATCTTCATGAAATAAACCGATTAAGCATGGGCATAAGGGTAACTTCTCGAATATAAGTAGTGTGCGAGTCCAAACGAGTGGGACCATCATCAATTCACATGAGGACCCCACTTTGAATGTGACAATATTTTTGGTACAATATATACTTTAAGCTACCGTTTTTTGTTTTGAAGCCAGTAACGGCATTTCGGCTTATCATTGTATTTTGGGCTTTTCCTTGGCCCAGCGAATCATCCTTCCATTACCTTGCCAACTTTTTTTTAGATAATAATTATACGTGTACCAATTATTCACAAATAATTATTAAAAAAATTACATATATATATATATATCAATAAAAATGTGTAAAATTTAAATAATAAATTTTATTTTTTATTTTTTTTCTCTATTTTATACGATTTGTGCTCAACATTTTAAGTATAGTGTTGTTAATATGACGATAAATTTATGTCGATATTAAATATCTGCATACGTGATTAATATATGAAATAAGTGAGAATGAATAAGAAACTCACATAATTATTCCTTTATATTATTATTTAATGTTACAAGTTAGTCATAATTCTAATTCATCATGAAATTAGTCGATCAACACAATTATTACTCTATATTATTATTTAATATTACACGTTAGTCAGTCATTCAAATTCATCATGAGTTTTGACGACCTATAAATCACTTTCCTTTTGTGTATAATTTTGTGTATAATTTGTGAACAGAAAACGACTCTTTTTTGAACCCCTTCCTACTCACCCCTCTCCTCCCTCATTCCCAACTCTCTCTATATATACTTCTCCCCCTCTCTCTCCTCTCTACATATATATAGTTTCCTCTCTCTCTCTCCTTATTATCTTAATTAGTAGCTAGCCATGACTGATGACGGGGGTGGCTTATTATGGGAAAATCAATCATGGGCTAATTTCTTGAATTCGGATAATTCTGGTGCTGGTGCTGGTGCTGGTGGTGTGGATGAAAAATCCGGCAAAAAGTTGCTAGATTCGAGCACCTCGAATAACCAAACCCCGTCGGGGAATGAGGCGGTGGTGGCAGGTGGGAAAAAGGGATCATCAAGTGATTTGGAGGGTAAGAAAAAGAATAATAAAAATGGAAAGGGAATAATTATAAATCAAGGAAAAGGTGGTGGTGGAGGTGGAGGTGGAGTTAGAGGTAGTGATCAATCATCAGATCATGAGATACATATATGGACAGAGAGAGAAAGGAGGAAAAAGATGAGATCCATGTTTTCTAATCTCCATGCTTTGCTTCCTCAACTTCCTCGTAAGGTATAATTTTAATTCATATAATTTATTTAGCTTTCTTGGATCTTCAACATTTAGGTTTTATACATAATTATTTGTACATTTGGTTAGTTCTTCATGCAAAGTTATTATTTTCCGTCTTAAAAATATTTAATTTGTCATTTCTTTTAAAGGAAAAGATTTAAAGGTGCCTTTAGTGTATAGATACAAAGTTTTTTGAGATTCTCATTTGATTTCCTTCATTGGAAATTAGAGTGAAATGTGGTCATTTTCATTTCTTTCTTTTAGGGTTGTTTTTAGTACTAATTTCAAGATAGAGTAGCAGGTTAATTTGGACACTGTTCTTGATCCTATTCTTTTTTCTTTTCTTTTTTTTTAATTTTTAAATTTATGGATCGTTGGAAAACTGATATATACCTAGTAATTCTCTATCGATCAAAATCAGGAATCCAACCAACTTGGACAAGCCTTTCTTCTATAAAGATATGAAAACTCATTTCTTTATTTTCTGAGTTATTAAAATTTGAATGTGATACATATATATAATAAATGAAATTCCTCTTTTACTCATAATTTATTGGTTTTTCTTTTATTGCTGATTTTTACTCAAGATTTACTGACTTACTAATTTTTTTCCTTTCTTTTTCCAATAGGTTATATCCCTGTTTGCTTATTCATTGATCTGTGTGTATATATATGAACAAATGGCACAATAGATATCATTAGGCTGGCCTAAGTTCTTTAATTAAAGGATTTGAAATGGAGAATCTATTAGTATTAAGATGTTGAGAAGCTCTCACTAGAAAAGTAATAGAAAATGTATTAATATTTTGATCTCCGCAAAGTGCTCCCTTATAAATTATCTCGACAAGTACTAGATTTTTCTGCTTCTTCTTCTTCTTTCTTTTTTCGTAAAGAAAAGTAATCAAACAAAGAAAAGTGGAACCTCTATCTATCGATATCTTGTATAAATGTTCTCACATTTGAAACAAAGACAAATGTGCGCACTTATTCGTACCATATCACCATAGTAAGACCTATCTTCCCCCAACCTAGTGGAAGGGACTCTACTCTAAACTCTGTGAGTGCACATAGTAGTGTTTTTGGTATTACTTGAATACATTTCATAAGATTTGGAAAGATATACTTTGAAAAGCTATATTCTTTTGAACAAATCTTATACTTTATTTAGGCATGACTTCGAAAAATATTATTGCAATTAACATTTTCTATTCCTAATGTATTTAGTATTAATTAGATGTCTCAAAGTGCTCCCTAATTAATTCTCGACAAGTACTAGATTAATTCTTCTTCATTTTTCTTTTAAAAAATTGGGTAAGAAATACAAACACATAAGAGGGATAGAGTGTCAGCTATCTCGAAACACATGATAGAGGGGCATCTATCTTGATGTTGTGCGAGTGTCCTTACACATGAGCCAAATTCTAGTGTTAGTTGGTCAGGGGTATCTATCTTGATGTTGTACGAGTGTCCTTACACGAGCCAAATTCTAGTGTTAGTTGGTCGACTTAAGGTCTGCCTGCCTCAACCCTTGGTAGAGGAAAAAGGCTAGCTCAAACCCTATATGTGCGAGTGCACATTAAAGAGCTTTCGGCATAGTAACTTTGAAAATCTAACACAAAAACATTCATATTGACTAATTGGAAGAATATTATATTTTGAAAATATAGTAGTTTGATCAACAAATGTTCTATTTTATTTCTTTACATGAATTGGAAAAAGTTCATAATTTTACTAGCATCATTTTTCTTTTCCCAACTTTCAAAGTACTATTGCAGGCAGATAAGTCCACCATTGTTGATGAAGCAGTCAACTACATAAAAACTCTACAACACACCCTCCAAAAGCTTCAAAAACAAAAGCTGGAAAGGCTCCATGGTGTTGCAACCATGAACTATGATCTACCATCACTAGTCACCCCACCAAAGCTAGCCATGGACACAAGAGAAGCTTTTGTAGCTGATCAGATATCTTCAAATACTAATAGCATGCCCATCACTTCAACAAACTCTTCAATCTCATCCCCTCAATTTCCTCCCATTTTTCAATCATGGAATTCCAAAAATCTGATCTTGAATGTATGTGGACTGGATGCACAATTTTGCGTGTGCTCTCCAAAGAAGCCTGGGCTTTTAACTGGCATCTGCTTTGTGTTGGAGAAGTATAAACTAGAGGTGGTATCTGCTCAAGTCTCATCGGACAATTGTAAGAGCATGTACATGATTCACACCCATGTAAGTCTATATATTTGTTGTTTCTATCTTCATATCTTAATTAGTTATATATTTGAAAATATATTACTTTTAGATAATTTATAATATTCATTATGAATACGTATCAATTTAAAATATAAAAATAAATTGGTCTTATATTTTGAAATGGAGGGAATCAAGTAAGGACTCCACGATAATAGTACTGTCAACCTCACCATATGGTAGCTTTCATTTTCAACATTAATAAGTTTAAACTTGTTTTCATCTCTAGGGTTCTTGATCTTGAATGAAACCCTAGGGTTTCTAGCTATCGCATAAATATGTTGGGAAATTTAACTTTGAATTGGATAGTATTTAGACCATGAGCTAGTAAATTGGATAGTAAATTGTAGTCATTCAAGTAATCTAGACCATGAGCTCTATTTAGATATTAGTCAACTTATGCAGGTGAATCTTTTATAAAAGTTTTCACTAACACAGAGAATGTTCTTTTAATTAGATAGTGCTTGAAACTATATATTACAAGATTATGTTATTAATATAACATTTTCTATTTTGGTCAGGCATGTTGTCTGGATTTCCTCGAGGTAGTTCCAGTGGAAGAAATTTACAAGCAAGCTGCTGGAGAGATAATATTCTTCATAAATTCCAAATGATTCTGCATATCGAATCCAATAGCATGTTCGTTGAATACCAATTTGGAGATCATAAAAGTTTTCTTTGGGCATATTGAACACATGCAGCTAGCTAGGGTGAAACGATCTATATCTGTGTATCAGCAGCACATTAATGGCTATGTTTAATTAACCCTAGCCTTCTTAATTATCTCTAAAGTTGAGGTACCTTCCTAGCTGAAGTACGTAGTTTCTCTTGTTTAGGCGCATTTAGCCTTAGCAGCTAGCAGCAGAACTTGTACTTAATTAGTTGAGATGGTAATTTCATTATCTATCTATATTAGTAATTAGTAAGAAAGTTTAGTGATGCCTTTCATTGCATGATTTAGTCTAAAAGTTCATTTCACCTCGTTTGTGCATGCATCTATATCGCATAATAAATATATTAATTTCCATTAATTTAATGAAAATGCAGATTGCTATGTGCTTTTTAAATGTTTATGGCAGTATTATTGTTATATCATGGATCGGATATTCTATGTCTGTTGGTACAATATTCATTACTTGATGCTACTTATCTAGTATATATATTGGGATTGACTCAATATTTCTGTGGGCTCGACGAATGACCACTACAATAGGATACAATATTCAAGCGTAATATTTATTTGGATTTGAAAAAATATTAGTAGCCTTAACTTGAGTTTGACTAATGTATTGGGTCTCATGGGATTGAACTCATGTTATAAGACTTAGGGTTTTAGTGACTATAAAAGTATTGCTTGGTGTGTGTATGATCATGTAGAGTGTGTAAGGCTGCTAAATAATGCATCAGACAAGTAGAATTGCCAAATTGGTGAACCTGAGTAAATTTGTGTGTTCTTTTATATTTTTGTTCTTTAATTTCTGTACATGTGATTACGTGTGATATCCAATCTTTAATCTAACATGATAGAGATCAATGCCTAGTGAATTTGTAATTAACTAATTATGTAAATTATTTGAAAATGACCAAGTGGTTCATTCATCCAGGTTTTTTTTTTCTGGTTACTAATGTTTAATAAGTCTCATGGAATGAATTGTTTACCGATCAAACTTAGATGGAAAATGTTTCCAGGCAAAGGCAAGCTAGCTAGGCCTTTAACTAACAACATCTTAAGGCCGGAAATAGTATTAGTTAGGAATAAAGAAACTGCGATGGCATTCCCATCAATTTAATAATCAAGAATTAAAGGTTATAATATATCTATGCAGCATGCTTAATAATATAAAAGGAGTCAACCATGGGTTTAGAGGGACACACAAGGTTTTGGAGCAATTTTTTTCAACAGTATTTGGACAGAAGGATATTTTTTTTTGTTGAAGGAAATGATCACTATTATCTAGATATTTACTTGTTTTTAGTGTATATTGCACAATAAAATGGTATTTTCTTACAATCAAAACATATTATATGTCCGAAGTAGGCAACTTTTTCAGCGACATTTTCACTAGAATCTCACTTAGAGTCTATATCAGAAGGATTTATAATTCATAGGCTTATTTATAACACAACTGGGATCTTGAGGGAGAAAAGTGCTATTAACCCATATATATAGATATGTGTGTGCGCGCGCGCTCTCTTTTTATCATTAACTTGGTTGTATGATAATATGACATGTATATTCTTCTAATACGTTAATTGTACGTGTGTAAATTTATAAAGAAAACTAAGCTGTAAGGAAATGGAGATGAGATATCTCATGCAATATTTTTATAAAGATAAAGCTAAAAAATATATACATGATCTTATTTGGGTATTGTCATATCTAATACCTCACCAAAATATGCTTAAATGCATAATTCATAATTTATAAAAAATAAAATTCTTATCATTGTAACTAATACCTCGCCAGAATATGCTTAAATGTATAATCCACCCACTTACTCCTTTATCTATCTAATTGTTTCTTCAATCTAATGAATTTAGAAGGTGACTTGCCGCACTAGGAGATAAGATAAGATACAACTGTACTAAAATTGTGTAATTAATTTATTAAATAGATATTCAAGAATTTAATTATAGAAGTAAAGCGGAGCAATACTTATTATCCAATTTAATCAATTTATGTTTATAATATTATTTCATGTCTGTCATTTAGCTTGTTCCTGGCTTATAAAAATTCGTCATATGCAAGATATTTTGGTTGTTTTAAAATAATACTTTATAAGGTCAATTATTCGGATTTATATTTGAAAGAGGAAGCTAAATAGGCATGCGACGTAGTTGAAGGAACTAACTTCTAGTCTCACCCTTTATTTACTACGCTATATGTTTTTATTTACCACACTATATGTTGTTGTGATGTTACGAACAGGACTAAATTTACATGGTACGCTGAATCAAAATAAAATTTTCATTTTTTTTTACATCAAAATATATAAAAATATAAGAAATAATTAATGTTTTGAAAATTAAACTAGATGAATTGGTTGAAATAAAAATCAATTTTATGTACGATTGATTTGACCTAACTAAATATTGAATTGAACCAGTTGATAATAGGTCAGATCGGTGGTTTAATAGGTAAAAATAAGTTAAGCAGACCCACTGAATCGATTATTTATTTGATATTCTTTTGCACCAAACTTTTTATATATTTAAGAATAAACATTTATGCCAATATGTAAAAATAACCTCATAAATATTTGAAATGTAATTAATCCAAATATTTATTTTCTAATTATTGTATATTATTGTAAAAAACCCTAAATATTTTAGTTACGAATTCATTGGGCTTGGGCTTGAGCTATGATTTAGGCTTTACCTAGAATTTAAATCCTTTCTTAATTCTTTACAACTTGATTCCTTCTATTACTTTCTCCATCTATTGTAATTATAAGACATATATCCTTTCTAGATCTGTAATAATCGGGCTTGGTTTGGATTGTTTCAAACAAAGGCCAAAAAAGTACTATTATCTAATCCCTTCCCCTTTAAACTTCGATTTTCATGCATGTATTGTTTCGTGAAATTTTGCTGCGAACGCAAATTTATGAAGAAAATTAAAAAGTAAGAAAAATGTTTTCTTGGATATAAGAAAAGGAATATACATTGATTACAAAAATATTCTGCTCGAGCATTACAAATGGAACTCCTTGTATTTGTAAAATAATTCGAATCTTATACAAGTCGAGCTAAAGTTTATCTTATATTTTTTTATAACACCGTAAAACGATCAAATTTACAATCGGAATTTTCTTTTGCTTTATTTGTTGAATCAGAAATTTGCATGGGTTCATCAATGCCAATATAGTGCCAATATAGAGTTGGTAACAAAATTAGGTTGGGCATAGAGCCATTATTAAAAGAAAAAGAGAACTAATGCCCACATATGATTCTATTTAATGACTCGTTGCTATAATCATACTACGAGTCTCTCCCGTCCTTTTGGACTTCACATTAATTTGTTTCGACTTTATATGTACTTGGAGGTGGGACAGAATGTCTTTAGCTTTCCAGTTTCCTGCATGGACCTTTCATAAGTTTGTCCCTCAATTGTAACATTTTTCTCAATAGTCTATAGTCAAAGGTATTTGAGCCATCAATCTATTACTCCATTATTATGTTTGATAATCTCTTTCCGTTATTAATTTATTTGTTTATTTATTTTATGATGCTAGAATTTCAGCCTAAAATAAACCAATCACAAGATGTGCTCAATACTCTCAAAAACCACATAATATTTCTCCCATTTTAACCCTTTGAAGTAAAGCAAATGAAACATTCAATCTCTAAATTGATCACATTATCTTAAGGTATTACAAAGATTACTAATTTGACACTTACACACTACATTATTACTATCATGTTTATATATGTGGTATTACATTTCAATTACACCAGCACTCAACAAATTTCAAATCATGTCGAGTTTGTGTCGTAATATTGTGTCGTGTTATAAATTGTTGATATAAAAACTTTTTTGAGTCAGAATGATACTCCCTCCGTTCTTTTTAAATTTCGTTTTAAAAAAATATTTTTATCTCTTAATATATGACGTTTAAAAATTTTAATTAAGCATTAATTGCTTAATTTCTAATATTACCCCAACTATTAAATACAACTGTGGTTCTCTCACTATTTTTTACTCAATAAATCACATCCTCTTTTTTCAATACAAGGACAATATAGATAATTGATATTATATTTAATGCTATACAGTTATTTTCTTAATACTTGTGCATAATTCTAAAACGACATACTCTCTTCGTCCCTTATAGGACGTTTTAGAGTTTCTCATTTGTCCTTAATTATTTGACGTTTATTATAATCTAGGAGAATTGGTCATAATTTTTCCAAAATTACCTCTCATTACTCTACCTAATTTTTTGATCTTTATTCACAATAGTCGATACTTTTAACTTTTTCTCTCCTTATCTCAACAAAACTCTTCCATTTTTTTTCTTCTCTCTCCTTATCCCAACAAAACTTTTCCACTTTTTTTCTTCTCTCACCTTATCCCAACAGAATACTACTCATTGTTTTAGGAGTAAATGAGACTAATGAGTTTTTTTAGGAGAGAATTATGAAAAAATGTGTGAGAGAGTATAAGATAACTATGATAAGATGAGTATTTAAGGATATTATAAACAATTGATACTATCTAAAACATGAAGGAGAGAGTATATTAAAGAATGGAAAGAGTAATTAAACTTATACTGCATATGTATTGCGCTTCTCATAAACTTCTTTTTAATGCCTTAATAAATGAACTTTTATGAAATATGAATGAAAAATGATATTTATTGTAAATATTTATTTTGATTTTCTGTTTGTCAGTTGTGTAAATAAGTATTATAAATAATTTTTTTAGATAGATGTATAATAAGTAAAAAAATTATAATTTTAATTAATTTTATATATTAATAAATTTCGTAATTATAATTTGCGTAAATTTATCTTGATACATCGGAGGACTCAATATCAATATCAAATGAAACATTAACACTGTAATTTGATCCCCACTGAGCATGCTAAAATCAGAAAATCATAATATCTCCACTTGTCAACCAAGAACTTTTCATAACAAAAATGCTTACATATACACAAATACAATTTTCTATATACCCTCACTAATTTTCTTACCATTATCTTCTCCCTCTTTTTTTTTTCACCCCGTTTTTACCTGAAATTAGAAGGATATAAAAGAGTGGACCCATCATTTTAAGAAGAAGAATAATCAATACTGCAGCAGCAGTAATACTCAAAACGGAACGACGTCGCTGCAGCCGAAATCATCAGAATTGGCAATCGAGTCCTCAGGCCACGAATTCCGGAGCAGTTTCAAAAGCATTTGCGCTTTTCTCTTCGCTCGCTCCGTGCAATCGCTTTGCACGAGTAACAGCAGCTGAGTCAACACGCCAGCCGCCACCGAGTCAAGCTGGCACTGCTCCGACGCCGAGCACAGCGATAACAGAGCTCCGGCGGCGTATTCCGTCGCCCTATCAGATATCTTCAGAATGATCTTCACCAGTAAGGGAACGGTCAGAGCGTGCGCCGCAAACGCCGCGCATCCGGATTGAATTCGGCAGAGGAGCTCCACCGTGGCTAAAGCTCTCTCCGCGTCGCATTTCTCGAAATCCGGCAATCTGTCGATGAGCGCCTCCACCGCTCCGGCTGTTACGGCATTGTGCCGGTGTTGCTTCACCAAGCACAAAGCGAATAAGGCTTTAATTCCAACTTTCAAGGCTCGCGGATAAGCTAATGGATAGTTCAAAATTCCGACGACTCCGTGAAAAATTCCTTCCACGTTGCTGATTTGTGCTCGGAGATCCGGAGATCTCGTTCCGGCGACGACGATTTCTATCACCGCGGCTGAATTAACTCGAATATCAATTGAAGAATGAAAGAGGAGATTCACAAGATAACTAACTCTCTCTAAATCGGAAGCTACAAACAAACACTCCGATTCAGAGAGCGAAAACAAGGACAAAATCGCAAGCGACTCGTGAGCCAACTCGGCCGATTCGGAATCCATATTAGAGAACACAATAGAAAGGAGAATTTCACGAGCTTTGTTAGTGGAAATCACCGATTTGTTCTTATCCGAGTCACGAGCGAGTCCTCTGAGTCGCCTCAAAGCTGAGAGCCGCGAATGCATTGAATTCGACTCAGACGAGGCCTGATTCAGCAAAGACCGAACGGTGACCGGATCAGCCGGTTGCTTCGGTGTCGGAATCCGCTGAACTCCAAAAGAGCGGTTAGCGACGCACCATTCCTGGATAAGACGGCGGAGGGTATGGTTAGGTATGAAAGTGAAATCGGATAGGGGAGCCCGGGTGACCGGGCAGGTGGTGTTACCGGTGGCCACCCACGATTCGATGCTGGAGCGGTCGTAAGTTTGACCCGTGCTGACAGTAACCGGGTCACGCATGAGCTCGAGGGAGATCGGACACCTGAAATGGTATGGGATCTGGATTAATCCTACGTCCAACGGTTCTAAGCTCCCAGGCATGTTTTCTTTTCCTTTTCCTCTCTCTCTCTCTATATTATATAATGAAGGAATGGGAAGGAAATGAAAATAGGAAAGGAAAATTGAAATGTAAAGAGAGTATTAAGAAAAGGTAGTTCTGAAAATTCTGTTTGGAAATGTTCCGCTTTGCTTTCTCTTCTTATACGAGAGGAAACAGAGGGACAATACCAACAGAGTGACCGTAATAGTAGTAGTAGGCTAGTAGTAGTAAGAGTAAGAGCCTTTTCTCTCTCTCTCTCTCTTTCTGCTCTGTTATCTGACTACGTACTTACTTCTCCACACGTGTGGCAATTACTTTACTTTATTTACTATGCTTAACCATGGTTAGTTGGGCAGATACGTTTGCTGGAATGAAATAGTATAGTGGTCAAGTGTTTTTTAGCGCTGCTGCTGCTGACTGGTTTGGGTCCCACTTTCATGCTCAAATCTTAACTCCTGTTTACATCTATCAATTCGGTAGTAGTCGTGGTAGTAGTAGGAATTAATTATGGCCTTTGTTGTTTTGTTTATTGCGATTTGAGATTGATTGTGAATTACTCCTGCTCCTACTCAATTATACTTTTTCTTTACTCCCTAAACAAACAATCCAAAGTCTAAAGTATTATTATTATTAACCCTCAATATTCCTAAACAGAAATGAAAGAATATAATATAAATATTTTCTGAGGATAACTTTAATATTCTCAGAAAAAATAATAATAATACTATCAAAATAATAAAAAAATATATATCGAATATACTATCAAAATATCAGTTGGATACATAACTCTCTTTTTTTTATTTTATTTTTTTTCTATCTCTGAAAGACCAAAGTGTTGTCGGTAAAGGCAGTGCTAAGTATTGTCATTAAGGATAGGACGGTTAGGCCATTGCAATAAAAGATGGAGTACTACTATGGTAGATCCGGTTGGGACAGAGACTATAATATTATATTAAATGAAAATCAGGTAGAGTACGTTGGAGTATTTAAAAAAACAATTTTAGGCAACAAATTTGCGTCTTTATTTGAAAAACTTTGGAGGATCAGATTTCCATTTTGAAGATTTCCTATTGGGCGGTGAGTAATGTATCTTTACAGACATATTTAAGTCACCTGATAGGCCAGTTGGAATAGTATGAAAGACTAAACTGAGGAGGAAGTTTCTACTTTCTAGGCAGAGGGTTCTAGACATTAGCCACAAGATAAAGAAAAATAAGTCTGGGGTTAAAATAGGATAACAAATTTGTGATTCTTTATTACTCTTTTCGTTCCTTTTTATTTGTGATTTTAAAAAATAAAATTTATTTTTTTTATAAATTTTAAAAAAGTATTAATAATTTAATTATATTTTTTAATCTTTGATATTTTTTAAAACGACAAATAAAAAAAAATAAAAGGAGTAATAAATAGTAATGGTGGGAAAGCAGGAAACTACAAAATATCAATATGCACAGGGTGACATACGCACCAATTATGAAGTAAAATATAAAATTTATAAAATTTAAATTAAATAGAAAGATAAAAAAAATATTATAAAATAATAATATAATTAAAATTATAAAAAAAAAAAAGATAAAATAATAGTATGACACGCGGCTACATCAAGTATTCGAGGGAGTGATTTTATAGTACTCCATATAATATATAGATAGATATTGATGAGGTTTTGATTTAAGATTTGACTGGCTGACATGAATTTAACTGTGCGGTGTTTGGTGCTAAGCTGGATTGGATTGGATTGCGTATGTGGACTAGTCAAAGGTCAAAGGTAAACAGAGGAATGTGCGGGGGCCAGGTTGTCTCACCTTCTCTTTCTTTGAGCCAAACTTTACAATTTTTCTCATCTCCTCTCCTATTTATTATGCGGATAACACGTACCAGCAAGTAGTAACATACTAGTACAGTAGTAGTACTATATGCCTCAGCACTCAGCAGGCTCCAAGAATTAGGAGCACTCATCCTCTGAAACAGTTGCACCAATATATCATATGTAGTAAATAGGAAGTAGTACAATTTATTATGAAATCCCAATCATAATCATTTTTTATTTTTTCTATTACTCTCACAATCAATACGTCGGATATATCATATATATTGAGAATTTATTATTGGGAACCTTTCGCAAGAGTCATTATGGAGTTTTAAACACAGTATTTGTCCTTATCATGATTTTCACTATTACTTGAATAATTCTTTGAAGTTCCAATATATATATATATATATGGAGGTGCAAGATCTTACAATTTATATTAAATAATGTAATTTAAAATTTTATTTGATATTAATGAATATGTGAGTCAATACAAAATACTTACATTTTTATATTTTGAAATTATTGGGATTTAAAAATATTTTATTGTAATTTATTTTTAAAGTGATTTAGTAAATTTATTTATTTAGAGAGTTTAAAATACTTATTAATTTTGGGCATGCTTGTATTTGGGCTTATTCTTATTTTAGTTACTTTTTTAGGGGTTAGATAGTTAAATACTCTTTTATTACATATAACTTAGAGGGAGTTTGATTATTGAAATTTTATTAAAAATTATTCTTTCTTTTCTTGTGAATTTAAGAACCATTGTGACTTGAGACACTCTTGTGGATTTAATATTTTTTATTGTGTCCACCTAGAACGATATATAAGCCTATTTTGGATACTCCGTCGTGCGCTTGTTTTTAATTAGTTTAATGATATTTGTTAACAAATTTATAATAATGAAAATAAGTATATATGAATTATCGAAAACATACTAATTTTAATGAATGTCATATAGTAGAGAGAATAAGTGGAGTGGAATAGAAGTATTATTATCTTCATATATATATATATATATGTTACCTCGGGTTAGAGGGTGCATGGAGGTCCAGTGAGTCAGGAGTGGAAGGAGGCGGTGGCCTATAGCGGCGCACGCACGCACGCGTGTATAAGAGAGAGAGAGAGACATAGAGGGCCACGAGTCACTACCAGGCAACCCAATATTGTCTGTGGTCAACCCGGCAGGATTTTGGGTACAGCCAGCCAGCCAGGCCAGCCCTAGAGTAATAGTCCCCCCCCCCCTCTGTTTCCACCCTGCACGTGCTACTTCCCTCTCCCACGTGTTCTTCCAGCTCACCCCCACTTGTTTTTCTCTTTCTTTTTAAAAAAAAAAAAAAACATATATTAAAATTAATTTTGACCCGATTTGAACACGAGTTAAGTACCCGGTCGTGTTGCCGACTGAAATAGTACGGGCGGAACTCAGAATTCCCACGGCAGGCAGGACAAAGTGTTCAGGTTAGTTCAGAGTTTGTAGTAATAAGTGTCCAGCGGTCAGTCCATATGTATGCATATTTAGTCTTATTCCTAGACTATTCACACCGTCCAGGACCTTATTTCTTGTCCCTATGTAAATTATATAATCCCTTCCCTTCTCAATATAAATACTAAAAAAATTTAGAAATGCTGCAATTTTAGGCCTCAATTTTTTTTTATAACAATATTGTATTTTGAGCATAACTAAAACATGATTAGAAGTCAAATATTATTAACACGATATTTTTTGGTGAGAAAATAGCCTCATTTAAAATGAGGAAAAAATCCTTTTGTATTATTAATATTCACTCGACTTTTACAATATAAATATCAGTTGCAAGATCATTAGAGGACCAGAAAAATACTACGTAGGTTAAAAGAATTGAAATCTGAGCATTTGAATTTACACTTCCTTTTTTTCTTATTTTATGTCTACTTGAATATTTAGATTTATAGTTTCTCAATAAGCTATATATATATATATATGATAATCACCTTCACGGCATCACCCTATAGTTAAGTTAATTAAAGGACACAGTCACATAATTAGAGTTGCATGTGTAACCTCAGAATTATCCACAAAGGCACAAACTTGTTGCAGAATAAGAAACAACGAAATTTCATTTTTATTTTAAAATCCATTAATCTTATCCACACCCCCGATCCAATATATTATTATTATTATTATTAAGGAACAATGCTAGCAGAGTGTAAAGTTAATAAAGATAGATTATACGGTACTTAAAGTCTTAAGAACAAAGATTAAAGAAATCAACGGTGACAATTCCGAATTCCAAAGTAAATTTAATTATAAAAAAAAAAAAGAAGAAGATTAGTTTGTTTAGCTAAAAGATTATTGCATGGTTGTGTTTGTTTAATGGCCAAAAGTTAGAATGTCCTAACTTTAGGGAAATGTCCAAATCTCTATAGATGTGGCACCCAACATGTGGTTGATGTCACCGAATAAGCGTCTTTTAATTAGATAAAACCACTTTAGATAAAGCCCATCTTGTTTTGTTTTTCAACTTTTATATATATTCTCCTGGGGTTTTCGTAACGTGAACACACATTATACACAGGAATTGAAAAAATAGTATCTTAATTTTTGTGTATATTCTCTTGATCTGTTTGTAAACGCAGAAATCAAGGAAATATGCACAAAAATCAAGGAAATATTCTCTCAATTCCTGTGTATAATATGTGACCTTAGGACACACATTAAAAGGACCCCTTTCTAAAAACCTTTAGCAATATCAAATGATTCAACACTAAATGACATAATAAAGTACTACTACTACCATTGTATGATCTCTTTCATACTTTGAACACATTTATTAATACGAGTAATCAGTAAAATACGTATTGTCTGTGTAAATTATTTGAGATAAAATAAAAAATTTATAAAATTTAAAAGATTAAACAGAAAGATAAAAAAATTATTATAAAAAATACAAAATAAGAATAATATTAAAAGTTGAAGGGCATTTTTGAAAAAACAACTAAAAACCTTCCAAAAAAAACTATTTATACCGTCAAGTCAATCCTCCGACTGACTTTATATATAAGAAGATACACGGTTAATCTTAAATTGAAAGTTCATTTTCTAAAGATAAATTAAGACAAAAAAATGCTCTTATATAGTATCAATTTTAGAAAAGCTGGACCTATATGTTAGATATTATTCTTCTTATTTTATTTATTAATTAACATTTTGCTTTGTGGGTGAAAATTAATACATAAGAAATACTCTTATATAGTATCAATTTGAGAAGAGATGGACCGATATGTTAGATATTGTTCTTCTTATTTTATTTATTAACATTTTGCTTTATCGGTGAAAAGAATTGTACGTATGATAGAAATTTGTTTCACTGATTTTATAAAAGATCTTTTTATATCCAGATTTCTATGGTGGATGATTGGTGTGAAGGGGAAAGTTTGTTCTTATACCTTTGAATTTACCTTTTACATAATCCTGTTGCACATTTTCACCATTGGCGTGTGGTGTAAAGGAGACTATATAACTAACCTAGCTATATGGTTGGCTCGTGATTGATTTGAAATCTTGTGGTCCTTATATAATTTTATTGAAATAATTGAATCAACTTTCAACGTGGGATGTCTTGACATGTGACACGTGTGTGTGCCTGAATTCGTGAATCTGACGTGGTCCATTTTCTTTTGAAAATTACAAACAAGCATCTTTTGTTTCTGTGATAGAGCTAGTACCTCCTAATTTCCTACCAATGGCTAGAGATTAAAAGGGTATGGATTGTGGCACTGATTCAATTTTCAATGGGAGGAGGAAAAGAAATCTTGATTTGATTTATGTGAATGGAAGTGGTGGTGTGGTGTCTTCCAATTCCAATGTGCAGATCAGATGAATTCTTGGTGCATGCATTTGCAGCCTAATAATTATATAGGACTATAGCTTTAGACCGATGTACTTCACTTCTTTTAGTGCATGATCATCTAAAAACAAAACGGAATTTAAGTATAAACTCATATAAATATATATATATATATAACAACTTTGTAACACCCCAATCACGCATCATAATATGTAAAATAGTTTAATATATATAAGTACTCAATTTGTTGGTTACCATTAATATTTTTAATCGCGATCTTTTAGGTGAGTCTGAGATAAATTAAAATGATTCAAAAAAATATTATTAAAAAAATATATTATTATATTATAATTTAATTCTAATTCAAAATTTGATCCGAATCGTTATGTACTTAAAATTCATAAATTTTGTAAATAGATTTAGTTTTCGAGGGTAGGAAAAGAGTGCTGACCAGAATGGGGTACGTATGGTCTGTTTGTAATCCATGCAGTCAAAACCTAGTGATGGTTCAACTATCAAGTAGTATCATCACTCAAATCTTGTGGACTACTGTACTCTACTCGACTACTACTTATTATGATTATTACTTTCTGACTCGGTGGGTGGGGAACCCAACTCTTTATTGCTCAGACTTCAAACTTTTCTTTCCCTGGCTTGTATACTCTTTAGCATGCCCAAAAAGTTGAAAAATAGTATGAAATATAGATTGCTCCTCTGTACAACTTTATAAATTTGGCTTTTTGCCCATCTTTCACCAACTCTGTAACTTCTTCAACTGACAGCAATATATTACTGTGTTCTTGTTTAGGAATTAGAGGGAATATATATATATATATATGGAAGATAATTCATAGCAACCGATTGCTGTGGAGCAACCAGTTTTTGTGAACTGCCGCTACAGACTGTAGCGGCAGAGCCTTTGAAAAATTACAAAGGCCCTGCCGCTACAGCCTGTCGCGGCAGTTCACAAAAACCGGTTGCTCCCAGCAACTGGTTGCTGTGTATTGCACCTATATATATATATATATATATATATATATATATATATAAAGTTGTACAGAGGAGCAATCTATATACTTCATACTATTTTTCAACTGACAGCTATGTATTATATGTTCTTGTTTAGGAATTAAAGGGAATATATATATATATATATGAAAAATAATTCATAACAAGGATTTATTATAGATAAAAGTAATAAATATCATCTCTATCATATAGTCCCTCTGTTCCTAAAAGATTGTCGTTTAAGGTTAATTCACGTAGATTAAGGAATGCAACTACTCCTTATGAAAAATACTATATTACCCTTATTTTAATTATCTCAACTAATTATTACTCTCTCTGTTCCTAAAAGATTGTCGTTTTAGGGAGTAATTTTTGTTTCAAAAAGATTGACATTTTGAGTTTATCAATGCAGATGGAGTAATTTTTTCCGACTTTACCCTTATTTAAAGTTCTCTTACTTAATGATTTTTCTCAAAAAAAACAAAACACTTCTTGGTTATTGAAATGTCTTTACAAATCTCTTCTCTTCTCAATACTTCTTCTTCATAATCTCATGGTTGGTAGTATACTCTTTTTTGGAATCTAAAAAGTTAATAATTAGTTGAGATAATTAAAACAAGGGTAATATAGTATTTTTCATAAGGAGTAGTTGCATTCCTTAATCTGCGTGAATTAACCTTAAACGACAATCTTTTAGGAACAGAGGGAGTAACTTTGTAGATTCCAAAAAGGAGTATACTACCAACCATGAGATTATGAAGTAAAAGTATTGAGAAGGGAAGAGATTTGTAAAGACATTTCAACAACCAAGAAGAGTTTTGTATTTTTTTGAGAAAAATCATTAAGTAGAAGAACTTTAAATAAGGGTAAAGTTGGAAAAAATTACTCCATCTGCATTGATAAACTCAAAATGTCAATCTTTTTGGAACAAAAATTACTTCCTAAAACGAAAATTTTTTAGGAACATAGAGAATAATATTAAAAGGAACGAACCAGATTAGAGCTACTATCAAGAAGCAACAACCAAAAGAACATAAACTATCATAAAGAAAGAAAGAAACAACCATAGCAACCAAAACTATAAATGATCCTCCCGAAGAAAGAAATATGTAATGTTAACCAAGGGGAAAAAAAACCAAGTAACTCAATCCAATGAGTGACTATAAGTCTTCTCTAATAGTGTTGTAAACTTGTAATTAAAAGACTCAATTTTCACTCAATATCATGATGATTATACTACATTTCTTTTTATGGTATAGTGTTACTCAGGTTTACTCTATATAATATATAATGATCAAATTTTTGTGTGTGTGTGTATTTGTATTTGTGTTCTTTAAAGTACTTGGTGGATGACATGAGCTCCTTTTAAAAAAGTTATTTTAAAAGCATAACAAATCTATTTTCAAGAATACGTAGATATTAAGTCAACCATAATGTCTTTTCTAATTCATAAAAGCACAATGTATAGTATGTAGTAGCCAGTAGCTAGTTCTGTCAAAGTTTAGTGGAGCACTTACGGAACCCTCTTTTGTCTTTGGCATTGTATAGTAAGTACCTAAGAATCTTTAATAAAACTAGTGCATTAGGAATATTAATTATGCATAATTATACAACCTAATCCAAGTTTAAATAATAATTTATTTTTTGGAGGAATATTCCAATTTTTTGTGCTTATATAGTTTATATCACGGGCCGTATGAAATATTCTCTCGCCGGATTCCCCCTACCTGCCTACACACTGTGGTAGTAACATCTTATTAGTGCATTAATTAGTTTAATGAAACAACAAATTAGTTTAGATCAGAGCGCTTGTTTTTGTTTAGAAGGATTTGGGTTGAGCTTGGTGCAGGTTAATGTATCATTAACCTTGAGTCTCTAAATTTTGACGAATGACGGTGTCTTGAGCCGTGCGCGTTCTGTTTAATAATGTTTCTTCTGACATGGTTACTTTCATTAATTTAAATGATTAAGACTCTAATGATGTGCCTCTCTTCTTATTAGTACTATATTATACTAACTAAATCTGGTAGTCCACAATCCACATGGTTTTAGGCATCGCAAATTGGCACTCTTATATTACATGCATGCTTGCATGAAGTTGGGATAATTTATTCTAAATAAGTAGGTCCAAGGCCAATAGTATGATGTGGATTTAATTCAATGGTCAGGCCTATCCCTTTTAGACCCATATGCATTCAAATATGAGTAATTAGTGTGGATGCATGTACTTGGCTACTTTTTTTTCGTTTGTCATTTGTTCAAGAGGGTTGGTAAGTTGTCCAAAAAATTTACCCTTATGAAAGCTTCTATAAATTTGCAAGATTCATCATAATAGACATGTTATCTTCTTGTGTGGGCTTTTTCAAATTAAATATACAATATATATTTTTAACAAATCTTTACAATTATCAAATATTTCCAAAAAGTACAAAATATTTTTTAAAAAATGATATATCTTGCGACAAAAATGTTAACTTTTGTTGCAAGTTGACACATAAACATGACTTCATTTATTCTCAGATACTTAAACCACATTAGACGAATCACTTGCCACCAACAATCTATTCCAGATAGTTATCAATTATCCAAGAAATAACACTTTTTCAGTTTTTTCTAACTTCCACTGCAATTTACATAAAAGTTACAAGATCCAACATCCCAGATAACCACTACGACAGCATCTGCCTGGTGCCTCTGCTATTCACAATTTCACATAAGCAAAAGCTAGAATGACAACTCATACTAAGGTTTTTAGCTCCTGTTTTTCCCATAATCACATGGTAACACTACAAACAATACCTATCACTTGGTAAGATGTCATTTGATACGTGTTTCTAGTGGAATAACCCGAAACTACCGCACATAGTAAGGATCCATATTCATGAAAACAAGGTAATGGCCATGAAAAGTACCCCAAATAACCACTGCAATTTGGTTGGTCTGCAATCCATGTTAGCAAAACTGGTTTTATCCCCTGCCACTGTTACCGGGGTATCACCAGCCTCTGGTTCTTTGGTACATGCTCCGACAGTCATGTTTGCCTGTATATTACACTTTCAAGATATCAATATTAATTCATCTTAGTTAATGCTCCAACACAGGAGTCATTTAGAAGATCATTAAAGAATTTATCTTTACTAAATTCCCAAATACCACAACCTGTTAACATCCTTGAATAAAATTCAAAACAGAAACACTTCGATTTAAATTTATTTATTGTTACAGACCTTGCAATATCCGATGTTTTCACACCCACAAACAAGCTGTCCATTTGCCATATCTACAGCAGCAGGGGCTCCCCCTCCATCACTCCTCTGCAAATATAGATAAATTACTAATAGTCTCATTAGGTACCAATTGTTTTTGAATCGACCACCAATATATGATGAAAATAACTTTCATAAACTATAAATACCTTGTAAAAATCAACAGTTATGAAGTTTGGCCACCGGTTACCAGCTGCTTCATGACAAGTATTCATCATACTAATAAGTGGAGCTGAATTTTGCTTGCAGGCTTGTGCAAGATCTGGGGCATCTGGGAAGTAATTCATCAGGACCAATGACCTTGTTTTCGTGTTCATGGGGGATGATTCTGCACGATTGGGACACGAACCAGCTTTCATACCGCCATTACCATCTGCAAATCAGAACTCAACAAAACTGCCTCAGGTTCTTTCAAATTAACTTTTCCTTGGAGCATATTACTTGAAGCAAAGGAAAAAATGGGACATCAAGCTCACATTGATTTTCTACCAAGTATCTCCATTCATAAGCAATGCCTTCAGTGGACTCCTTTTGAGATTTTGAAGTAAAAACCACTAAACGCTGATTTTGCTGGACCATGTCATCTACTGTCGGCCAATCTTCGCCATTTTTTGGCATTCGTGATACTGGGAACCAGAATTTCCTTAGGCCAGCAGCGTCAAACACCTTATTTAGACCATTTGGAGATGTAACATAGTCTTCAATAATAATGGTGACGATTTCAGAAGGGTTTGCTTCCAGAAAAACTTGAATCTCTCGCAGAACATTAATTGCAGGTTGCTGGTAAATTAGTTATTACACGAGAGTTAGTCAAATAATACAAGCAGTCATTTACTGACACAATTATATGACCTTGTGACTAACAACCAGAATTAAGGCATTATTATTTCCGAGTGATAAAGCCAAAAGAAAAAACAGAAATGCTAATGCCAAATTGACTCCGGCAGCTTCCATGGCCATTAAGTACATTTGAATTGGACACCTGGCATTGCTAAATATTCACAGTTAGGCTCTGGTAACTATGCTTAGTTTAGCATATTATCAATGTACTTAATCCTTAAATGAGCTACTCCCTCCATCCCAAATTAGACGTGCTCAATTGATTATCACGCACTACAAGAAAAACGAGCATGGTATAAAGTTAAGTACAGTCTCAAAATGATCCTTCATTGAACGGCTGAACCCCACCACAGATTTTTCTTTTTATCAAAACAAGGATTAAATGCTAGAATAAGTTAAATAATTAAGGTGACAAGGTTTAGGGACCTTCAGAAAAGGTAAGAAGGACATTGGGACAGAGGGAGTACATAAACTCATTCCATATCCGGCAAAGACAAAAATAGATGCAAAAGTCCTTTATGTGATTATAAACAAGTAAACAATCCCAACCCCTAACATACTTACAAAAGCCGTGTAGTTGAAGCATCTGCCACCAAAAGAGTGACATAACCAGACATCATTCTCGAAGTCATACATATCAAGCATCAACCCTCTAACACCATTCTGCAGGGTAAAATTTCCAAAACAGAAGCTCATTGAAATGTTGCATCTAAATAAATGAGATGAAGGAACCAGCTTAAGTGAATTAAAAACAGCAGTCCATCCGTTCTACAATTGCAAAATAAATCAATTATAGACGAACAAGAACAAGATTAAGATAATGGAAACATTATAGAGAGCAGGGTTTGAAAAATATACTAATTATTTCATATATCAAACAAAAGTTGTAATAGAATGCCAACATCCTGAAATTTCAAACTGTTTGCATAAATAGAAGTTATTTACTGAAGGATCCTGGCCAAGGAAGCATCAACACAAACGCCAAAACCATTTTAAAAATCAAAGCCAATTAGAAACTAACTGTTTACGTCTAAAACATGGGCGAGGACTTCTCTTCTCTAATCACGGCCCATCCAGAAGTTAATCCACCAACGGATCAGGGCTGAGTTTTTAATCATATTATCTGGTAATTAGGGAAGAAAAAAAACTTTTTGGTGTACAAGGATCACATTACTCCAGTTCAGCTGCTAATGAACCAGATTGGGACCACACTACAATTGCATATGCAACAAAAATTCAAACTTTTTATTTCTTCAACTTTGTTTGTGCTGACTCCAATGCTAGGCCATCCATTTTTCTTAAAAGTGGTTCTTAACTTCTTATATCAAGAAGTAAGCATGTTGGGCTGTTTAGAACTGAAGGGAAAGGAATTTTGCTTCGCATTCAGATCACGAGCAGAAATGCAAATCCCTATATTGTAAGTCTTCCTGTTTGTTTAGGTTATTCTTTATCCTGCCTGCTGCCCACTCTTCTTTGCACACAATGCAGCATAGAGCCTTCCTTAACTATTACGCCTATTATATTTACCCGGGCCCTTTCTTTGCGTCATTGAAACTACAGTCTTCATATTTGTCATGAAAACATGAGTTGTAATTATCAGATCATTTGAAATGAAATAAAATCCATAATTCCCTTGAAATTGAAAATCTGGTTCAATGAAAACAATTTAAGTAGTTTCTGTTTAATCTGCTATTAAGTAATAGGAGCGAAGAACGCTGAAGATACTGACACTGATATCGTTTACATTTTTAGGTTACAGAGGAATGTCTTGAGTATTGCTCCAGTCAAATATACTTTCGCCTTCCCTTAGTTTCAAATTGATTCAGCAATAATAAAAATAAAAAGTTTGTTCTTATGTCAAACATTCAACATATTACAGCTAGCAAAGGGTTGTTTCAATATATAGTACTATAATAGCATATAGGCCATTCCGCTCATCTCTAGTGCTTATTATTTCCCTACACTGTGCCTTGTGAAACAGTACAAGTACTTTAAAAATTAATAGCTCACTAGAACCAAAACAATGGAACAAGAATTAGTTGCAAATTAATCTAATCTCGCACATTAGCAAATTGTTGGTATAAAACTAAGTAGTAGTTACATGATAATAATTTAGAAAACTCAAAGATAGTGGAATTAACAACAATAGTCTGCAAATAATTTAATCCTATACCAACTATCAAATATTTTGTGTATATCTTAATAATACTCATCACATGCACTACATTAGCGAGCCGATGGCAGAAAAGACTGTTACACCACTTTATTTAATGAACATAGCATGACTATTTCTATTCACAGGAGGACACATTAGTCTTCTAACCAAGCTTAATTTTATAATAAGCTCACCAAATATTCCTCATCATCATCATCATGGAGAAAACAACAAAGAGAACAAATTACGCCGCCATACCGCAACCAAAACAGAAACATTCCGGCCAGAAGAGAGAGGAACATACATTAAGTTGACTGGTAACGGTATCCTGCTGGTTCTCCGGAGCTAAAAGCACCGCTCCGGTCGCCGATTTTGCCTTCAACTGAGCAAACGCATTGTGCGTCGTCAACCATGAATACCGATTAAACGGAAGTCCTTTCACCTGAATTATTCATCTCAAATCAAACACAAAACGATATACACATTAATTACTTAAAACATATATAAAATGAATTGATTATACGAGTTTTATATACCTTTGAAGTCGGATTAAGAGGCTGAATTCGCGTACAACGAGCCCGTACGTTGCCGTTCGTGAGGCAAGTTTCGCAATGTAGCCCTGCGTTGCAATTTCGGTTCATTACGCACGTTTGTCCTTCCTGTTTAATCGTGATCCATAAAACTGACCGATTAATCAAAATAAACAGCAATTTATCACCATTACGAAGAAATACAGAGAAAGACGATCAACCTTGAGAGCTGTAGAGTACCCGACGAGAAAAATTGTAATGAAAAGAGTTGCAATGAACAGTTTCATCGTTGACTTGATTCTCCAGAAAGTAAATGCTTCAATAGTTAGGGTTTAAAGGAGAAGAAAAATCAGAGAGAGAGAGAGAGAAAAATGTGTATATGTTTTTCTCTCTCTAAAAATGAAGAGTAATTAGTGGCTAGAGAAATTCAGTGATGAGAAATTAAGTAAATAGTGATTTTGATGAGAGAGAAAGTGGAAAGAGAGAGTGATGGCGATGGAGTCGGAAGGGAAAGCAAATCCTATCTGTGGCCACCTTTTAATCGCGCGCTAAACAGTATACACCTTTGTTTATTTAAATCAGTTTATGCTACCATATTCTAAAATGTGAGATTGTTAGACCAGATCAAGGGCATGCTCGGAATCACTTATAAGTTAAAATATAAATTGACTTATAAGTTATTTTAAGTTGTGATTTATAAGTAAAAGTGTTCGGATGATAATGACTTATAAGTCAAAAATTAAGTTAAAACAAGTTATGAAGGTGTACGGCTGATAATGACTTATAAGTCATTTTTAAATGTAAAAATTACTAAAAAGACATTGTAAAAAGATACATTGATTCAATATCATATCGAAGGTTATTATTGGTAAACAACTTATTTAAATAACTTATTGATAAATAACTTATTATTTAAACAGCTTATTGGTAAACAATTTATTATTTAAATAGCTTATTGACAAACATCTTATTATTGGTAAACAACTTATTATTTAAACAGCTTATTGGTAAACAACTTATTATTTAAATAGCTTATTGGTAAACAACTTATTATTTAAACAACTTATTATTGTTAAACAACTTATTAATAGTAAATAACTTATTATTTAAACAGCTTATTGGTAAAGAACTTATTATTTAAACAGTTTATTGGTAAACAATTTATTTAAATAACTTATTGGTAAACAACTTATTATTTAAACAACTTATTAATAGTAAACAACTTATTATTTAAACAGCTTATTGGTAAATAACTTATTATTTAAACATCTTATTGATAAATAACTTATTATTTAAACAGCTTATTGGTAAATAACGTATTATTTAAACAGTTTATTGATAAATAACTTATTTAATCAGCTTATTGGTAAACAACTTATTATTTAAACAAGTTATTATTGGTAAACAACTTATTAATAGTAAACAACTTATTATTTAAGCAGTTTATTGGTAAATAACTTATTTAAACAGCTTATTGATAAACAACTTATTAATAGTAAACATATATTATTATTTAAACAGCTTATTGATAAACAACTTATTATTGATAAACAACTCATTATTAGTAAACAACTTATTATTTAATCAGCTTATTATTAATAAACAACTTATTATTTAAAATAGAAATTTTAAAAAGATACGTTGATTCAACTTATTATTTTGAATAATGAATTTGGTTTTAACTTTTATACTCTATCATTAAATTGGAACATATATAGACTAAAAGCTCCATGCTTCCTCTATCACTCCACTATTAAATTATCATTGGTTATCAACAAATGTCAGGTTAATTTTCTATCTCAATCTTCAGAAATATTTTATTTATTATATTTTAATAAAATAGAGAACTTTTGCAAAAGGGCAATAACATGAGTCTTCAATACATGCTTTTAGGAAGATAATAAATCACTTTGTCTTGGACACTCATCTTCCCCATCAGGATCACACTTGCCTGCCATCATCATCAACATTACATCAACAAAAGAAAAGTCCACCAACAAAATTGAGGTACATGGCCTGATTCGGCGCTCCTCAAGCTTCAACACCCGCCGTATCAACCACATGTATATTGACACCCTCCGCTTCTTCGAAGCCGTTTGATCCCCCGTCTCCGCCTCAGACCGCTTCAACTTCAAGTACTACTGAGCTGAATACTGCAAACTGTTCGATTCTACCTTCAATCCGAAACCACCCCTTTCTCCAAATCCCTTTACGCTGCCTCCAAATGCGCTGTCCATTGGTATGCCGCTTCCAGATCCCATCTTTTTAGTCGATCAATTTAGGGTTTTTTAGGTTAAGAAGGGGTAGAGACGTAATTTACCAAGACAGAGGAGGGGCAAAATAGTCTTTATATTTGGTCAAAATAACTTATTAAGAATGACTTATAAGTCATTTTTCAATAAGTTAAAAATTGTTACTTATTATTTTTGACTTATAAGTCAAAAAATAAGTTACAATTTAAGGAGCTCCCGAACACAAGAACAGTAAAAAGCTTCTTATAAGTTGGTTTGACCAACTTATAAGGAGCTCCCGAACATGGCCCAAGAATAAGTCAAATACTCGTTTGAAAAAAAAAATCCTAATTGAGTATTAATTAGTTATTTTTTTAGCTATCTTGTAAATATTACTCATTAAAATAAAGTTAGTCGTGGGTTGTGCACTATGAATCAATGAATGATAAAATAATGAAAATATTGTTAGTGAAAATTAATTATTTTTTAAATTTAGTGCTCTCTTTAATCTCTAAAGAATCTTGTTATGTATTGCGATAAATTCATGCTGAATTATAATTACAAAACTTATTAATATATTAGATTGGTAAAAATTATAAGAGGATCTGAGTTATTATATATCTATTCAAAAAATTTACGTCTAATATTTATCCACATAAAAGTTTAATGGCTAAACAACCATTTTGGTCTCTGTACTTTACAATTGGTTTTAATTTCATCCACATACAAATTTTTTTTATAGTAGTCATTGTACTCTAAAATAGAGGAATAATTTAGTCCTTATTTTAAACTTAAATAATGACATGACTTTTTTTTTCTTAAAAAAATATGCCAACATTTATTTTAATAATCTAAGTAGGAATTAGTAAGGGATTAATTAGTGATTTGATAAATTATGTAGAATTCTTTCAGCGTACAAATTCGTTTGAAAAAAATAAATAAATAAAAATAAAGATTCTCCTCCAAGAAGATCATCAAGGCTTATGACAAGGCAAACAAATAGTGCATATAGGATAGTAATTCTTACCGAATCTCTAAGTTCTAAACTTAATAAGTTGTATTTTTTGAATATTTAGTACTAAGTCTTTAAATTTATTTATTAAGATATTTAATGTAATAAATATAAAATTGAGTACTAATTTTTGGTAAATTAATTTTTTTTTTCTAATTTAGACTTATATTTATATTGCTCTTTATCGAATAAATTATATTTCTTAATTTACTTTTGTGCATGTAATCTCATGTTTTATTGTTTTATTTTTTAGATATGCCTGCTTATAGTTTATAATATCGTTTTTTCTGAGTGTTCATCGTTTATAGCGACATTATTTTGTATTGTCATAAGGGTGTTATGATCACTGAACCATTAGAAACAAAATAAATTGAAGTTTTATATTTATTGTTTGTACAAATACAAATTCTCAAGGAATCTAAAATTGTGTGGGAATGTAAAAAAATAATTAGCCTCATATGCACATCTTAGAAAAGTATAAACGTCATATAAGAATCTAAACAAAAAGAAACAAAGACATGACTAATTTGTGGAGAAAAATGAATATAAATTTATAAATATATTCCTTGGAAAAAATAAATAAAATTTTGAAAAATCACTTAATAAAAAATAATTAAAAAAAGTGATAAAAACCCTTACTAAAAAATATAAATTATCCATGTTAACACTTATTTATATTTTTAAAAAGCCACATCATTATTTTTTTTAAAATAAAAATGACTAATTTGTTCCTCTATCTTAAAGTACATAGATTATTATGAAAAAAATTGTACACACATGAAATTGAAACCAACCATAAAGTACAACAATCAAAATAATTGTTTAGCCAAAGTTTAATACTTATCCACTAATATATGAAAATGATACGGAACCTCTTACTAAACATCTCTAATGGGTATACATAAAAGTTTCAATTTTTGTACAAATATTTTGAAGTCAAAGATTAGTTAATAAGATTTCTCGTTGACAATTCTAAACTTTTTGACTCAGAAACTTGAATAAGCAACAATTAAAATTATAAGGTTAATAACTAAATGATAAGATCTCCCTTTACAATACGACATGGTGTTACAAGTTTGTATCTATTTCTCTATAATTTTTTTCTAAATTCTCCTATTGACCACAAAGATGAAATGTATAATATAAAATAATTAAAAATGTTTTTGGATTTTATCTTAAAAAATAAATAAATTAAGCACTTCCATCTTATTACTCCATTGTGCCTTGAAGTGCTAAAATTCATTTAATTTTTTTTTTCTTGAAGGGGTTAGAAAGCAAAGTAAGGTGATGTGTACAACAACAGTTCAAGCTAATGCAAATCTTAGAAGGGAGGACTACCCTCGCTTCGACGTATGCAATGCTGCTGATCTATCTTCCCCTCAGTCCCTCACCACAACAAGCAAACAAAAACAAAGACCCATCCATCACGCAAAAATTTCAATTCTTGGAAAATCTCAATATTAAAAAGTAAAAAAATTGGAGCTCGGTAATTTTGATAAGATGCGTACATACGTAGTTATAGAAAATATATATAAACGAAAAATAGAATTATATATACATAAAGTACCACCTATAAATTAAGAAATTGATATTTTCACATACTTTTTGATATTTCTACATAAAAAATGTTGTTATAGATGTATAGCGACGGGAAAAACCGTCACTATAGGATGTATAGCGACACTTTTTATGTAAAAATATTATTTTTTGTTGTAGAAATATCAGTTTTCATAAATTATAATTGTTAATATTTTTTGATTGATGAGTCATTCAAACCCTAAAAAAATTAAAAGAAAAATATATGTTCGAATGAGTTTTAACAAGTTACTTTTTCCAAGTCAAAATAATAATACTACCACTCACCCGAAATGCTTTAGACAAAAGGAAAAGCAAGCTTTTAGAAGAATAATGGGACTTTTTTCGGGGAGAGCAGTTAAATATCACTATCGGCTGCTCACTTTCAAGTAGTTTGTTACATAAAATTATATAGAAGGGCCCTTACTCTGTACGGACCCATTCATTTTATAATATGGCGGCAGTTTATCAAAACACAAAATAAGATTCCTTTTTGTTTCTAGAAAAGTTCATTTAAACCATTCTAAATATGTTGCTTTGGGAAAAAGCCCTTAAAAGTAATAATTAGTCCATTGCTAGATCCAGAAAGGTTTAATTGTAGCAGCTGATGTTGAAATATTACAAGTATTTCTATAACAAAACTTTATTTTATTTTATGTATTACTCACTCCGTTCTTTGAAAAACCGACTTAGTTTGATTTTTCTGATCATATTAACTAATTTTAAAATTAAAAATTAAATATATTTATTTATATCTTTAAACTCATGAAAATTGTAAGTAGTCGTAAATTTGATATAGTTTTTTATGATAATAATTTCTCCACTTATATTTATAAAAAAAATATAAAATTTTTATTATTAATATAATCAATTTGACTGAAAAAGTCAAATTAAACCTATTTTTAAAGAACGAATGGAGTATTAAAAGTATACTTTTGATTAGGATATACGGAGCATTATCCTGTTCAAATGAGTGAGAGATTGTCTTTGAGTATGTACTCTTGGAAGATTCAAAAAAGAGTATGCAGTACTCTTGGAAGTCACCAAAAACAGAAAAAATGCACACAAAAAATGTACTTTTGGAAATTTTAACAAATGTAAAAATGATATGGGGAAGAGTTTTTATTGTAATTCTGTTTTAGGATATCTCAATATTTTTTAAGGATCATCTGCGTGTTAACTAACTACCAGAATGTGTAGATCACAAAAAACATAAATTAACTTTAGTGATTCAAATGAAATGAGTGGAAGTTGAGTGACCTTATTGAAAGGCCAGGTGGTAAAACTTGAAAACTTCAGTGGTCCAAAACTGAGTTTTGACAATCCAAGATCTTGCATTACTACTATCCAAACCAATTTTTTGTTCAGTAATTTTGATTTAAGAAAAAAAATATAAAAATGCTCCTATCGTGCCGGAAAAAAATATTCTAATTAAGTAATAATTTTTTATGTTAATATAAAATAAAATAATATTCTCAAATTCATTATCACAAATTTTATTGTCATGTTATATTACCTAATAGTAATAGATTTAAGATAAATATGAAAAAGAAAATACTTTTAAGATTTATAAATTTTATAAATGGGGGGCTTTTTTTTGAAAAGGACATAATATTTACTGCAATTGATGGATCAAAGTCTTCCCTAGAGAAGGAAACGCCCTGCAAAGGCTGCAATTTAATTACTCTGACTGTGTGGCACTCAGGCATTGATGATTTTCTTAAAGATACGGGCCACCACAGTCACCATCTAATGACTTGCAATCCACCCACAACAACTTTGGGTGGGCTTTACAACCACATTTTGGGCTTTCCTTTTAGCCTCCCTCATGTGAAAGAGGCTACCAATACCAAAAGAAGAAGAAAACAAAATTGTGTATTAAAGCAACTCCAGCAGCAACATCCTAGACTATATTTAGTCTAGGATTCATCCGGCAGCTCCAGCAGCAAGACTATATTTAGTCCATGGACTATAATCAAGGATCACAAAGACTAAATCAAGGAATGGGATAGTCTATGGACTATAATTTTAATATATTTAAATGGGAGAGTGAAAGGATGATCGGAGATTTTTTGAATTAATTGATTATTTTAATCTTTTTATATTATAATCCACGGGATAGTCCATCTGCTGGAAGGAGCGAAGACTAAAGGACATTTGTTGATGTCATATGGACTAAATATAGTCCATAGAACAGAGAAACTGCCGGAGATGCTCTTAGTACTTTGTTGGAGGTACACTACTTAATTGGATAAGAGCCCTTTTGATTTGACTACCCATTTTTAATTCTTAGAATTTTTTATTGTAAGGTTAATAATGTCATGTCATATATTTATCTCTCCTATCATGCTTGTTCAAGTAAGTGGTAACTTACATAATAGTATTTTTATTTTTTCTCTCTTTATTATGGGAGAGTATAATTTGTGATAACATAATAATACCAGCGTTAAAGTAAGTATTTTCATAATATTTATATGATTAATAAATATACCGATATAAATATGAATATTGATTAAAATTGAACCTCGACTTAATAAAGAAAGGTAAAGTATTTTTCTATCCTACACTATTAAAAAAAATTTGTAAATGGTAAACTTCTTTTTTTTTTCCTGAAAGCGTAATGGGTGAACTTAGCTCTCATAAATACTATAAAAATTTAAATAAAAAAAAGAAGAAGTTACACGTGATGTTGCACAAAAAAAAATTAAAAATTGATAAAATTATATGACACTTTGTTCAATTACTAGATTTATGGTTAAAGGCAATTGGACTATTCTCATCTATTTAAAAATCTGGAATATATGGGGGTCATGTGAACTATTGCACCACATGACACATTCCGAAAGTTCCAAAACACCCGTGCCCTCGCTTTCTCTCTTTTCCGCTAATAACCAAACATAAACATAAAAAATAAGATACATACAGATTTACTCCACTATCATTTTTCTGGCCCCTTGAGGCCACCCTCTTGTCTGGCTTCCAGACCCCACAACATTTTCTATATTCTAAACCTTAAATTCTTATGTCACGCTCAGGCCGCGTTTGGCACATGGGAATGTGATAATGAAACATGATAATAAGATATCCAGGAATAACGGGGATCAAACATTTTTATTGGAGATAAAAAGTATCGTTATAGATGTAAATTCGGTCCTTGTAGGATCTATAAATGTATAGCGACGTGATAAATTTCGTCGCTATAGAATCTATAACGACATTTTTCATGTGAAAATATTATTTTCTGTTGTGAAAATATTAGTTTCCTTTTTATTTTCTTGTTTGAAAATGTGTAGGAATTGGAATGAGAATTCCCATGTTTGGTGTAGCCAAATGTCGAAAATGAAGTCTTTCAATGTCTAATTAAATGTTGAATAATATTATGTGAACAAATTGTATATAAAAAATTATGTACAAAGAATAAGGCTCATGTATTGCTTATTGTTAAGTATCTAATCGTAAGTCCTCTTCTTATTTTCTCTCATTTTTATACTGTTTATGTACAGTTTCTGTGTATAGTTTGTGTCTCTAGCATTACACTTAAATGTTAAAATTATTTTTTAACAACAAAATTAATACATAAATTATTAAGGAATTTTTTTTTGTTTGTTTTAAACGGTCCTTAAAAATGATTAAAATGTCAATAGTCAAAAAAAAATATAAATACAGAGAATTTAGCCCAGTAAGCTGTGACTTGAGAGGACTAAGTTATTCAACACTTTTCATAGGAACCAAATTCTAATTAAGAAATTAAAACAGGGGAAATTACTCTTGAGTTAACAAATTGATGTGCAAGAATACGCAGCAGTAGGGCTTTCAATATTGGGATTGCTAGTCATGTGGGATATTGCTGCACGCATTGCAGAACCTATTCTCCCTCTCTAAGTCATACGTGCGTACAGGTTATGAGTATATAATACAACGAGAAATTGACTAATATTCACCGAGAGACGACTGTGAAATCAAATTATAATTGTTATCCAATTTAATCATATGAACGTTGGTAATATAATTCCAAAAAAAAGTTAACGAATGAATATAGAAATCTACACACACAAAATAAAGTATGTGTTGATGTTCGTTCATGTAATATGACTCCAAAAAAAAAGTTAATGAATGAATATAGAAATCTAAACACAAAAAATAAAGTACGTGTTGAGGTTCATATATATATATATATATATATATATATATATATATATATATAGGAAGATAATCCACAGCAACCGGTTGCTGGGAGCAACTAGTTTTTTGTGAACTGCCCGTTACAGGCTGTAGCGGCAGGGCCTTTGAAAAATTACAAAGGCCCTGCCGCTAAAGCCTGTAGCGGCAGTGCACAAAAACCGGTTGCTCCCAGCAACCGGTTGTTGTGTATTGCACCCCATATATATATATATATATATATATATATATGGTTCGGCTCTCCAGTGAATTGTTGGAAACGGACCAAAAACGAACCAGACTTTAGCGATAATTTTGTCCGTCGCTAAAACCATGTGTCACTTAACAGACCTATAGCGACGGACAGAACCGTCGACAAAACCGTCGCTAAAACCCGATTTATTTTTGGTTCACTCTTCAGCGGTTCGCTAGAGAGTCTCTTATATATATATATATATATATATATATATATATATATAACGAAGAAGAAGAATAAAGGAGAAAAAGGAAAGATCAAAAATTTATCTCGTTAGAAGATAAGGTTTTTCTTCTTAAGTGATGGGATAATTATTTAGGAATAGGTATCACAAACTCACACTCTCACGCGCGGGTAAGAGATACCCATGTATAATTGTATAATAAGAATCAACTAAATTTTTGCTAATAACTAACCCAAATATGAGTATGTCAAGTATGGAGAAGAAGACCTTTTGTGTTTTTTTTTATAATTTTGTTTAGCGGGTTAAAATGGTAAAATACTTTTATTCAGACATTTTTAAAAAAGTAATTATCAAACAATATTTTTTTATTCAGATACAATTCTATTCAGATGCTCTATATTATTCAGATGTCTAAACTATTCAGATCTTAACCATCAATTTTATCAAACACAACCTTAGTTCCACAATTTAGTGTTCACTTCATTTTTCACTAGGTTTCATTAATTTTTTTTGAATCGGATATAAAAGTGATCACATTTGGTCTTATAATTATTTTTAGAATGATAGAACGCGCAATAACTTCCCTTTCCTACCTTATGTACTGAATAAGCATAGAGAATTATTATTTTCATAAATAAAATTTGATATTTTTATAAATTTTCTCACATGGGTGTGGAATTCTTTACTATTCATGTGAGGAAAGTTTGCAGAAATAACAATTTCCTAAACATATCCTACCAACAATGATTTTTTTATTTTTTATTTTTGATTCAACAATAAAGGTATTCTCGGGTCAATTTATGTTTCAATCGAGACAAAAAAAAAATCCCCGCACCCTCACATTGATCCTAGTACATTTAAGAGATTTTCTCTTAAGTGTTGACCTCAATATTTGAACCAAAGAAATTAAAAAGAGAGCAAATTTCTTTGACCATTACGCCAAACGGGTTACCAACAATGATAATCTCATACTTACTATGATCATCTTATATACATGCATATAAATATTTACAAGCATTGTAAACAAATATAAGATGTAAGAATTACAATATTTGACTATAACACGGAAAAATTGTGTATTCTCTTCATTTATGTTTATATGAATTTTAGCTAGGACATTTTATGATACATAACTTGATGGAAAGTAAATTGAAGATGAGGTTCCTTGAATGAAATGTTTGGAATAAAAGTTGAGCCATATTGAAAGGGGAAAAAAAATTCCAATGACAGCTTCATTCTCTTATACAAACAATTTTATATATAGATTAGGAATTGAGCCCTGCAACGTATTTAATACATTATTTATTAGTATATAAAAATAATCTATATCTAAGTATATATTAAGAGTGCTTCTGGGGCGACATTTTCCTTAGCGACATTCTAGCGACTTTTTTTTTTTTTTTTTTTGTTGGTTTTTTTTTTTTGGTTATCACTTCAAAATAATTTATATGATTTATTGGTACAAAAATTTTTAAAAAAAAACAGTGATTTAGGTGTGATTTGGATACATATACAAAACAGTGTTGTACAGTCTGTACAACACTGTTTTGTATATGTATCCAAATCACACCTAAATCACTGTTTTTTTTTTAAAATTTTTGTACCAATAAATCATATAAATTATTTTGAAGTGATAACCAAAAAAAAAAAACAAAAAAAAAAAAAAAAAAAAAAGTCGCTAGAATGTCCACAAAAAAATGTCCCCCTAGAATTATTCATATATTAAAACTTTTTAGGATGATACATTATGGAGTGCTGAAATCCTCATCTATCTAAATCTCCAATATCAATATCTACGTATGTTATAAATTTAGAATTATTTTGTGGCTCAGTTTAATTTGTTATTTGAGTTGTTAAAAATGTATTGAGATGAAATATATATTGACTTGAGAACAATCTCATCTATTTTTGTCGTTTCTCCCCTTTTATAATAATACGATAATTAAGTACGGAAGTAATATAAATATATGTTCCCTTGTATATTTCTTGATTTTTGAAAAACAATAGAAACATTTGTTTAATGCTTGTCGCTTATCATAACTCAAACTTTAGATTACTCGAGTATTGGTCTGATTTGGTTTAGACATTTTACTCGCTTTTTCAAAATTAATTGTCAAGAAAGTGACGATCAACCTAGTGACGATCAATAAAAGATTTCCGTTATACTTAATCAAGAAAATAAATAAAAACAAAAATAGAGAAAATGATGACAAATTTAAGATGGCTATTTTTTATTACTCGTATTATTTTTGAATACGAAGATGGCTATTCTAAGATATATAAAAGAGCTAAAAAAAAAATAGAAGATAAAGAAGAAAGAATAAGAAAAAAAATGACTTACAGTTTTATATCCTAGTGTGGTATATCCAAATAACTCTAACACATTATTAATAAACTATCTTTCTTAATAAAAATTATTTTTATTTTAATAACTTATTATAATACTGACATACTCATATATATATATATATATATATATATATATATATGAAGAATAATCCATAACATTTATTTATTATAAATTAAAAATAGACATACATTATCTCTATCATTTAATATAGAAATCAACAGTCGAGATTAATTCACGCCCGCTATTAATGGTAGCGGATGATGAGTTACGTTCGCTACTAATAGTAGCGACCGCGAATTAATCACTACCGTTATTTTTTATATTCAACGATAGATAGAGATAATGTATGTCTATTTTTAATTTATAATAAATATATACTCTCTCCGTCGAATTTTTATTAGGAGGTCCTGGACCTCCTAGGACCTTCCTATACATTTTTGACACGTGTAATGGTTATATATAATTAATACAAATTGGCCCCCACATGTTATGGGTTATTGGTTAAAAAAGTAATTATTGTACATGTGTCAAAAATGTATATGAAGGTCCTTTTCCTAGTTGGAAGACCTGGACCTTCTAATAAAAACTCATCTCCGTCCCTTAATATAAATCGTTTTAGAGTTGTGCACAAGTATTAAGGAAATGATTGTATATCATTAAATATAATATCAATTGCATATATTATCCTTGTATTGGAAAAAGAGAGTGTTATTTATTGGGGAAAATAGTGAGAGAACCAAAATTATATTTAATACTTTGAGTAATATTAGAAACTAAGCAATTAATGCTTATTTAAAATTCTCAAACGTTATATATTAAGAGACAAAAACAGTTCTCTAAAACGTCTTATATTAAGAAACGGAGAGAATAATATATATATATATATATATATATATATATATATATTGAGACCAGAGTATATATTATAGTAACTCACTAATAATTAATGTGTCCCAATGTAGTCAAAGCCGCAGTTATTAGTCACACCTTTACCTAGTAGTGCTAACCCCCACTGTGTTTAATAGGCCGAACCCCCTACTTTTTGTCTATCCTGCAATTTGCTGTTTCCTTCTTGGTCTTCACTATATGGCAATCTCCCGAACACTCGGCTTGCTGGGTTTACTGTTCTTTCTAGAAATGCAGTTTTCTCCAACAATGGCGGCCATTAGTAAGACCTTTTATTCCCTCTTATAAATTAACCACTGTACTGTTGCTTATTGGGTTTAGGTTGGATTCGCCTGAAATAAATGCTAATTATTTAAAACCCATTTTTATTAGTGTTTCACCTTCCATTTATCTTCTTCTCTCTCTCTTAACTTGCCCTTTTGGGTTTCTTTGTTTGGGTAAAATTGGTAAATGTGTAGGATGGGTAATCTTAAGAACTTGGATCTTTTCATTAGTTGATTCTCTCATCTCAGTGGACAGTGGGTAATTTTCATAATGAATGATTTTCTGGATTTTAAGATTTTTATGAATTACTATTTGGTGGAGGTAGCTAAATATGAACTGGGCGTTGTTGACGTATATATTTGAAGTGAAAAACTGTCCTCTGTCATGCATGTATTTTATATGTAGCCTTACCATATTTGTAAGCTTCGTTTAGTTTGTTTATTAATTGGGGGAAAGAAAAGAAAATGCAAAGGAATCCGTGTTTTGTTGTTTAACTATAAATGAGATTGGATAGAAAAAGAAGTAGGAAGGAAAGCATATAAAAGTAATTCATATTTTTATCTATCAATTTCTATTCTTCTTTGTTTTACCCAAAATTTTGTAATTATGAAATTTCTGGAAGGAGGAGAGGAAAGATAATTAAAAAGACAGTCCCTTTGGTGTTTTATTTTTCTTTTCTTTTTGCTTCATGAACCAAACATAGTGCTAGTGAAATGTCCAGGACAGTTTATTTGTTCTTTTAGTGGAGGGTCTGCATCCTTAGTTCAGGAAACTGATTGCTCTGAACCTGTTTTTGAAAATTAGAAGTATATAACTGTGTCACCTATCCTAAAAAGTAACGATAGAGAAGAAACAGATTTGTATGTATGGTTTGGAAATACTTCGATGATCATGCTGTTCCAGCTTCTTTCATTAGTATATTTTTTCTTGTTTATCTTATTGTTTGTGTTTGGATTAGTCAAATCTCAAAAATATTTTAGTTCCTTATTAGAATTATACCTTTCTGAGATTCTTAGGACTTAATGCGGCAACAAGTTATAGCACCCCAGAACTGAGCAATGCTTCATATATAATATGTTAGTAATAACTTATCGAGATTTTTTTTTAAGAGATTATTTCTAATGTTGGTTTGTATTGGAGTATTGTGTAACTAGCCTGCTGATTTAAGTTTTTTACCTCTATTACAGGATCAAGGTTGCTTGTCGTTTGACCTTTTCTTCTTTGTTACATTATAAATTTTCAATAAAAAAGCTTCTTGTCATCTTTTCTGGAAGTTTGTCATCTTACTAGAAGCAAGGAATTTTCTGTAGGGTAACCTACCATGAAAAAGCTCTCCTTTCCCTTGGCTGAGATGCTAGGGGCAGGTCACTTAGAATCATATGGGAATGGAATCTTCATAATTTTTTCTTTTTGCTTCTTTTATAAGGGACCTCAGACCTGCAATAAGTTTTGTGTTTAATATAAAACTAGGCATCCATCAAGGTGACTGTAAGACTTGGAATTTGTCATCTGATTGTTATACATTCGTGTCTCCATACAGTCTTGGTGTATTGCATGGTAAAAATTGACAAAGTTTCAACATGGTAAAAATAATGTCTAAGTTTCATTGTTTGTTGACCTTCCCTCTTCCTTGGGATAAAACTATGTTTTATAACTGGTTTCTTCTACTTTAACAGATTGCCCTTTAGATCTGAGTGGGTCTAACTTTACTCTCGCTGCCACCATGTGTTCTAATAGAGAAGATAGAGGGAAGTGTTGTCGCTACATTAACGCCTTAATTGCTGTTTCTATTGCCCGCTATGCAAATTTAACAAGCAGCTTGGGTGTTACTCCAGATTTATCTGAGATTTGTCTCCATACTATATCACAAACTTTAGAACTGTATGGAGTAACAAGAAATGCAACATCCTTTTGCGGGCTTGGGACAAAAATTCCTGTTAATTATGAGTGTCAGGGTCGAACAACTGTCACCCAGATGCTGCAGTCTCCAAGATTTATGAATGTTACCAAAAGTTGCAGGGTGCCGCTGTTTCTGCAAAATGATTGCAGAAAGTGTTTAAATGTTGGCATTACATACCTGCGCAATCTAGTGGGAGCTGTAAACAACATGACTTTAAGCACTTGTAGAGATGCAACCTTTGTTGCTCTTGCAAGCCAAGTTGATAATGTGTCTGCTGTAGACATTGCAGGCTGTTTCTTTGGGATCCAAGGGCTTATTACTGCTCCAGGTATATCTATGTTTGCAAGATAATGGTTTGTTTTTTAGTTTTGAGGTGATCATTCTATTAATCAGATCATGGTCACTAGTTCTATGTTTCAACGTTTCAATGTTTCATCTATTTTTCTATTTGAGTGCTGGCTATTTATATACTTGCTTATGTACTGTCTAGACAGTGGAAAGTCAATGCTAGATCTGGCCTTATTGAGGAGATGACAAAGTCCTGAGGAACTTGAAACCAAATAGCATGTGGGCTTAGATAATTTATTTTTTTTCTTCTTGTTGTTTTCTGCCTCCCCCTGTAAACCTTATTCACTTTTTTCAATAGCAGCTGGTATTTAGCTGATTAATTTTTATTGAGAGAAGTCAACTCAACAACGCCTTTTATCCCGAATCAGTTGAGGAAGGCTATTCATTCTTAGACTAAGTATGATAGAAAATCAGTCTAAAAGGAGAACTGGAGTCGAAAGATGCTGAAAGTTCATCACTGCATTACATTTCAATGGCCTCAATCACCGAGGGAGGAATGAGGGGATTAAGGAGCCTTGCTACCGACCTCCAATGGTGAATGCTTCTGCAAAGTTGAGCTTAAAATTGGCTGGATTGTTCGGAAACAGTGATTAGATGAACTGTCAAGGAGTCAAATGCATTCACTTCAAATGCCTTGGAAAATGGCAAGAAGTTATTGATGTTAGAGGATGTTCCAATGATCCTCCATTGCAGATGATAATTTTTTCATTTGCATCAAATTAGTCTTAATATTTTGTGATCCTGTGCACATTGCGTAGCTCGTCTCTGCCTTAAATCAACTTTGTCAAACTTTAATTTTTACATTGTTTTACTGTTGTCAAACTTAGTTCCTACGCTTGTGATTTACCATCACTAAGTTTTCCGGTCATCATCAAAAGGCTAGACTATTTTTTCAAGGTGAGCTCCTCTTTACTTGGGGAGACTGCTTTCAGGTATATTATTCTGGCTAGCGGGCCGAAGGAATTTGATTGTTTGGAATAAATTACTTGGTCAGCATTTGTATTACGTATGTTAATGTGGCTTTGCCAAGGAACAAAAGAGCTCATGAAGCCCATTTCATTATTCAATGGACTCTGTGCTTTTCAGCGTAACTTGTAAATGTCAGAAGATTCACACAGCATTTGAAGTAGTTTCCCATGCTTGTAATATATCCTATTTTGGGATATTTTCTCTAGTTACTAAACTTTTATTAGTTATTTATTTTACATAATACGGTGTCCATTCTAGATACATTAAATGATATTCATTTTTGTGTTTAACCATGTCCTAAACGTTAGACTTCTAATTGCTGCGACTCTGATGATAAATTCAGAACCATCCCCATCTACACTTTCGCCCGAGGCATCTCCAACTCCAGTTGTTGCTGCTAGCCCTAGTCAGTTCTCCATGAGTGTACCTTTCAGAGAAAACCACCATCACTACCGTCTCTCGCTCGTTCCTGGTCTCGGCATAGCAGTTACGGCAGTCGCTCTTATGATGCTGGCTGTCTTAATATTTCTTATTCGTAGGAAAAGCAGAGAGCTTGAGGATTCTGATATTACTGATAAAACCTCAAAAGCCTTCTCTCAGTCTTCAAGAAAATTTCAAGAAGGTACAGTTCTGTTTTCATTCTGATCATGCGTCCCTCCTTTCTGGAATATGAAAGGCGGAATTAACATGCTTTTGCTCGGTTTTGTCCTCATTAATTTTGGGTTGGGGAACTTGAAATACACGCAGGTCCTTCATCTATGTTTAAAAAGTTCAGCTATAAGGAGACAAAGAAGGCGACAGACAACTTCAGCATCGTCATAGGACAAGGGGGATTTGGCACTGTTTACAAAGCACAGTTCAGTGATGGTTTAGTGGCAGCAGTGAAACAAATGAATAAAATTTCAGAGCAGGCAGAGGAGGAGTTTTGCAAAGAAATAGAGCTTCTTGCTAGACTTCATCATCGACATCTTGTTGCTTTAAGAGGCTTTTGCATTAAAAGAACTGAGAGGTTATTTGGGCATTTAGATATGTACATACCATTGTCTGTCTGTGTAACTACATGCTGCAAAATAAAACATTTATAATTGTTTCATGGCAGGTTTCTCATGTATGAATATATGGCGAACGGAAGCTTAAAAGATCATCTTCACAGTAATGCTCTTTACTTTTTCAATTTACTTTTTCTGAAACTTGGTCATTAAGAGGGAACCACCTGGGTTGGGGGGTGTTTAAAACCACTTCATGGATTTTGATTTTATAACATATGGAATGTCTGGCTTTTTCAATGTTATTAAAGATTCAGGCTTTCATCTTCCCCCTTCCTCGTGCATTTACATGACAAAATATATTGTGTTTTTATATTAAAGTTTTGCAACTACTTGATTCTGTAAGGTTAATTGATATGAAACAAAAAGGAAATATAAATTGTCTTATTATTGATGACTTGATATATGCCTCATTTGGTTTCTGCAGCTCCAGGTCGAACTCCACTAAATTGGCGGAATAGAATACAAATCGCCATTGACGTGGCAAATGCTTTGGTAATTGCCCTGGATAACTACTAGTTTCTAGAATTGTTTGGTTCAGTTTATAATAGTTCTGAATTCATTCTGGTCTAGTTTTTCTCTTTTAATATTGCCATCTCTTCCTTATTTGATATCCTGCATGCAGGAGTACCTCCATTTCTATTGTGATCCTCCCCTGTGCCATAGAGACATCAAGTCCAGTAATATTTTACTGGATGAGAACTTTGTTGCAAAGGTAAGTGTTCAGTTAAAGCCTAGCTATGAATGACTCCCCACATATATATATATATATATATATGTATGTATACGCCATTGTAGTATATTTTGGTGTATCAGAACTTCATTCGAATTTTGTTTGATAAAAGGACGCACATCCGAGCACTATGCTTTGTAAAAACCTCTGCTAATCCTTAGTTTGGCTTCAGGTTGCAGATTTTGGTCTTGCACATGCTTCAAAAGATGGTTCCATTTACTTTGAACCAGTAAACACAGATATAAGGGGAACTCCAGGTTAGAAGAAAGTACTCAATATTTACATCTAATATGAATTTATGCTTGATCTGATTATGTGTGAATGCTGCATAAATTTCAGGTTACATGGATCCGGAGTATCTGCTCACTCAACAACTTACTGAAAAAAGTGATGTGTACAGTTACGGAGTTGTACTGTTAGAGCTAGTGACTTCTAGACGAGCAATACAAGACAACAGGAATTTGGTAGAGTGGGCCCAGGTATTCATGAACTCAGAATCGAGGATTCATGAGCTTGTTGATCCCAGTATTGGGGATTCTTTTGACTTGGATCAGCTTCAAACGGTTGTGACAATTGTAAGATGGTGTACTCAGACAGAAGGGCGGGCTAGGCCTTCTATCAAGCAGGTTTTGAGGCTTTTGTACGAATGCTCGGACCCAATGCATGGTGGGTTTGTTGAAGCTGTGGAAGAAGAAGATTATGAAGGAACCGGAGGTAGGGGAAGTACAAGTAAAGGTAAAATGCACAGCTGGGATGGAAGGTGTCTAGCTTCCTCTTCAAGTACATCTAGGTCATATTGCAGTAGAAGCTTTCTTCTTGAGACCGGCTCTCCACAATCTCCTTCCAATATCCTTTCCATTTAAGGTCAAACATTCATCTGTATTACCCTCGTATAACACAACAGAAGTTTTTGCGCAAGCACTTTGACTAACCTGTGGCTGAAAAGCATTGGATCAGTTGGCAGGTATACATAATATTCAACCTTGTCAAATATCAACTAAAAGCCTTCGTTCTGTAGAGTAGCTATTGATTTTGTGATTACTTTATACATTAAGACAAAGAAAAGTGTAAAAACAGTTGTTCCAGTTTTATGTTGTATTAAAATTTTGTGGGGAACAAGATATATAATTCTTCTTGGCTTGTATTGCTGAGATGTCTAACAAAGTGATTTGTTTCAACACTCGATAGTGTTGCAGTTTTTTTTTTTTTAAAGGTTGCAACTTGTTAGCAACCTTTTGAATCATATTTGTCTTGTGATATCACAAGGAATTATTGGAACTGGTGGCAGTTTGCTCTTTCCTATATGTCTTTACACCTGTTATATTAGTTTCAATGGTGCTCAAATTATACAAGCAAGAATTTTATGTAGATTTCTAATAATAATAATAATAATAATAATAATATTATAACAAGACAAAAGAAAGAGGGAGAAATGCATGAAAGTTGTGTAACTAAGGTCTAAGCTACGTTTGGATTGGTAGAATAGGAGGGAGAATGGAATGACTCATCCCTATGGAATGAAAAAAATTGTGTTTGATTGCGATTGGAATAAAAAAAAATTGTGTTTGGTTCCTTGAGAGAGAGAGAGCATATGAAATAAGTCATGTTGTGAAGAAGCAAAAATAAAATATAAATCAAATCGTGATGCAGAATCCAATAAAATAAAATTGAAAACTTGTTCAAACGATATCCTAATTATATTAACTGATGGGACCAACAAAAAAAATAAAAAATAATAATATACACATTTTCTGCATGAGGGTTAACTATCATACTTTTGGGTCTACCAAATAACTCATTAAATGAGAATGAATTTCATATTTATATATAAATCAGTGCCCATAATTCGTAAAAGTAAGTTGTAGCCAAGTTTTACCGTCATTTATATGCTATGCAAGTAATAAAATACTCCATTTATATGTTGAATGCAAGTAAGAACTTAACATTTAATTGAATGTTGATGTATTGATGTATTGGAGGGAACTAAACATCAAAATTAAAAATTCAAATAAATGTTTATTTATAAGTTCGAAATAGAATTTGAATAAATTTTTGGGTAGATCATTGGTCTGAACCGCCTCATACGCCCATTTCCATTCCGATCATTCACATACGACACGAATCAAAAATTACCTACATGTTTGACATATTAAAGTTATTAGAACAATTTTTTTTTAAAAAAATGTCAAATAGTTATCAATGAATTTGATCGGGATTATGGGGTTGTTGCATGCATGACGATTTTATATATCACATGCCCTACTAAATAAATTGTAATAATTAATACAGTTTTAAGAAGCATCGTAATAATTGAAATATGTGTTAGTTTTTTAGTACATGCCAACTTATTTATCAAACTCAATTGATACTCATAGTAATTTCTTTAGTCAACACTATTTGGACATGCAATTTCAATACTAACACTATTTCTTCCGATATTAAAATATTAAATATACATGCAATATGGTTTTTTGAAGTGAAGGTGTGAAATCATAAAATTTAAAATTGATATAAATTTTTATTTAAAATTTGAAAGAAACAAAAATATTAATTAGTAATAATTTTTAGTGAATTGATACTTCGTAATAATTATAATTGTTTGTACTAAAATAAATTGAAGGATTTCAATTACATAAACTAGTTTTCAAAAGGTCAATATGTACTCTAATTTGGAATAAAGGATATATGAATATAAAGAAATATTTTTTAAAAAAAAATATGTCAAATACAATTTATTACCATCGAGTGACGGGCATATCTACTAGAAATTAATTGTGATAATAGTTTCATATAATATACGGTATTGATATTAAAATAATAATAAGGTTTTAGGTTAATTTTATTCTTGTGAACAATTTTGTCTCGATATTAAAAATAACGTAACTTACCGCAACTCAAAAGTTAAGGATATATTTGTTCAATATATTTACTATGAGCCCATCTTTGTTATTCTATTAATATTAGCGCCTGTAATTTATTGAATATGTCAAATTTTATTAGAATAAATTGTAAATAATTTTAATTAAAAAAATGAAATAAAAAGTCTAAATTTTAAAATTTTGCATATATATATATATGTATGTATGTATGTACGTACGTACGTATGCATGTATATGGGAAAAAATGGAAGGTATGGCCCAGCCCGCATCTATGTAGTTTCGCCATTATCGACGGATGTACATTTCCATACTTTAGCAAAATTTACACCTACTATAAGATGTTAACATGTTGAAGTTAATAGTAAAAATTTCAAAAACAAAATGTGAAGTAGTTACCAATTAATTCTTCTATATACATTAAATATCTAACATGCGATTAATTTACAATTTTATTATGTATAGTTTATATTTTCACCACCACTAGACAATTGAATACACAAATGAGAAATAATCATGAATATTTGAAGTTGAGTAACGTTAGAAGTCTTAAATTTATATATGAGATGATTTCTTTTTGTATTATGTATTTGTCATCATTTTTTAATACAAAAAAAATAATAATTTCAGAACCACACTAACAATTTGCCTTACCTATCCAATAAACCAAGTGCTCCATCATGATCCAAATGTTGTGCTAAAAAAAGTTTAATAGTTTAATAGAGTACTTTTTTCTCATGTCCAAATAAATAAATAAATAAAAAGGTTGAATAGAGTACATGTGAAATAATAAGCTAATAAAATTTGTGCTGCAAATCAAGTTGATTAAGATTAAATCTAACATCCATATTAACTTTTAAAGCTAATTTGATATATGTTTAAATTCGAAACTAATGTCATTCATTTCACTATAAGTCTATAATTTTTAGATAATTTATAATTTTAATAAAAAAATTGATATTTTTTTCAAATAAAAGTGATATTTTCACAAAGATTTCTCGCATGAATATGTGAGAGAGACCTTATAAAAATATCAAATTTTAGTTGTTAAAACACTAATTCCCTTTTAATAATTATATCGCCTAAAAACTAAAAAAAATCATATTAATTTTTGAATCAAAAATATCTGAATTTAACTTCAAACAATCAAACTTGAAATATCAAATCATCTTTTTATATATTACTTTGATCTGGATTATTATGTTATAATTAAATTTTAATTTTTTAAATTGAACTCCCATTTTTGTCCAGAAGAGTATGTATCCAGAGCTGAATTTGGTTAATATTTTCTAGTCACGTAATACATATATTTGAAATAAGTATTCTTTTCAATAATTTATGCCACATTTCAATTTTAGATCACCTGATATTAAAATTTTTGCATGTTTTTTCAATTTTTGCCTTCCTTTTCTTCTCTTTTATTGGGTCTGTTCAAGTTCAAGGCTATTTTTACTCTATGAAATGTAAAAAGTTTAAATTAATATTTTCCCTTCTTTTATAGAGTCACTATTTTAATCTGAACTCAATACTTTAATTTGAAATGTCACGAAAAGAAAAGAAAAAAAGAAAAGAAAAAAGAGAGAGACTTCCATTACAATAAAACTAAAAAGACCAATTAATCCCCAAAAAAGATAATGATATGCTGTGGCTTTAACTATTTAGTTGTACTGTAATGTAAACCCAATAAAAAGGCTGGATTACATTGATAATTACAAGTTACAACAACTATTTAGGAAACATACGTGCTTTTAGCTTTCCCTAATATCTTTTTGGGAACTCTATTAACTAAAACAAAAGGTAGCGGTAGCAACAAGCATACCTCAAGCATGAGATGAAGGCAATTGAATTAAGATGATACAACTTTCAACATATGGGAGCTGTCAGAGTTCTCTAGCCACCAGCTGCGGCCAGGAACTTTTTCTTGCTTACTGGTTCCTCATGCAACACCACAATATCTCTCAGCTTTCCAAACAACTCCTCCAGCTCATTCACGCCGAACCTTTGATAGTCCAGAGGTTTCTTATACCGTTGCTGATATATTGCCTCGAAGCAACCCAGAAATATACGACAGGAATAGCTCACTAAAATCTCTTGAAGCTCGTACTTGAACTGATTGAGGCTTTTATCAGTCGTTCCAGATTGATTTGTCATACCCACATCAATTTTATCTCCGTCCCTCCTCTCATCATGTTCTTCAACAACTACCCTTTCATCATCTGACAACTCATCTGAGGATCCCATACCAGTGATTACATTGATGTTCTCTTCCTGAGTAGTTGCTTTCCCCTTTTTATCATTCTTTGCCGGGTCTGATGGAGAACCACTTGGTTCAGCTCCAAAGCCACGCAGGTAGACAAACTTCCTCCGGCCTTTTCCCACTACAGAAATCTTGTCATCCATCTTCTTGAAAATATTTACGAGTTTGAATGCCCCATACTCAGAAACATAAAGAGGCCTCCCAAAAAACTTCTGATACTCGCAAGGAACACGAGTAAGGGGCATACAACCTCCAGACAGTTCAAGAAGCTTCACCAGCTGGCCCTTTAAACCATTTAGGTCTCCAGGCTGTACCCACATCACATCGTTCTGCTCACAAGCAGCACTAGGCCCGGCTGAAACTTCATTGAAACCAGATGGAAGACTGTGCGATCTCAAAGTATTTGGAAAATAAGGTCCAGAGATTGATGTACTATTGTATTCTGCTAAAGACTGTGTCATCATTGAGAAATCCCTCGAGTTATAATAGGTCTGTGAGATCCCTCTATAAACAATCGCTTCTTCTGCATTTTGCCCATCTGGGTTGTCACTGATCTGGCATCCCATCAGAAACCCCGAAACGTCAGCTGGACCTCCACGGGGAGGAATTAATGCTTTAACCTGGGAAAGAAAGCCTTCCCCGCGAACCACACTAGGCCAGTCCCAAACAAACCTACCTGCATTACTCAGCGCAGATGATACACCCACGCCAGAAGGAATGACAAGAATCACAGTATATCCACGTTGACCGAGAATGTGAAGTGCTGGAGAAAAATCAACATCCCCTGAGATCAGCATGATGGAGGATGGGGGACGATTGTCTAGGGCAAAAAGAAACATGTCAACTAAGATAGCCTTGTCAGCAGCATCCTTCCTCCCATTAGGGACATCTATTAGCTTGACACCAGTCCTCTGGCATCCCTCTCTTAGTCTTCTAGGAAATGCATTAAAATCCCCATAAGCAGAAAACATTGTAACAACTCCGTTAATAACAGGATGGACCCGTAATGCCATTCTGATATTACCAGCAACATCTTCTGGGCGTACATCACTTGGAACAGGGCAGTTCTCAATGTCCCATAGAATAGCAACAGGACCATCTAAGGAGTTCTGGAGTTGCGAAGGAGGTTGAGGTAAGTTTGTCTCTGAAATTGCCATATGAAATTGTGCTGTGGATTCCGAAGACAAAGTTAAAGCTGATGTATTTGGATTAGCCATATATGTCTCATCAAAAGCTCAAAGGCCCCTGGCAGGTGGTCAAAAGGAAGACTAAGAAAGAATGCAACAATGTGCTTCAAAATATATTGGTGGACCAATTAGACTCCAATAGTGAAGACCTCCTAAAAATCTCTCACAAAGCTATAGGCACATAATGGCAGTGTCTCAGCTCTATAACATGCAATAGATTGACAACGAACTTATAGCTAAAGCTTGGTTATTGACCTCGAAACCAATGAATTAAAAGGCAATAGAACCAAATCGAGCGGGGTACTCCAACTTGACTTTCTACAATGACGCAACATGATTCAACTTTTAGCCAAAACCATGATTACAAGTAACTGCAAGCCAAAGAACTATAAATTTCGAATGTGCCAACATCCACCTTTTCTCCTTACAGCAAGATATATGCAAATAAAAAGATAAGATTCAATAACAGGTAAAAGATGAAACTATCAACAATATAGTCATGTTATCCTGCAACAAGAAACTGAGCTAAGAAATCAAACTATCGTAACTAATGCTACGTTTAGTTCTGAATTAAGTAACATATAGCACACCTTCGACAATACAGAAAACAATTACAATCTATAATAAATGAAAATGATTACTGAAAAACTTTGCATATCCATAATCCATATCAATTAATTGATAATAATGATAAGTTAGGGCCATAGACTATAGCATATATATAGATATATTAGGTATTGAGAACTCTACACCATGAAATACTACCTCTGTTTAGGACTGCAAACTAGCCGAGCATTGACTTTAAACTAAAAGTTAAACGAGTCAAGTTGAGCCGAGCTCAAAATGAGCTTACTTTGTTGTTCGAGACTCATTAAATATGAGCTGAGCAAATCAAGCTTGAACTGAGTTAAACCAAATTTAATTAAGTAATTGTTATATGTATATGTTTGAAACAATAATCAAAACCAAGCTTAACTGACAAGGTTTCGAGTCGAACGCAGCACAGCTCGAGCACGACTGACTTTGTTTGACGACAACTCACTTAGTGAACTCGTACCGAGCATAGCCTCGTTGGCTTGTTCGCAAAGCCCTACCTCCATTCCAGAGGAGAATTCAAATTTGAAAGTTGAAAATTTTCAACTTGAACATAATAAATGGTCAAGAACAAAACTTAAGCGAAGAAGTTTGGTTTTTTGATAAAAAAAAAAAGTTACTCTTATTTTGGGATGTCTCAAAAAGAAAAGTTGAATCTCAATTTGGAATGGTCTGATACGCCTAAATTTAGAACATTTTGGTTCATCTCTCACCAAATTAACGTGTCCGACATCCACACCCGTAATCGTGTCGGGTACTTCTGAATTTTAGAAGAGTCCATTTAACACAAGGATGGAGGGTATATTATAAAGACTGCTTCATAGATGATGATAAAACTACATATCTGTAGGACTGATTCGGGAAAACAGAAGAAAAAAAATCACTAGACAAGGTTATGATTGACAATGCTGACGATAGAGATAACCATTAGCCTGGACACAAATCCAAGCTTCCAAAGCTCCTTCCTTCAGCTGGGTGAGCCTTTGCTTTTTGGATTGAAGACAACAATTACTTCAATCAGTTCAATCACAGTTCACATTTTGCAACTTTTAAATATTTACACACACCAGAAATATCCTCCAATCAAATATGATGGTAGCAAGATGCAAAATAATGATACCTAAATATAATTTATGGTTTCAATCGGAGCAAGTCCAACTACCCAAATCTTAACTCTGTGATCAAAAGAAGCTTCAATAAAGAACAGGAAAAAAAAACAGATTTATATTCCCCAAGACATATACAACTGTAGAATTCAGGACCTAAAACAAAATCAATATATCAAGAACTAATTGAATGTTCATAAAAAGCCCCAACAGCCAACAGGGTTTATGATTTAGATGAAGCCCTAACTACAAGTGAATTTAAAAAACTTACGAGTGTTCAGTTCTTGAGAATCAGCAATTACAGAAGACTAAAACAACAATCAAGCGGAAGGTATCAGCCGTTGAGAAATAAGATCGGAATATGAAATACTTCATCATATATACACAGAGAGAGAGAGAAAAACCAACCTGCCGAAAGGAAAAAGCTTTCTTTCTGGTGAGTTATGAATAACTGAAAAAGATGAAGATTACTACCAGACTTTATTCATTCATTAATCCCACCGTCCCAATTTCATTGTCCCTTCTTTTTACCGGCTTTCAACGCACACGTTAATGCATTGGGCGAGTGAGTGTATGTCTATATTATGTATACTAAGCATCCACGTAAATGATGTAAGATAAAATAAAATTTATAAGATTAAATAAAAAATAAAATAATAATAATAATATAATTAAAGTTGTAAGGGTAAAAAAGAGTGAGAAAATAATGTAACAAAATTACACCATTGATATCAACAATTCCGAAGAGTCGCTTTATAAGATAGATAAAATAAAATAAAATTGATATTTTCATATAAAAATTTAATAATTTTATAAAATAAATGGGATTACATTTACGTAGGTAAAAATTTATAAAAATATCAAACTAGTATTTCTTTTTAGGATAGAAATAATATATAAATATATTGAATATATTTTATATAAATATAACTCGGTATGTATTAAAATAGGCTAATTAAAGAATTAAATTTGAGATAGGTTTAGTAAATTGGGACAAAAAAGTAGGAGCACTTTTCTTTCTTTCTTTCTTATTTTTTTTTAGTAGGAGAACTCTAATCCTTGGTGTAAACCAGGGACCTATCCAAATAGTGAAACCTTTTCCAAAAAAAAAAGATAAGTATCTAATTTACTTAGGCCGACCATGTTTTCATTATAAGACCGATAGAAAATAATATAACAACATTACACGGTTGATTTCAATAACTTTGAAGAGTCTCTTTATAAGATAGATAAAAATTAAAATAATTTAGTTTTTTATATTATTCTTATATATTAATAGTTTTCTAAGACTTAGTTTTAAAAAAAAAACTTTAATAATTTAATTTTTCATAATTTTAAATTTCAAAAAAAATATTAATAATTTTGAATACCTTACTTCGAAAACTCTCGTGTTTTGTAAATTAAAAAAAAGAAAAAAAATAATATTAAGGCTCTTAAAATTTATCTGAAATGGTGTAAATTGAATATGAGAAAAAAAGTTATTTTATAACATACTTAATCATAAGAAATATATTCAATCAAGATAATAACTATTTTGAGAGAAAAAATTGAGATCCAGTATCCTTTGAAAAAATTAATCCCACCCCCCACCCTGCCAAATTTGTACACCACACATGACCCTCACGAGGCCTATTGTTCCCTTATTTATAGTGTTTTAAATTTAATTTGTGAATATATAATTATTTAAAATAAGAATAAACATATAAACATGATAAATTTCCAATGCGAGAGAGAATAATAAGAAGATAAAGTACCCGTAGGCTACCAAGCTCTCTCTTCTTTGGGGCTAATAACACAGCTTAATTCAACTCTGCAAATAAAGTTTCTCTTGTCAGTTCCTCCACCAAACTCTGCAATGGCTCTCTATGCCACAACTTATCAGTCCTTATCTTTTATATTCGCCTCCACTCCACAGCACAAAACACCCACCCAGAAACCCATTTCAAAACCCACCAAAACCCTTGCAACTAATTCTACTACTATTAGTATTTCTGCTCCCTCCACTTCAACAAGCTCAATCCCATCCAGGAAGGTCTGTATTTTGTTTTTCTTTGATTCCCAGTTAGTGTTAGTGTTTCGGAGAGGAAAAAATTAAGTCTTTTGATGATTTCGTCTGCCTAACTCAATTATTATATAGTTTGCTGTGGGATTTGCTTGAATGTCGAGAACAATTTTAGAAAAAGTAGGGAAAGTTAGAGGTTTAATTTGTGTTTTTTTGTTTTTTTTTTTGTTTTGTGGATTTTCAGGTTCTGGTTCCGATTGGATTTGGGACAGAGGAAATGGAAGCTGTTATATTGGTTGATGTTATGCGCCGAGCTGGTGCTGAGGTAACCCTGGCATCTGTTGAGCAGGAGCTGGAGATTGAAGCTTCTGGTGGCACTAGACTTGTTGCTGATACATCCATCTCATCATGTTCAGATGAAATATTTGATCTTGTTGCACTGCCAGTTACTTTTCTAAACTTACTAGTAGGGGTAATATTTTGTGTTGACTATGTTGGTGACCTCCGATGGGTTATATGTCACATTGCTGTGAATTTAATGTTATGTACCAATACCAGGCTATCGAAACTCAACCCCTTATTGAACCAATGAAATCATTAACTTGTTGTATACATAAATTTAGTTTCTTTTTTAAGATTTTATATTTACTTGCTATCTTGAAATTTTTGTGTACCTTGCTTTGAAATCTAGGAAAAGAAAATAGTTTTATTAACTAGTAATTAAATTTCATCTGGCTGGAAGTCAGAGCTTAGGGGAAACTATGCATTGGTATCAATTATCAGTAGAAGTTGGTGTTGTCCCTTTTTATAGATAGGATTTCCTAGACTATACCAATCAAAGAAAAGGGATGGATTGCCTAGAATATGCTGGTGGCATTCTGAAAGCAATTCTGCAATTGTAAAATTCTCTGGACAGTGCAGAGCTAGACTTATACTAATGTAGTGGTCAAGAAATTGTAGCATACGGGTTTTGCAAATAAGCTTTCTGACAAAGTTTCTGTTAGTAGCTTAATTTTTGTTAGTACCTCTTAACACTTATCCGTGTCTAATTACAAAAGTAAAAGTTGCTTTTTTCTTTTTTTTTTCTTTTTTTTTTTGCTAAATAGTTGCTTTTTTCTTTTATATTTGTTTTTAGCATGTTATCAATAAACAAAACTCTTCTAAATTTTAAACTTTCTTCACCCTGAATGATTCTAGTTACTATGCATAGGACCCTTTTTCTTATTTCCAGCCACTCTTTTCTTCTTTCTTTTTGTTTTGGTATTAGTTAATCATTCTTTAAGTATATATGGCTTAAACATATTGTTCATTTACTGATTCACATGCACTTTCTTAAGGGAGGAATGCCTGGCTCTGCACGTTTAAGAGATTGTAAAGTTCTTCAACAAATTACATGCAAACAAGCTGAGGAGAAAAGGTTTTATGGGGCAATTTGTGCCGCTCCAGCAGTAACACTTTTGCCATGGGGCCTTCTCAGGAGGAAACAGGTACCTTGTATTGTTTGGAATTTCTTATTACAAATTACATAGTCTACATCCATGTTCGTTATCTGATTGGAGTGTAGTTTGTCTTGCAAGTCAACTTGTCACCCTGCGTTTATGGATAAGCTTCCAACTTTCTGGTCTGTTAAGACAAATATTCAAGTGTCAAAAGAGTTGACAACCAGCCGTGGCCCTGGAACTTCTTTTGAGTTTTCTATTGCACTGGTCGAACAGCTATATGGGGAGTTTGTTGCCAAGGAGATTGGAGAATTATTGGTAAGAAAGCATGTATAGCTTTTTCCAATTATTCATTTATTCCATGTATTAGCTTGTTTATTTTATAATGGATACAAAGTCTTTTAAAAAATTTCTGCTGTTACCTACTTTAGTCATTTCGTACTGAAGCTATCGTGAGTCAGTTTCCTCCTCATCAGAAAAGTAACACCAACTTTCATTACGAGCAGTGTACAATAGCAGCTTTTCTTCTAAAATTTGGTGCACTACATGTCTTTTCTCACTTTTACAGCGTATGGAAGTTCAAATGTATGTCTTGGAGTTTCATGCCAAGTGCATCTATTTGTATCCATATGACGGGTCCTCATTTAGGCTCTTTGTCATCTGACATTCACAAGAATCACAATGCATTCTATTTCTCCAAGTTTTATAACTGACCTAGAATGAAGTTGAGTTGAGTTTTCCCAAACCCCTTAATTTGGATAATTGGTTCTGGCCTACATATTAGAGAATATCTATATCTTCAAACTGATAGACCAAACACATAATTCCTGTTTCTCGTTAATTCTACTCCATTTCATCTAGCATGTCCTTTTTTGTTTGCATTCGGTAATCACTGTGAGCTGACAGTCCTTTCTTCCCTTTTGTATTAGCTAATGAAGACTGCTGATAATAATACTAGAAAGCAAGAATTCAATGAAGTTAACTGGTCTGTTGATCATATCCCCCGGGTAAGTTGTTCTCTTTTCTGTTTAATGAAATGCGGTAATATACACGTGTATCTTGGATCTATTTTGACTTTTATTACTGATTTTGTATCCCATGTGCACCTTACACCTGCTATTTGTGTTCTTTTGCAGCCAATTTAATTTTCATTTTTTCATTTAATGTAAAATATGATTTTTCGATGATTCATACTCTGAATGCACTTGCTTGTCAACCATTTCTGAAAATTTGAAGCAGTAGCATCAAATTCGTGTGGGAACCTTTATGAAGATTTTCTTTATTTCTTTACTTCAGTAAAAACTACGATTGTGCTCCATATTAATTTTCCCATGTGTTTGTAAAGCTTAGCTTTTTCTACTTCCTAGAAATAGATTTAGTTTTTAACTTATTACTTATATTTACTTTTATACAATGAGAAGTCCTTGACATTTTTTAGATCCTTGTTTTCCTGCAATCCTGGTACAAAGAAAGTGAATTGCTTAAACAGTATTTTCTTCTGTTCTAAATTTACAGGTTCTCATTCCTGTTGCAAATGGTTCGCAAGAGATCGAAGTGGTAACAATTGTAGATATTCTACGGCGTGCAAAGGTGGATGTTATGGTTGCTTCAGTTGAGAAATCTCTGCAGATTTTGGCATCCCGAGGAACAAAGATTGTTGCAGACAAGTTAATTAATGATGCTGCTGAGTCTATATATGATTTAATTATCTTACCGGTGAGGCAATAACAATATCTTACAGTTAAAGCAGTTTGTTAGATTCATTATATAAGTATTATTGTTATGATCAGAAATCATTGCAACCAAAAATTTGGAGTTTGTCAACTGGGAACCAAATTTTGGATAGCTTGACATAAACAATGGAAGCTCAAGAGTGTTAGCGATTATGAGATAGTTACTGTTGCCAGTTTAGCAGCAGCTTTGCGGTAATGTGCGATGTTGTACTCTTTTGTAAATGGAGCAACGTCACTACTATTATCATTGTATCCCATATTTTTGCCACTTGGATCCTTTGTCATGGTTTGCGCATAATTATTCTTTTGCAGCTGTGATGCTGCAAGTCGAGTTTTACATTTTTTTATCTTTTTCTTTTCTTGCATATCTTTCACTTCAGTATCTTCGTTTCTGGTCCCTGAATGTTTAATGTCAGATTTTATATACTGTGAGCGGAAGTTTTTGGTACTAACTTGTCTCTAATAGTTGGTTGATTCCGAATTCTCAGGGAGGCATTGCTGGGGCTGAGCGGCTACACAAATCCAAGTTGCTAAAGAAGTTACTTAAAGAACAAAAATCAGCTGGAAGAATATATGGTGCAATCTGCTCCTCAACTGCAGTCCTGCATAGACAAGGCTTACTCAAGGTAAGTTGAAATGCGTTAATACCTCACACAATTTCAAAACAAGTTATGGAAATTTAACTCCTCTACCAAAACAGGATAAGAAAGCGACTGCTCATCCCTCAGTCATAAGCAAGCTCCACAACGAGGTGGTAGATGGTTCCGAAGTAGTTATTGACGGTAAACTGATCACCAGTAGGGGACTTGCAACTGCAATAGATTTTGCATTAGCTATTGTAAGCAAGCTTTTTGGACATGCAAGGGCCAGGAGTGTTGCAGAAGGCCTTGTTTTCGAATATCCCAGGAGCTAGAGAAGTTTAACGCTCCGTTTTGTTGATTGAAATGCATCAAAAGTGAGGAATTGTAGTTATTACATCAGCTCAAATTCATGGTGGAAGGACAAGTCTACTGTAAAGGGCCTTGGAAATGTGTGTAGAAATCAAGTTTCTCCGCTGGCCAAGTTTAGATAAGTCGCAATCAGTTTGCCTATACGGCCTTAACCCTAGAGGGAAACTTGCTGGAATTCTTAATCATGATGGAAAATTGAAATCAAGGGTCTGGAATTTCTGTTGAGATGACTTGGGAAAGCTATTCATTCCCATGACAAACGGAATGCTTTTCCGAAAACAGGTTGGCGATTGAAGCTTTGTAATGAGGTTCCTTTTTGCAGAGCTTATTATCTGCGGACTGTGATGATGTTCAGGATTGCACAGCTGTTTTTAGTTTTTACTTGTCAATTTTTGGGTTTTACTCCAACTGAAGAAGAATGAATTCAATATTTGCGGATTTTATTGCAAATTTGGTGCACTTTTCTCTCGTCTACAGATAAATTCCAAGATTTTTGTATAGTTGAGTATTGTGAAAAATGGCAAGTGCAATTGTTGAATATCCTGCCAGCACAAGGGCATTTTTTTTCCCTTTCCATTTCAATTAAATAAATTGGCAGATAGGTAACTTTCTAACAAACTACCAAAGCGGACATTGTGTTCAACTCCTATTAATTATCTTTATAGATGGAGAGGAACTGGGTATCTTTGGACTAGTTTTTACAGAATCTGTGTTTCTTAAGAGTTAAAATGGCATAATTTCAGATGTTTAGAATGACTTCCATTGTTCCATATAATCAGATTTTGGCAACAACAAAAAAAAAGAACAAAAAAAAACGGAAAAAGCAAGGTAATTTAAAGTGTCCCATCATTGTTGCAAGCAAATTATTCGCCATGGAAAAGAACTGAATTTGAACAAAGGATTTTATTTATACTTTTTCTAACTATGGTAACTTGAGTCACTTGTTTAAAAAAAGAACGAAAGAAAGAAGAAAAACAAACAAACAAACAAGAAAACTACTGCAAAGTGAAGTGGAGTAGATCATAACTACTGCAAGTGCAGTTAAAATGTCCAAACTAAATAAGAAACCAAATAGTTGCTCTTCTAATACTAGCATGATGCAACTCAGCAAATGACCTCCGCTGCTCCACATCATATATCCCAGAGTTATAGTAGTAATGCATTATTTCTAGTTTCTACAGGTCCCCTGTTTCCGCATCACCTGCGCTGAGAAAATCCAAACCACTGTCTGCCAAATGATAAGAGAGTTCATGCGTATGGTGTAAGTATCGGTTGTCACTGAAATTTCACCTTACTTAGGAATGCAAAGAATTTAACCTGTTTCCAGAATGGTTAGAGATCTAATGATTTGCTATCGTGCTCACTTTGGCAGTCAAAATAAGAGCAAACAGATATCATACAAAGGGGAAACCTTGAGAATACAAACCATACCTCTTCGCATAATTTACAGCACACAACTCTTTGGTTCTATACAAACAGCTATCTACCATTAGTAGAACAGGATTTGAACCTTATCATAATTAACTGTTCAATCCTTTTATCTGACAAAAAGGTTATGTTTATCTACTCTAGCAGTATTACTCCCACTTCCATACTTCATTTATTCTACCAAGGTCCTGTCAGTGTCCTTCTCAAGCATAGTCTGTTACTTTTCCAAGGCATTTTCATCTTCTCCAATATCTGAAGAACAAGGATAACGGGGATCAAAAACATGACAATTGCTGAATATATTTTAAACTAGCAGCATATAAATACACTAACAACCGTTAATATTACTAGAACAAATAACTGCATAACACAAGTAACATCATAAGTTTACAAAGATTAGGCCAAGTGTTGACTAGTAGCGCCTCGTGTATTCAATCTCCAAAGCTTGGAGGTAAACGCCAGGAATAGGACCTCTAAACACCTTATTGATCTAATCCCTTACCTTAAGACCCCAAGCTACCAGATTCACACCTATTTATCATTATTCCATAGTTCCACCTATTCACTGTCTAAGGGGGAGCATCCAATGAGAGATTTTCAGCAGTTATGAACCAGCATAGGAGGGGGGGGGGGGGGATAAGGCATTAGACACAATGTTGTCAACCTGCAACCTTATGATTCAGTCAATATAACAACTCTAGGTTCCACAAAAGAAATAATGCATATTAATACCTTGTTACTGTAGTTCATACTTCTTGTTACACTGGCCATCAAGGTGGTTTTAATGCGATTAATAGTTCAGTTTTTTCTATTAATATTTTTCTAACGCATTATATTGAGATATTATAGGATATATTGTGAATAACAATATTATGTGAAAAGATACTTACTGTTATTAAAAGATAGAGATATATACTTACTGTTATTAAGAGATAGAGATATAGGAGGTTATCCTCTATCTTATCTTCTATCTTAGGATAATTGTGATGACTTGTGGGCTTGCACGCCAAGTATAGGAATTCCTAAATATACTGGGTCTCTTGTAATATTTATAGGCATGAAGGTTGAATGAAATAATATACAGTGAGAGAAAAGAGATTTTGTGAACTTGTCATGGTATCAGAGCCAGAGGGAATATCCTAGGAAAAATTAAACACAATTTTATTTTTTTTATTTTTTACAGATCAAACACCATAAGAGATTATGGCTGGTGGGGATGAGAAGAACGGTGAGACCAGTGGTACTGCCGAGAAGAAGGTAGACTTGACTTATTTTCTTGGCTCAAGCGACAATCCCGGCAACGTGATTACACCAATCAAATTGCGTGGTCCGAATTATGATGAATGGGCGAGGGCCATTCGAACCTCGTTGCTAGCGAAGAGAAAATATGGTTTTGTGGAAGGGATAATCTCAAAACCAACGACACTCGAGAAACTGGAGGACTGGACTGCGGTGCATTCGATGCTCATATCGTGGTTGCTCAACACTATTGAGCCCTCATTACGTTCTACTCTTTCTTATTATGATGATGCGCAATCCTTGTGGGTACATCTCAAGCAGCGTTTTTGTGTTGTGAACGGGACTCGTATATGCCAATTAAAGGCATCTCTAGGAGAATGCAAGCAAGGTAAAGATGAAGAAGTGTCGGTCTACTTTGGTCGTCTATCTCGTATATGGGATGAACTTGTGGCTTATGTCAAAACGCCGACTTGCAAATGTGGAACATGTGCGTGTGATATCAACAAACAGGTGATTGATTTGCGTGCCGAAGATTACCTGCATCATTTTCTTATTGGCCTTGATGGGGTCTATGCAACGATTCGCTCCAATTTGCTTTCTCAAGATCCTTTACCAAACATTGATCAAGCATATCAGCGGGTCGTACAAGATGAGAGGCTGGTGCGAGGAGAGTCTTCACATCATGAAAACCGTAACAACGTCATGGCTTTTCGAATTACACCCGATGCGCGAGGTAAATCTAAATTTGTGGATAACTCTGAAAAATTTTGTACCCACTGCAACAGAGAAGGGCATGATGAAAGCTCGTGTTTTCAACTCCATGGGTTCCCCGAGTGGTGGGGGGACCGTCCTCGGGGTGGACGTGGACCGGGTCGTGGCGGAACAACAACAAGAGGAGCTGGTCGTTCTGGAGGGCGTGGCAGGGGCACCCACAATGCACCTGTGCGCGCCAACAAAGCAGCAGCAGGTAGCAGTAGTAGCGATGCTAAAGGTGGGCAGTCTCATGCACCACCAAACTCGAGTGAGGCAGCAGGTATATCAGGCATTACTCCGGCACAGTGGCAACAAATTCTTGATGTTTTGAACATTCCCAACCCCAAGGATCGTCTTCACGGTAAGAATGACATTACTTGGATTATTGACACAGGAGCCTCAAACCATGTGACAGGAAATTTAAATTGTCTGATTAATGTGAAAAAGATTACAAACTGCCCGGTGGGGTTACCAGATGGGAAAGATGCAACTGCTACAAAGGAGGGCAGTGTGATTTTGGATGGTGGTTTGCGGCTCGATAATGTTCTTTTTGTGCCTCAATTAACTTGCAACCTAATTTCTGTAACACAATTAATCGATGACTCCAATTGTATCATTCAAATTACTAATACATTGTGTGTAATACAGGACCGGACGACGAGGACATTGATTGGAGCGGGTGAACGAACCGATGGACTTTACTTTTTCCGGGGTGTTCCAAGGGTGCGTGCATTGACGGTGGAAGGGGATTCATCAATGGCTTTGTGGCATAAACGCTTGGGTCATCCGTCGGATAAGGTGTTACAGTTCATCCCTAATGTGAGTCAGTTTAGTAGAAGCAAAAATAAAAGAGCATGTGATGTATGTCCACGTGCTAAGCAGCATAGAGATAGTTTTTCTTTAAGTGAGAATAATGCAAGTGGTTTGTTTGACTTAATTCATTGTGATTTATGGGGACCTTATCAAACTCCTTCTTCATGTAGGGCGAAATATTTCTTGACCATTGTAGACGATTATTCGCGTGCCGTTTGGATTTATTTGTTATGCAATAAAACCGAGATTGAGACCATGTTTATGAATTTTGTTGCTTTTGTTGATAGACAATTTGATAAGAAAATCAAGAAAGTAAGATGTGACAACGGCACCGAATTTAATTGTCTACGTGATTATTTTTTTAAGAATGGGATTGTGTTTGAAACGTCATGTGTGGGCACTCCACAACAAAATGGGAGAGTTGAAAGAAAACATCAACATATTATGAATGTGGCACGGGCACTTAGATTTCAGGGTCATTTACCAATGCGATTTTGGGGAGAATGCGTGTTAGCAGCATGTTATTTAATTAATCGAACACCGTCTAGTGTGCTTAATTATATGACACCTTATGAAAAATTATTTGGTAAAGTACCTAAATTTGATAGCATGAAAATTTTTGGTTGCCTGTGTTATGCCCATAATCAAAGACGTGACAGGGATAAATTTGCAAGTAAAAGTCGCAAGTGCATATTTGTTGGGTATCCTTATGGGAAAAAGGGATGGAAATTGTATGATTTGGATTCCCAAGAATTCTTTGTCTCAAGAGATGTTAAATTTTATGAACATGAATTTCCATTGGCTGTGCAACAAGACATAACCCACTCTACTACTCCAATTAATTCTAACATCGAGTATGCTCATGATAATATGAGTTGGGAGAATTATGATGCATCTCTTGAAGGGGGGGCTGCATCTGTGGGCTTGCAAGGAGATGAACAAATGCAGCTCCAGGGGGGGTTGCGTGGGTGCTGTCACGGAGCTGCTGTGGCAGCAGACGAAGGAGTAAATGTGAGCGGTGTGGCTGACGAGGCAGCGCCCGCACACGGGGTTGATAGTGCTGATATTGTGGCGGTGGAAGGGGACGATATGGAGCCCGGAGAGCCAGAGGTGGCTGCTGCAAAAGAGGAAGGGCATGACGCAAGAATGGGAAGAGGGATGAGAGACAAAATTCCATCGACAAAATATAAGGACTTTATCACTCATACGATTCGGAAAGTAAAGTCCTCGGAAAGTTCATCTCCCCAACAACATGCCTCAGGTACTCCTTATCCTATTACTAACTTTGTATCTTGTGAACGATTTTCTGCTAGACATCGAAAATTTGTTGCAGTTATAACAGCAGGGAAAGAACCTAAGAATTTTAAGGAAGCCATAAAACATTCTGGGTGGCGTGATGCAATGGGCATCGAGATACGAGCCTTAGAAGAGAATAAGACATGGGTCCTGGAGAAACTGCCGCCTGGGAAGAAAGCTCTCGGATGTAAATGGGTGTACCGAATAAAACATCACTCAGATGGGAGCATAGAACGATTGAAAGCGAGACTTGTTATATTCGGACATCATCAAATAGAGGGAATAGACTATGATGAGACATTTGCCCCGGTGGCAAAAATGGTGACTGTTCGTACCTTCTTGGCAGTGGCGGCAATTAAAAAGTGGGAAGTACATCAAATGGATGTGCACAACGCTTTTCTCCATGGTGACTTGGATGAGGAGGTGTACATGAAAGTACCTCCAGGTTTTAAAAACACTAACCCAAATTTGGTTTGCAGGTTGAAAAAGTCACTATATGGGTTGAAACAGGCTCCCCGGTGTTGGTTTGCTAAACTAGCTACAGCATTGAAGCGCTACGGATTTACTCAGTCCTACTCTGACTACTCTCTTTTTACATTGCACAAGGGAGAAATACAAATCAATGTATTAGTTTATGTGGATGATTTAATCATTGCAGGAAATGATATCACGACCCTGAAAATCTTTAAAGCGTACTTAGGCGAATGCTTTCATATGAAGGATTTGGGAGTCTTAAAATATTTTTTGGGGATTGAAGTAGCCCGAAGTCCTGAGGGAATTTATCTTTGCCAGCGAAAATATGCATTGGAAATTATTGAAGAAACAGGCTTGTTGGGAGCAAAGCCAGCCGAATTTCCGATGGAACAACATCATAAATTAGCACTGGCCAAAGGTGCGCCACTCGAGAATCCAGAGTCCTATCGAAGACTTATAGGGCGGTTGATTTACTTATCTGTGACTAGGCCTGATCTTGCGTATTCTGTCCACATTTTGTCTCAGTTTATGCAACAACCTAGTGAAGAACATTGGGAGGCAGCCTTGAGGGTGGTTAGATACTTGAAGAAAAAACCAGGCCAAGGCATTCTGCTTAGGTCTGATAGTCGATTGACCTTAGAAGGGTGGTGTGATTCGGATTGGGCTAGTTGTCCACTTACGAGACGTTCTTTGACAGGATGGTTGGTGTTACTTGGTCTTTCTCCTGTGTCTTGGAAAACTAAGAAACAACCAACTGTGTCACGTTCTTCTGCAGAAGCTGAGTACCGATCTATGGCGACGACTACATGTGAGTTAAAATGGCTTAAACAACTACTTGGTGATTTGGGAGTTAGTCATCCCAAAGGGATGCGTTTATATTGTGACAGTCAATCCGCTTTACATATTGCTCAGAATCCAGTATTTCATGAGCGCACGAAGCATATTGAAGCAGATTGCCATTTCGTTCGCGATGCGGTTACGGAAGGAGTTATTTGTCCCTCGTATGTTCCTACAACGGTGCAATTAGCAGATATTTTTACAAAAGCGTTGGGAAAGGCGCAATTTGAATTTCTCCTTCGCAAGTTGGGCATTCGAGATCTTCATGCTCCCACTTGAGGGGGGGTATTGAGATATTATAGGATATATTGTGAATAACAATATTATGTGAAAAGATACTTACTGTTATTAAAAGATAGAGATATATACTTACTGTTATTAAGAGATAGAGATATAGGAGGTTATCCTCTATCTTATCTTCTATCTTAGGATAATTGTGATGACTTGTGGGCTTGCACGCCAAGTATAGGAATTCCTAAATATACTGGGTCTCTTGTAATATTTATAGGCATGAAGGTTGAATGAAATAATATACAGTGAGAGAAAAGAGATTTTGTGAACTTGTCACATTACATCCAAAATAACCATTTTGACCAACACTTGGCACTATCAGATATTAAGATTATAAGAAATAATTAGACAAAGATCCAAACAAATGAAATTTAGGTAAGAAAAAAGTTATTGCTGTAACCTTTTCTATCGACAGTTTGCAGAGGCATAAACTCATTATTCATATTATATTTATACATACATACATACAAACTCCTCCATTCCACTTCGAATGTCATGGTATAAAATCATGATTGTGGCAGGAGTTTAAGATGTCTTGACAATACTGATATAATATTTTTAATATATCTTTGTTTAGAATTGCATTATAAAGAATATTTAGAAAAAAGAAAACTATATTACAAAATATTGCTTCAAATTCATTTTTTGAATGTCTAAAATCCATGCCAGAACCATATTGACATTCAAACTGCAACCCATGACATTGGTGTTTCCTCAATGAAAAATTTCATGAAAGCATGGACGAGATATATGCTATAAAGATCTAGCAAGTCAATATGGTCGACAATATTCTCTGATACTACGGGAGGTAACTATACTAGTAGAAGTAGCATATACCTGATTTTTCTGCATCTCAATGAATTCTTCCTACAGTAACCAAAATAGAGCAACAAAAAAGTTCATCAAAAACTGTAAATTCATTGACAACTCAGGAACATTATGACTTAGACAGCAATTAAAATTATACCTGTTTTTTCTGCATATCCTCATTAACTTCTTTAAGTTTTGCAACTTCTGCTTCTAATTCTAGAGTATAAGCCTGTCAAAGATCCAATATATTATTAAATCAGAGTTCAATGAACGGTTTCTTTAAAAATAGTAACTTCTAGTGGATAAAGTTTTCTTATGCAAACTGTGATGCATAGAATATAATATAATCGACAAGTTTTCAAGAATATGACAAGTGTCATTTGTAACCACTTTATCCATTTTGACACACAGAACATGTTCACTTTGAAACAAAACATTTTATGTGCATGAATCATTTCATATACTTAAGCATGATCTCAACATATTGTAAGATATTAATGAGCAAGTGGATAGAGATATGTAACAATCTGCCATATTTTAGTTGGATGTGAATGTTATATAGATCAAATTGGTATGTCGCCTCAAGCATGAGCAAAAGTCATAAAAAGAAATTCCGCAAAATTCCTCTAATATTAAAGTTCCACAAAATTCCACTTTTAGTCCTAAAGTATCAATTTTCTCAATAGTGTTCCTTCAAGTTTAAATTTTTTACAAAACTGTTCCTTTTTAACATATTAAAAAAATTATAGGTCAAAATTCACATTTTATATAGTTAAATACATATTTTACCCATTCTAAACGTATGAATACAACAATATATACGTTATATGAAATGTAAATAACATAATTACTAAAAATTTTGGACATGTATGTGAAGGATTTCGACGTATAATTTCACCAATATGTTAAAACGGAACAGTTTTGTAAAAGATTTAAACTTGAAGGAACACAATTGAGAAAGTTGTTACTTCGAGGCTAAAAATAAAATTTTGTGAAACTTTGGGGGACACTTTTGCAGTTAACCCATTCTTTTTCTATTGCTATATGGCCAATAGTCTTAACATGACTTACATCCTAGCTATTGGATTTTTTCACCATCATCAGATTGATCAAATTCCATAAGCCAACATGTTTTTATTAAATACGACGTGGACTCATCTAATTATCTTGTGCTAAGCACATATTACAGAAGAACCGCTTCACCAGATCTGAATGCAACATCTATAATTAAAGGTATAATAAAAAGAACAATAATGATAGAAGTGTAGCAAGTAACATGACTTACGAATAAAATAGTTGCACTGTGCACAAGGCTCCAGCAAATAGTAGGATCTGGGGAATGTCAAATTTGTGCAGCCTTACCTCTATTAACGGAGAGGCTTTTTCCAAGACTTGAACATATAACCAAGCATTCAAAAAATGAGCACTTACCGTCGTGCCAAGTGAGCACATAACACTATTCTATAGTTCCACATGATTTATAAATCCTAAACACAAATTGCAGGAATCTACATAAATAGAAAAACAGAACTAAAACATTCACATTTACTTTAAATAGTTTGATAGTAAGTGTTTTACTGTGTTTGCTACACATTGAAAAGTGAATCACTTAGTGTCAATAAAATGACAAAAGAAAATTAGAAAGGAACAAAAAAAAGAATCTTTCCCCATCTCCACTTATGAGCATGCATAAAACATTTTACTATGTCTCAGCAACAAAATATTATTCAAATCGTATCAAAGCCTTGGACTCTTGAACCAAGAACAAACATGAGGCTAGATACCACAGAGCAAGTATTACATGCTAAAAAGTGATTATCTTTACCAAAATAAGGTGCAAAAAAATAGCTCTAATTAGCTTTAGCATATACACAAATATATAATTATCCACCATCCTACACCTCATGCCAAACATTTGACACTATCATGAGAAACATAGATTGATGCAGATGTAAAGTGCAAAGAAAGAACCAATTGGAACAGCAATATGTTCAATAATTCAACATGAATTATAAAATTGCTAGATATGTAAATTGTTGTTTCAATAGATTACCTGTTTCCGAGCTCGTGACCTAGCAGCAGATTCTCTGTTTTTAATCATTCTCCTACGCCTTCTCTCCACCACTTTCTCCAAAGTACCACCAGGTTTCCTTCCACGTGCACCTTCATTAAATGCATAAGGCGAAGGTGATAGTGACGATGTATCCACATCACTCTTAGGTATCATGTTTGAAGTCAGCTGGTTTTTAGGAGATCCTGCTGCAATTGGCGTAACCCGAGGAGCTAAACCAGCCATGGCCATCGCTCCATTCTGTATGACACGAGTTTGAACTGCAGAATTCATTGAAGGATCTGCCCTTCCCACAATCGGGCCCCTTGTTCCTGGGGTTGTCAGCTGAGAATTGTTTACTAAATTCATGGGAGAGGCAAAAGCCAAAGTTGCTTGCTTGGGGAAAAGGGGTTGCTGCTGCTGGTGGTGGTGTTGCTGCTGCTGCTGCTGTCGGTGGTGGTGTTGTTGTTGCTGCTGTTGTTGCTGCTGCTGTTGTTGTTGTTGCTGCTGCTGTTGTTGTTGTTGCTGCTGCTGCTGTTGTTGCTGCAATTGTTGTTGAGAGATGATGCCATGTGCGTTTAGTGCTAAATTAGGAGATAGATTATGAACTGCACTATTGTTCTCTATTATTCCATTTCTCTGTGGTTCATGGTTCCTGGCTGGTTGCTGAAATTCAAAAGTCAAACCAGCATTGTTATTATTTTGTGGTATCTCACCATAAAATCCACCATTATTTGGCCTTCCAACCGGTTGAGTAGTTTCTCCCACTACCCCTGCTCTCAACAAGAACTCCTCCAATGTCATCTCACCCAAAGTTGCTTGCCTCTGTGGTAAATTTGCTCCTCCATTCGCACTCCCAACCTTTAAATTATCACTTTCTTTAAGCAAGTCTCTCCAAACTTCTTCAACAGTTTTCTGACTTAGTGTCCGAGGTAATGTTAAAGAACCTTGGCTTTGCAAATGTCCACTAGGTACTGCAATCCCTTCTCCAACACCACTAGAGGATACCATGGGTTGAGTCCCTTCAGCTGTCCAGATATTCTTTAAAAGTTCATCCATATTCATGGATCCAAAATCCTTTCCGACTCCATCCAAGGTGTTCTGCAACTCATCAAAAGTCAAGGAATATACAGAAGACTGTCGAGCCAGCGGGAAATTCCCAGATGGCTTGGAACCACTGCCTTCTGGTTGAGTTGTGGCACCAAAGTTCTTGAAATTTATGTAAGACCCCATTATTCAAGATTTCTGAGAAGATGCACCAGCTGTTGATCCAACCAATTCGAAGTAAATCTGACAACAGCTTACCAAAATTAATAGTCTAATATATACATGGAATTCAAGTAGATCAAATACATATCTAAATGACTTCTCTATGTTTCCTTCAAAATTTCAGAGGCAAACAAATCAAGAAAAGTAAAAACTCAATGTTCATAAGTAGAAAATATCTTTCATCAGTTATTATCACTCTATATGGAACAATATATGCAGAGTCTAGACTGCCACATCTAATATAAAAAGGAAGAGAGACTAATAGGAAAGTCAATCAAACTGCATACGTAATTCGTTTGCTCTTATCTTTCTACCAGAAGCAACACTAACATAGATAGAATAGATAAACTAAAATAACATAAATTTGAAGCTTGAAGGCAAAAAGAAACTCTATTACCATTTTAGACCAAACACCAACTGCCCTTCATGAAACTTGTACTCCATTCAAGATCTAACTGATTAAAAAACATTATAAAAAAAAGTAAAAATCTTGCTTGAAGTAGCTGAAAACGTGAAGAGGGAGAGTTCCATTATACAATTTGTTTAGTGAAATGTCAGCCAATTTAAATAAATCCAATTAATATAAGCAATAAATTAAATAAAGCATCCAGTAAAAGCAGAAAAGATTGGAAATTTAGTCTCTTCACTGTAGTATTCTTCAACATCAGATCTAATTTAGACCCCATCACCCAAAACTACAAGTAAGTCGAGCAACATACAAGTTCCAAAATCATTTCTATTATCAAAAACAAAACCTTTAACACCTTTAAAAGAATCAAGCAATTTAGCAACAAAAAAAAAGGAAAAAGAAAAAGAATCAAGCACATATATTAATATGTATGGTTACGTATCAAATCAATAATTTCAACCCAGAAGTCCCAATCCAGTCCAAATGATGAATATTGGCTCACAAACCCATAAAAGATTAAAAAAGATTTCTTTAACCCATGATTTCCAGCGTAAAAATTCATCACAAAACAATCCTATTAAAACCAAAAGAACAGAGCTTGAACATTCACAAACTCTTTCACCCATCTAAAAATAAGAAACAGTGAAGTAAATCCCACACCCAGATGATGAAACAAACAATCAAAAATTGTTACTAGAAAGGACAAAATAAATCAAGAAAAGGGGGAAAAATATCAACTTGATATGTGAATAATGTAAAGAATAGTAGAAAAGAATACCCTTTTACCCCTTAAGAGAGAATGTGTGGTGTTTCCTTCTTCTTCGCTGGTTAAGTGCTGGTGGAGATGACAAGTGTCTTGTGCGGCTTAGGCTTTATTCACGAGTCTCTGCATTTAAAGCTACCTGGCGTTGAGATTTAGGAATCCCCCATTATAATTAAAATATAATATCTTGTCTTATTATTATATTAGAGACGTGGACCAATCATTGTGTCTTCTTTGAGGCTTTGGCCAATGAGAGAGTGCGATGCGGAAGAATTCTGGCCGTTGGTTGGTCTTTCCGACAGTGATATAGATGTCGGCTATTGGTTGGTTGAAGTAAGTGTGAGCACAAAAATTAAAATCATTTAATATCTTTTTTTACTTTAACGCTTAACAGCGCCTATTTTATTAATCTTCCTCCTAAAATAACTCTCTAATTTTAATTTTTTATCAAGTTGATTATTTTAAAATTAATAATTAAACATATTCTTGAAATTATAAAAATTAAAAGTATGCTTATAATCCTTCTATTTATATTTTTTCAAAATGATATGATAATTAATTTTAAAAATTGTTATTTTAATTAAAAAAGACAAAATTGAAGAGTTATTTTGAAACGTACGAGTAAACTTTTAGCATGTTAATTTTTTATGAGTTAAAATTTAAGATATGATAATGTAATTATATACACGAATTACGTTAAGATCATGTCACTGTCTAATATAAATACTTTATTAATTAAAAATAATGATCATAATAATGTCGTGTATACACTCACTATACATAAAATATAATTCATTTTTTAAATATAGTAAAGAAGAGTGTTCAATCTATTTTCAGTTGTATTAACTAAAGGTATTGATCTAGATATTTTTATAAGATATAAAATAATGCAAAGAGAAATAAGACTTGTGTATGCGCATTCACACGTATTGTCAACTCATAAACGAAGTTTGTTGAGATTTGTACGTACATATATATCAAATGACTAAATTATTGTTAATAAATGTAAGCAGATCATTAGAATGATTAATACATTAGACATTTGAAAGTTTAGTTACTGTTATGAAAGGAAAATAACATCTAGTGTAGCTAGATAATTTATCAAGAGAATTGTTAACACCAAGATTTGTTGTGCCGTAAAAAATTGTGAATTAGAGTTTAGTTTTGTATTTATAGTGATCACATCACCAATTTCATGTCCGTTTTCGTATAGAAATAGAACTCATAAATACCTTAATCGAATCAAACTGAATCTCCTCAAAGAAAAGAAATTGAATCATATTCTGACGCTTTCCTTACGAGTTAAAAATCAAATATAATCAAAAATCTTAAATTTCTTAATATTCTCCTACCTCCCAAACTGACTCCTACGTGAGTACGTGGGGATATTCCACCACGTGGACTATGACCCACCGTATCCACCGGGCCCAAATAAACACGCCCCAACAAGGATTATACAAAAGAACTAGTTTAAAATAATTAATGATATATTTGTAATATTTGTATTTGAATACTCCCTCCGTCTTTAAAAGGATGAACAAAATATAATTTGCACATATATTAAGCAAAATAAAAATAGAGGAAAGAGAGTAAAAAAGTTCTCCAAAAAATTATATAAAGTCATAAGTATTTTTATTTTTTTTATACTAATGGATCTCACTAAGTGACATATTTACTCTTCACGTTATGTACTTTATTTTATTATTTTAAGGATAAAAAATTGTATATTTAGTCATTTGTTTAGGATGGAGGAGTAGCAATTAGTAGAACAGTGAGGTTAGTTGTTCTTGTTTAAAGAGCCTGTTTTTTTGGTCAGTCTTGATTGAGGAGCATGTGGTTGCTCACTTGCTTGTGGTTGCTCTTTTTCTTAGGCATGAATTAATTAAAAGTGAAAATTTAAAGTGTTTTATCCTCTTGAGTCATTAAGTATGTAAATTGACCTTTTTTAAAAAAGATAAGGGGATAGACATGATGTCCCTTTAAGCTTTAAGAATGAGAGGTTTTAAAGTTATTACTTTATGATCATACATTTACAACAATAAAATGGATAATTTCTAATTTCGTAATCTAGTAATGTATAATCGTTACAGATATTTATATAATGTGCCTTGAAAGGAATCACACACATAATTAATACGGATGAACTTCTTCTTTTTATTTTATTTTTTTTGCAAAAAAAAGGTGTAAATGACATTATATAACTGTATAAGTTATCTTACAAAAATAACGTCGTTCTGTGTAATTAATAAACTCTCTCTTATGTTATGTACAAAAAAATATTTATTATTATAAAGAGCACCTCACGCAAGATTATGTCCCTCACATTCTTTGATTTTTTTATTAAAAAAATTTGTCATTTTTTTTCAAAAAATAAATGAATGTTGACGGTTGACTTGTTTGTTTACCAACTTTTATACATGATAAACATTGCAGATAATAAAGTATGGTTGCCTTTATTGAAAATGGGCTCCAAGTATAATGGTCAAAAGAATCAACAGTTATCGAATTTTCTATCAAGAGAAGACAGGTAAAAATCATACTAATATTACTGATTAATAAATGATTTTCATTTTCGTTTGGAATTTGGATCCATATATAAAAACTAGCCAAAAACAATTAGAAAAGTACGTAAATTTAATTTTATCATTACTTTTCAATATTTGCTTCTATCACAAGCAACCTTTGTTTATTGGTTCTTAAAAATAGAAGATTGAAAGTTATTCATTTTCCTTTTCTGATAAACGGTTGAAAAAGGATTCATTAATCGCTTTGCTCCTGACAAACTACAGTAAAAAGACATAAAGTAATTCAGATTCCTTGAATCGTGAAAAAAATGAAATAGATAATGAAATAAAATAAAAAGTGAAACGATTCTTTTTATTATTAATTGAAATGAGTCGTTTCATGCATTTCCTCAAAGAATAAAATTTATAAATTTGACAGAAATAAAAATGGTATATTACTTCATTTCATTTCAATAAAACACCCAAACATAAATTTTTTTTCCATTTTAAAAGAATTAATTATTTTATTCTCATTTTCGTTCATATAATCCAAACCTAACATAACTCATACAAGTTACTTTTATTCACCCTGCCCAAGCAACGTACGATTAATTAACAATTTATTATCACCAAAAGATGGAGTAGCAATTAACGTATAATATGTATAGGGATTTTTTATATCCACTAGCTATTATGATGTTTCATAAGTTAGCTCTGTGAGATTTATTTATTAAAAAAATAATAAATTTGTAATTTATTAAAAATAATATAGAAATGTAAAGTTCTAGAATCAAGAAGTCGTAATTTACACAATAAATTAATAAGAGTTTATTTTTTGCTCTTGTTTTTCTTGTACTGTAGAGGCAAGGGAATCTCCTCCCCCTTATTATTCTTTGATTGATTAATAAAACGACATTTTAGGCATGATAGTCTAGGTTGATCCCCGTCGCCTTCAATAATTTGTTAGTTAAAATAAAAATGAAAACTTTTTTAAAAAAATATAGTTTAACCAGAACTAAGATATTAAGTTGTTTAATAATAGGAGTCATTAAATTGTTTATATGTGTGGTCGAGAGGGGGACTTTGTTTGAAATTCCAAGTTCAAATCCTTAATTACACCAGGCTTATGTAAAAATAGGGTAACAAAACTTAGGCGACTTTTTTGCTCTTTTAGGGACAAAAGCTTCAAAAAAGTGAAAAAAATTAATTTTGCCATTTGTTGGCAGGGGGTAGGGGTTGGGGGATCTTTGTAAAACCATATCATCGAGTCAGTAAAAAATATACTTATGTGTTGTGTTGCATGGTGAATGTGTTAGACCAAAAAGAGGGAAACAAAAAAAGGACGATACAGAATGCAGAAGTGAATTTCATGGTAAGTTCACTTTATGCCCAATACAATACTGACACACAAGCGAGGGGTGATACGTGTCAGTACTATATTGGTCATGAAGTGAACTTACCATAAAATTCACTTCATGCTAGACACTCAAATAGTGTGTTGTTATAAAAAAAAACACAAACTCCCTTCTTATAAAAATTTAGACTATATCTATCTATATTATTAAGGGAAAGTAGAAAAAATAACGGTTCTTTTAAGGCTCAGTCACAAATTTTCTTCCTCTTTTGTTCCTACAAGCTAAGTTTGGTTATATTACAATTTTATCCTTATTAATTGTTTTAATTTTTTATTTTATACCCGAAATTTGATAAAACTCTTATTATATTTTTTCAATAATTACACATGCAATACTTGCGTCACCAAAACTAATACTCACTCTGTCCCAAATTAATTGCTCAATTTTGACCTTTTTAAGTCAAATTGACTATTTTTAGAATTAATAATTAAGCATATATAAATATATTTCTAAAATTATAAAAATTGTGGTTAGTAATAAACTGTATATACTTTCTTTTAGTTGTAATTTCTTCACCTATATTTTAGCAAAAATAGTAAAAAGATTAGTTTTAAAAATGGTCAATTTGACTTTAAAAAGTCAAAACTGAGCAATTAGTTTGGGACGGAGGGAGTATTATATTATTGGCCCACCAAGACTGATATTATGTTATTGGCCCTCATACTGTATTTGATTTGGGAGGAGAAGAGAGAGAAAGAGAAGAAAAAAAACAAAAACTAAAAAACTTAAGTTTTAAGCAAAGGAACAGAGAAGAGGAAAGGAAATTATCATCAACTAATGTTGGGGGTAGCTTTCGACGTTTGGAATTAAAATAGTGTTGGTGAATTAATTAAAAAAATAATAAATTAATTAAAAAAAAAAAAGAAGAAGAAGAGAAATTTGGTTGAGAAAACTAAAGTCTCTACTCTCTAGTTTGTACGTAGTTACGAGATTCGAAAGACATGAAAAGACTTGAGTGAATTTTATGCAACTGTTGTCCTAAAATTTTCTTTCCAAAAGTGAAGATTTGAAAAGAAAATGATGAAAAACTTATTAAATCTTTTTAAAACGTAAAATGTTCTTGCAATAGTTTCTTGAATTTAATCTCTTATAACTTGGGTAAAATAGTAATGCTGTAATGATACTTTCCTTCCAAAAACACACAAGTAAAAAAAGTTTATTCTGTTTTCCCTTTCTTCTATTCTCTCGCAAAAACTGTGTAAATTTAACATTAAAAAAATATTTAATTTAATTTATCTTAAATAAATCAAAGTATACACAAAATCAATCAATCAATTGAGTTCAACTCTATTCCTATACTAAGAAAGCATTAAGTATGGTGTTGATATATGCACATTATCGGTGATAGTTGCACACTTAAATATGTTAAAGAGACTATATTACCTTTAATATATTTATAATAAATTAACCATTTACTCTTTATCTATTTACCTTAATTTTGTTATACATCGGATTTAGAAAATAGAAGGTGTATACACTTAGTTAGCCAAAACTTAATTTTCAATCATATATATAGAATTGAACTAATATATTAAATTTGTTATATCTTTACAATTTTACTTAATAGCATTCTTTTTTTATTTGTCATATTTTATAATATTAAAATCTTGACTTAAAAATTACAACACATAAGATATTAAAAAAAAAGACATATAAAAGTAACCCTTCCTGTTCTAAAGATATAATATATAATTAAGTTTGCTATTTTATTAAAGTACCCATAATATAGTTTATTGGTCTATCTAATTCAAAAGATTTTATTTTGACTTGAAATAAATTTACAAAAAATTAAAATTCAAAGAAAATAGGGAATTATTTAGACTTGTTACAAAAAATTCAGTTGAAATAAATAAGTGATAAATATGCTAATTTGCTTCTCATTAATTAAGGGTAATATGGTCTCCTTGAAATTTAAGGGTGCAATAATAAAAATTAGGATGTACATATATCACTACCTCCAAGTATTATATCCTTACTTTCATAAAAAGCAAAAACTCAAAAGAATGGGTTGTTTTAGCTTGGGATGATAAAAAAACTAGAGAATGGGCTAGGGATTTTTTTTTGGATAAATTACATATATTAGTACATTTTTGAAAATAATTACAAAAATCATACATCTATGAAATAATTACAAAAATATTATACTTTTTCATTTTTATTTACAAAAGTATTATCTCTCTCCTCTTTCCATTTCTTCTTCTCTTTCCATTTCTCTCTCCTCTTTCCATTTCTTCTTCTTCTCCTCTTTCCACTTGCGTATAAATATTGTATATCAAGTTAGAAGCTTTTTTTTAGCCGTTAAAATTTGCGTTTTCTTCATGCTCGTTAAAAATGGCGGAAACCTTCATGCTCGTTCATGGCTACTCCATGCTCGTTTTCTTCTTTCTTTTCGGACAAATGGTTAATGGGTTCGACAAACCTTCATACCAAGGTAACCATTTGTATTAAAAGTTGGATACAAACAAGGTAACCATTTGTATTAAAGGTTGGTTACCTTTGTTTTAAGGTTGGATTCCTTCTGTATTAAGTTTTGGTTACCATTGTATTAAGGGTTGGTTACCTTTTGTATTAAAAGTTGGTTACCTCTGTATTACTGTTTGATTACCTTTGTATTAAGGTTTGATTATCTTTATATTAAGGGTTGATTACCTTTGTATTACTGTTTGGTTATTTTTGTATAAAAGTTGGGTACCTTGGTATTAAGGTTTGGTTAACTTTGTATTAAAGGTTGGTTACCTTTGTTTTAAGGTTGGATATCTTTTGTATTAAGGTTTGACTAACTTTGTATTAAGGGTTGGTTACCTCTGTATTAAGGTTTGATTACTTTTGTATTAAAGGTTGGTTACCTATGTATTGCTATTACACGTACGTACTCCATATATTAAGAAAATAAAGGCATTACATTATTTTAACATCTGGAATCCTACAAACATGCACCAAGAATGGTCGGACTTATCTCCATGCACATGACACGACTAAATCTTGTACCATCCGATCAAGAGATAGAGCCCCATCTCTCTCTTCAAGTACGTCACATCACCTGTATCTATGATGCCAATGATTGTGTCAGATCCATATTGTGTATTTGAGTTGGAGTTTGAAGCAGTCGAGCTGGTTTGATACTTCAAAAAATTTCATGAACCCGTTGTGTGGAGTTTGTGTGTTAGTTTTGTAATTATTTTATGTGTGTTTTATTTTTGTAATTACTTTCTAATTGTTGTATATTAGTGTTAAGGACTATTTTTTTTCCTTTTGATATTTAAAATAGAAGATAAGTAAAGTATAACAAACTCATAATACATTGTATCTATAACAATTATACATATATGAGGGAACTATCGCCGCACTTATGTCATAACCAATGTTCAAGAATTCTTCGTAAGTAACATATATTCGTGTAGCTAACTATCCGTTGTAAATAGGATGTTCAAGTTAAAGAAATTCCAAGAATAATCAAAAACTCAAAAGAATGAGTTGTGACTTAACTCAAATTGATTGTTTGGGCTTGGTATCCTATCTTGGAATAATTAGATTCAAACTCGATCCCAAACACCTCAAATTCGAACTCGGGCTTTTTAGGACAATGGACTCAACATGGGCTGAAAGCCTAGAACTATTAGTCTTTTATAATATATCTGATGTCATCTCAATCAAATGTCACAATCGAATTATAATATATATTATATTATAGGCCCACAAAATAACAAACTAGCGGGTTTTTTCAATTTTTTAGAACTCCTCTCGGAGATAATATTGCCTGATAAATGCCAAAGCTATTATCTCTCTCTTCTGATATGGCCGCTGTTGCTGTTGCTGCTGCTGCTGACACGTCGAAAAAGGTCGCCATGTGGAACCTTCAACCTCTTCTTCCACCGATCAACAAGGGTAAGGTTTTTCTTCTCTTATATTTATTTGCGACATTAGTTTACTTAATTGCTTCGTTTTTGGATAAAAAAATAAAATGGAACAAAATCTCCAGCCTGAGGCACAGCCGGCGCCACCAGTTGCCGCCGTGGCGAATGAGTTGATTCGGTCCTCTCTGCCTGTTGAAAATCCTGAAGATGGGTCAATTGATCAGAATGCAAATATTAGACCCGTCTGTTCTAGCTTATTTGAATTTTTGTTTTATTTTTTCCTCATTTGAGTGTGAATTATTTAGTGATATACTATATTAAGTGGATTTGGTTTGAATTATTTAACAATTTGTTGCTCAAATATCATTTTATAATTTGAATTTATGACCAAGTTGTGGTTATTACTGTTGGTTTGGATATATTGTTGCCATGAATGCATCTTGCTTGATACTTGTTAGTACTATTTTGTACAAATTTAGAAGTTTTCATTTTTATTGCCAATTGCCACTTATGTTTGTTTATGTGTATTTAATTCACAGAAGAACTTAAAGGTATACATTTTTAGTCTACGGTTAATTAACTAAACTTGTAATCTTTTGAAGTGCTGGTAGGGCTATCAGCCTATCAATAAACCAAGTTACTCGATCGAGCTTGACTTGTGAGAGGGTAGTAGGAGCTAGGTTTAGAAGCAAAAGAGAGAAGTGGAGAGGCGTTGCACAGTGATTCAGAGAGATCTCCAAAACGGACTTTGGTGTAAAGGCGGAGAGACAAAGCAATCTAAGAGAGAGATATGAAGATGGCTTAAGCACAAAAGGGAAATGCTTCTCCTCCAAGATTTCTTGAGAGCGAGAATGGTCTGAGCAATATGAGAGTGGATACTATATTTAGCTAGGATGTGTGCTTTGTTTACGTCAAACACACGAGTCTGAGATTCTCTATAATACCTTTGCGACATGTCCATTCTTCATTGGGTAAGAATGTAGTACGCCTTCTCGAGTTTTTGTAGGCATGGAAGGGTATGTTGAGTATCCTATACGTGTCCTAGCTAGGAGTCCTTTCGCTCTAGCCACCAATCCAAAAGCTGTGGAGGTCCCAAAGGTGTGATGTCCTCAGTATTTATCAGTGTCTGTTGGTGACCACAGAGTCCAACCCTGAGGTTTCCTGGTGTCCAGCTTGGGAGCAGCGGAAGTTCACTGCTGGAGTGAAGATGTAAATTTGCATGGCTACAATTGCCCCCTGAGCAACACATGGCATGTCATTCGCGTGAATTTCTGATCCACGTGGCGCAGTGGGTGTGAGTATCCTTATCACAGGCTCGTTTGTAAAAGCGTGCAGGATTGGCCATCAGAGAAAATAACCAAACTAGATTGTGTCTTCAAGTTCATTAATTTATGTATTCTAGGTCACCGATTAATACATTACTGCAAGCCATTGGTTCACGGATGCTATTAAAGTGCTGATGAGGTGTGCTATTAATGATGGCTATGGGATGTTTAGGGGATGAACAGGTGGGAGATGGACTAATCTTGGTATAGACTGTTCTAAGTGGCTACACTCCGGACTAACCCCTTGCTCCGAGTGGGAGAGGCAAATGAGTAGTCTAGGGAAAGAATGAATTGCTAGTACCTCATTTATGACCCCTATTTATCGGTGAGGTCGGTGTGTGACTGTGTGGGATCACGTGTCTGACATGCAATTGTGGTCTCAAACAATTAATCAAATTGACAGATGACACATATTGTTAAATAATATTAAGTCATTGGATGAGGTTGAGAGTGTTATCCTTGGTCCTTGTCAAGGCCGAAGGACACCCCTTCAATGAATTCCTACTACAGTCGTCAAGCTACACAATCTCACAATCTTCTCAACCCTAATAGCTGTAACATGCTCCCATTGAGAATGGGACTCTTTTCCCATGTTCCCTTCCTTTGGCGCGAGAGTGAATATTTAATAATCCCAAAGGGCCCCTTTAAAATTACTTTACACTGTAATTTTCTTGTATTTTTTGCACACTTATTTCCTTCAAAATCTTTTTACCGTAAACTTGATAATATTTTCTCTTGTATCTATTATTAGTTTGATGCTACCTTTTCCATTTTTAACAAAGTCTATCATACGTTCTGTATCACTGATTAACTAAATTTGTGTTAGGGTGAGCGCACTGCATGGACAAATGAGAAATGCGATTTATATCTTGATCACTTGGAAGCATCTTTTGTTCATCAATTTCACAAGTTCAAGCGTTTGCGCACATTTTGCTCAGAACAGAGCTCATGGGATCCAAACACATCTTTGAAACTGCCTTCCAAGACCTGTAAAACTTCGGGGCAGGTCAGACACCTCAATTTATTTCTCTGGGACATTATTAAATTATGTGTTGTTCTCGCTGCATTACATTTTTATCAAGTATTGTGTTTGATCGACTAGGTTATTGGTGTCCTATGTTACATAGACTTGGGATCCGTAGAACTACCACTAGATGTGTTCGAAAATCGACTCCTAATATTTATTACATTTTTCACTATTTGTCACTATTTTGGAGTATCCAATACCCGTACCCGCACCTATGTCTTATCATGTGGACACGGGTATTTCTGGAAAAAAATAGAGTCCATGTAACATAGTTGGTGTGTGTTCTGAAAATATGTCGAAATGTCAGATACATTTAATCCCCTGAAAATTGGACATGTCAACACAACTAAAAATTTACACGTTTAAATACTACTAATTTATTTCTAAATATATCCGCTTCACTCATTTTGAAGTATCATGCTATTAAGGGAACAAATCAAGAGAGTTTAACACACAAATTATATTCTTGACTACCTGGCACTCTTGTTGGTCATTCCAAATAGACATGTCAAGCACATATGCCAAACTCTTAACCGCAGATTTTAAGTGTTCGACATTTGTACTTCATGCACTTAAAAAAGTTCATATAACATGGTCAACAGTACATGTGAAAGTCCAGTTGTTCCCTTGTAAATATCTATTCTCTTTCCAGTTCAAAGTTCTACGAGATGGCCGCTGGCAGAAGATCAATTTCAAAAGGAACCTGCCTTCAGTAGATGTTGAACCAGATTCTTGTGATGTTCTCAACAACCCATGGATATGTCATTTCAAACATAGTGGTAAACACTACACCAACATATCTGCTCTGCAAAGTTACACTGCAATTCCTTGTGGGGAAATGCAATTAGGAATGGCAAGGAATTTCCCCCACGGATCAGGTGGTCGAATTATTACAGGTGATTATGAAGTTAACTTTTTGGCTTGTGAGAGATTCTTATTATTAGCACCCGCTGATTTTATATTAACAAGATTTCTTTGGTCATTCCTTCCTGTTTTTATCTTTTGTTTGGGTACATCCAATATATTTATACACCATTATAATCAACCCATCTGCGTACCACCACCACATCTCCTCCACAGACACAATGTTAGCATTCTTTGCTGCCAATATGAATTTGAAAAATTGATCCATATGTGGTTCTCAAGATAGTGTGTTCAAAGTTGTTGAGCTAAAATGTTGGGTTAGTTAAGATACTGTTGTTTCATGGAGATGTAAGAAGTAGTGTTAACCTAGAGTTGGTAAATTCTGAGCTTGGTATCTGATTTTCAAGTATCATTTTCACTGTTGAGCCTTTAGGTTTCCAATTACAAATATGCTATGTTACATTGACTCCATCATGGAGTGTCCAGTTGACACGGTATTTGAAGAGTCCAACATGAGTACTCCTCAGTTTTGTCAATTTTTTACACTAAAATGAAGTGTCTAGTACCCATACCCTTGTCCGAGTGTTGAGTGTTGGACACGGGTACTTTAGGGCAAAGTGAATAATCCAGTTAACATAGCAAATGTGTTAAGAAACATCTGCAGCAAAAATGTGTCATATTTTGATCTGCTTTTGCCATCTGAATCAAGCTGTGTACACAGTAACAACCCTAGGAAAGAGATGGTAGGATATAATTAGTGTGATTCGGACACAGGTGATTTTGCCGACATTTAAGGCTTATATAAGCTTCAGTGTTCAACTTGGAGCAGGCAGAGATAACACTGGAACTTATAACTATTTGTGGACACTCCATGTTCTTAAGTTACAGTGGAAACTTCAGATGATGAGATTGCTATTTGAACAAATTATCTCTTCCTTTATTATTCACTCCTCAAAATATGCAAACAATAGGGGATCCTGCAGAAGTTTCTGACCAGAACTTTGTGGATGGAGAGCAAGCGGAGAATCCTAGCAGTGAATCCATGGCGACAAGATTTATGACAGCTGGTGCAGATGTTTCAACCAAAAATCAGGTAATGCACACTTTGATTTTGCGTCAGTCATGCGCTTTACGCATGATACGTCATGATGATACAAATATTGTTATCTTACAGAAAGATGGTCTTCTGTTTTCTCTTTCAGATTGTGCCATCAGGGAAGTATTGAATCCATAGTAGCAGTTAATCAGAAATAAAAGAACATCAGGAATGTACATCAAAAAACCTTGAGAGATTCTTCTGCTGGCGACCTAATGTTTGCTTTAGAGAAAGCTGAGAAGTTCAGAAGGTAAACATCGACATATATCAACCAATTTTAGAAAGATGAATTTCATCAAGGTACTGGAAGTAACAGTTGGTCTTCACTGTGGTTTCACTGTCCCAAAAAAAAAAAAGGAAAAAGGAAAAAAGAAAGAGAGAAAAAATAGATAATGAGCAGCAAGTTGGTGTTGTGTTGGTAGCCCCATCCTTTTTCTCTCTTGCAGTGTTTTGTGAAGTTTTATTACATAGACTTTGTGTAATAATATTAAGTGATCATACATGTGTATGTTTTGCATGTAGAATGTATGACAGTTCTTTGAAGCTAAACAGCTGTCTGATTCTTCAAAAATTTCCTTTCCATTCATCTTTTTATTTATTTTCCTCTGTTACACCAGCATTTATATTCTTTTATTACTTGCTAAGCTGGTCTGTACATTGTACAATGGGAGGAGCTCCCTCCTTGAACATATCCTTCTTCATTAGCAAATTCCTCTCTCCATTGTGGTCTGTTTACACAACGAGCTAGAGTTTTTATTTGAAACTACTTTTTTCTTCTTTTTTTTGCTAATTTGGGGAGGGGAGTTTGAATCTAAAACCTCTTGCTTAGCAAGGGCCTAAAGTATCCCTTGAGCCGAGGCTCTCGGTTGAAACTATTTTTTTTGGGTCCCTTTTTGTTCTTTCATGAGCATAACTAATATGGTTCCACCATCCATTCCATCATAATTTTCGGAAAAATAAAGAATGCCCCATGGAGTAGTATATTCAATAAACAAATGTTTTCTTTTGTATATTGTTTTTCCTTTTACTTTGTACTTATTAGAAAATCACTACCCCTTAGTAATATACAAATTGATTTTTTTTTCCTGTAAGCTAAATTCTCTAGAAGTTTGTGTTTTTTCTTGCCAATGAAAACATATTAATGCTATAAATTATCTTTTGCAGTATTAGGAAAATTTTTTAGTCGTATAGAGTATTTATTTTAGTGTCAAAAATGAAATAAGATATCCATTTAGAACTTTAATGTTGTGTTGGTGAGCTTTGGATGAACTAGAAAATAATTGAAAACTTACTTGACAGAAAAGAAAAAAATTGAATACTTAGAATTTTTTTTATGTGATGTTTCTGAGCTTATAAAAAAAAGGCTTTGAAATTAGATTATCAATTTATCCTTTTATTAGATTTGATATATTTGTAATCAAGGGGATAATATATGGATAAAATATATTAGCTTATGTTATTTATTTTTCTTTTTAAATTTGTTCATTTTTAGATTGAATTTTTTTTTTAAAAAAGGGATCTCTTATATCCATTTTTTCTTTGGAAATGATATAAATGTCTATAAATATACAATGAATATGAGATTATTCTTAATTTTTACGTATCTCATGTATATGTCACGATTAAAAATTTTGTATGACTATTTTTTTTTCTCTGTTATCCGAAAAACTCAAAAAATAAAATAAAATTAGTCAATCGATTTCTTTTCTTTTTTCAACATATTGAATCTTACGAACACAGTGTATAAACATAACTCACATAAGATAGGAAAAAAAAGAAGTAAACTATGACAATAAAGAGAAGAAAAAACAAAGACAACATCATAGTAGTACTGTAGTAGGCAGTAGCTCAACTTTCCAACAACTACCGTTTATAGATGTCTCTTTTTTTCAATGGATTTATTAGGGTTTTTAAGAGGATAAGTTTATGTACACTACTTTAAATACTGTATTTTACACTATATTGCACATTCAATTATTAAAAAGTGAGACTTGACAGGAAAATCGATGTCAGGTCTCATTTTTTAATGGTTAAATGTGCAATACTCCCTCCGTCCCATAATATATGACGTTTTAGATGATTTCATTTGTTCCAAATTATTTGATGTTTTATATAATCTAGGAGAATTAATTACATTTTTTCCAAAATTACCCTTCATGGAAAAATGTTACAAATGAAAGAGAGAGTGTATGAGATAATTATGATAAAGGGTATTATAGACAATTAATACTATATTTAATGCTATACAATCATTTCCTTAATGGTTGTACCAAACTCTAAAACGTCATATATTATGGGACGGAAGGAGTATAGCATAAAATATAGTGTTTGAAGCAGCTTACTTATACTTATCTTTTTCAAGAATAAAAAATATTCATAGGGTCCACAAGAAAGAGAGAACACGAAAAACCCTACAATTCGGGCGTGGACTTCAGTGTGTGTTCATAACTTGACCTTTACTCTCCAGATATGAACATCATCAGACCAAGATAACTCTGTTTTCCTCGAGCTGTCTTCCTCTTTCTTTTCCCCAATTTTCTGAGGAAGGAAAGCAAAACAAAGAGAAAATCTTGAATTTTTACGACTATGATACCAAATCAAAGAGGCGATCATAATAATCATAACAACAAGAAATGGTCCAATTTGATGCCTTTATTTGTAGCCCTAGTTGTTATAGCAGAAATTGCTTTTCTGGGTCGACTCGACATTGCCAATAAGACCTCCATGGTCAACTCATGGGCCGACTCGTTCTACCAGTTCACCACCTTGCCCTGGTCGGATGAGGTCGTCGGCTCGGGTGAGCTTGGTGTTCTTGACCGTGGGTCGGAGCACGAGAGCTGTGAGGAGTGGTTGGAGAGAGAAGACTCTGTGGTTTATTCTAGGGATTTCATGAAAGAACCCATTTTAATTACTGGGTCTAATGAGGTTTGTTCTATTTATAGTAGTAACCCTTTGTTTTGTTTTAATTTGATTGTAAATTGATTTTTCTGTATTTCTTCCTGGTTTTACTGTAAATTAGCTATGATGTGAATTGTGAATTGTGACTTGTATATTTTTATAAGTACTTGTGGATGGTTATGCTTATTAATGTGTCTATCTCCAGGTGATTGTGAATAGTTTCTGTTTTGTTAGTAATTATAAACTTACAGTTGATACAATATACTTATATATTTATGCTTTTAAATGTATTATCTCCTTATATTTGCCTAAGTAGTGTACTTTTAATCTGTGAAGATATGACTGTTGAATTCGGATGCGCGTGAAACTTTTTGTTTAACTCAATACTCGACATTCGTTCAAGCTAGTGATGAAGCGATAACATGGAGAAGGATTATACAAGTTTGGGGTCTGAGTGGAACTTGACCTCATTGATTGCATCAATGTTTCAATTGCAGATTATTGCTTTTATATAGACTCCTAGTTGTACTCACATTTCAGTTTTGTTGGGAATTAAGTCACGCAAAATAAACAATAACACTTAAGAAAGAAAACAACACAATATTTAACGTGGTTTGGTCCTTAATGACCTAACCCATAAAATCAACTTCAATATATTTATCTCCACAGTACAACTTTTTGCATGGAATAAAAACTGAAAAAAAACCTTTCCTCACACAACAACTCAAAAATCAATTACACTTTCTCTTAACTCTCTAGGATGTTACTATCTCTTGGTTGTGTTCTACTTCTCTCTAAACATAAGACTCTATTTATAGAGTACCCACAACTCCCTTTTCCTAATCTAATTAGGACACTCTCACACAATAATATACCTACTACAAATAGGAGTACTTCTAAAAATAATATTACTACCAAAAATAAGATTCCTTCTCATAATAGGACACCAACATATAATAAACATCCTATTAAAAAATAAGACAATTTTCTTTCCATGATAGCAATTCTTTCCTGAATAAGATTCGAGGAGTTACCTAATAATTCCTCCCTCGACTCGAATCACCAAACACTTTAATTTCATCTCTGAACTTCACTCGATGGTTGCCCTTCTTGGTCTTCTTTTCACGCATAGACTGTCCATCTAAAACGCAAATTAATTTTCCATTCTTCCTACCTTGAAGAATTAATTTGTCTTCTTTGAACACCTTGCACAAATTTCCTTGACCCACATATGGATATTCACGTGAGGATAATTCTCCCAAAGAAATTATATTCTCACCACAACTAGGGACATAACATACCTTCTCAAGAATCTTCGTAGAACCATCATGAAGTTTGAAACGAACACTTCCAACGTCTTCAATCTTCACTCTCTCTTTATTCATTGCATTAACGTACCCAGATTCTCCATCTTCCTTCAAATTCTCAAAGCAATCTCTCTCCTTGCATATATGCATAGAAGCCGCAGAATCCAATACCCATCCATTTTCATTATAATCACTTTTAACCATTAAAACAACTTCTTCTTCAGCTTCACTACGAAAATTAGCATCTTCAGCTTTCTCTTTGTCCTTCAATTTTTCTTGATACATCTTCATGTCCTTCCTTAATGTTCTACATTGGTATTGGATGTGACCCTTCTCTCCACTATCACTGTAATCTCTTGGCCTGGATCTTGATCTTCCTCTACTATTATCTCTCCATTCGTCTCCCTCGATTAGAACCCTCCACGGTTAGCGGTTGCTCACCAATGTTATTGCTCTCTTCTCCCATCAACTTTTGACTTTCTCGTAAAACAGAAACCACCTCATCTAAAATCAAAGTAGATTTTCCCACCAATAGTGTTTGCACCATCGACTTGTAAGACTTGGGCAAAGATGACAATAAGAGCAATGACTTATCCTCATCTTCCAATTTTTCACCCGTATTCAACAATTGAGATACTAACCTATTAAAAACATGTAGATGGTCATGGAGATTCGTCCCTTCATCCATCTTTAAGGAGTATAATTCCATCTTCAAGCACAATCTGCTGGTTTGCGACTTCGAAGCATAACTCTTCTCGAGCTTTTTCCACAATTTTTTCAGATTAGTCTCTTTCAACACATCATATTTTATCTCAGGTGCTAACGACGAACGTATTGTGCTTACCGCCTTTTTGCGAATTGTCTGCCAATTTGCATCTTTCACATCGTCTGGTTTTTTCTCCTCCAAAGCTTGATCAAGTCCTTGCACCAAAAGATCTTGCACGCTACTCTGCCACAGTGTGAAATTTGTTTTCCCATCGAAGATTGGAAACTCAAATTTACCCAAATTCGTTGCCATCGTATTACACGAAATAATTCCCTCTACGTCGAATCCAATCAACCTAGCTCTTGATACCATTTGTTGGGAATTAAGTTACACAAAATAAACAATAACACTTAAGAAAGAAAAACAACACGATATTTAACGTGGTTTGGTCCTTAATGACCTAATCCACAAAACCAACTTCAATATATTAATCTCTACAGTACAATTTTTTGCACGGAATAAAAGCTGAAAAAAACACTCCCTCACACAACAACTCAAGACACGATTACACCTTCTCTCAACTCTCTAGGATATTACTACCTCTTGGTTGTGTTCTACTTTTCTCTAAACATAAGACTCTATTTATAGAATACCCACAACTCCCTTTTCCTAATCTAATTAGGACACTCTCACATAATAATATACCTACTACAAATAGGACTACTTCCCAAAATAATATTACTACCAAAAATAAGATTCCTTCTCATAATAGGACACCAACATATAATAAATATCCTATTAAAAAATAGGACAATTTTCTTTCCATAATAGCAATTCTTTCCTGAATAAGATTCGAGGAGTTACCTAATAATTCCTCCCTCGACTCGAATCCCCAAATACTTCAACTTTATCTCTGAACTTCACTCGATGGTTGCCCTTCTTGGTCTTCTTTCCACGCATAGACTGTCCATCTAACACGCAAATTAATTTTCCATTCTTCCTACCTTGGAGAATTAATTTGTCTTCTTTAAACACCTTGCACGAATTTCCTTGACCCACATATGTATATCCACGTGAGGATAATTCTCCCAAGGAAATTATATTCTCACCACAACTAGGGACATAACATACCTTCTCAAGAATCTTCGTATAACCATCATGAAGTTTGAAACGAACACTTCCAACGCCTTCAATCTTCGCTCTCTCTGTATTCACCGCATTAACGTACCCAAATAGTGTTTGGTCTTCCATATTGCTAAGGCCAGACTTGATGGAATACCCCAGCTTTTGTTTGCGGATGAGATGGGAGTTACCACTCCTTGTCATGTTCACAAGTTATTCTGTTCTTGGAAACTTTGTAAACCCAAGATTAAAAAATAATGTTTCTTTTGCGTGTGTGTGTCTGAGGTATATGCTGTTCTGAATTTTATTTCATGCGTTTCTACCTAGGAAGTATATGTTGTTCTGAACTTTATCTCATGCACTTCTATCTAGGAGATGAAGTCTTGTGCTGTGGGATGTATATTTGGATATGATTCTGAGAAGAAGCCTGATGCTGCAATTGGGTTAGGTCACACTAATGGGGCGCCTGGTGTGCTTCGATCCATGGAATCAGCTCAATACTATGCGGAGAACAACATTGATTACGCACGACGGTGGGTAAGCACACTCTGAAATGACTTATATAGCATGTTCAAATTTCAGAGACATGACATCAATCTCCAAGTTTTTGAAGCCGTATGTTCAGTTTTGTTGAGGGAGAGCATAAATTAATTGGATATTTAGTTCCTTGTTTTGCATAAATTAATTGGATATTTAGTTCCTTGTTTTGCCTAAATCTGACTAATTGCGAGTAAATAATTTTGTTAACCTCTTGGAGTCAAGGTTCAAGATCTTGGTATCGGAAAACATAGCGGATAGTCAATCCTTGATGTGTTATCGGGTATCGGATTGATATTGGACGATAGCAACAAAAAGCTATATATTGCTTAAAAAATGAATAAAATTCTAAAAATAAGAATAAGTGAAATAATGAATTAAATACATACAAAGTTGTCATATCATACATAATGTTATATAAATCATATATAACATAACTGTTGGACTTGTTAACATTTTCTTGATGCAAAATTTTAAATATTGTTTATATCTTGCATGTATCAATATGGAACGGTACCTTCAAGTGTTGGCCGATACCATTATTTATTGGCCAATACTTGGAGTAGTAGTGACGTAAAAAGGTTTTACCTGTCACAGTTCCCTCTTTTTCCGGAATAGTTTTCCTTGTACCTATTAAAAGAACAATTTCCTCTTTTTTGTTGAGACTCAAAATATATTTATGAATCCACTAAGAATATAAATTTCCTGCCCTAAATTTTTCGCGAGTTTAATATTCAATTTTCATCATCAGGAGGGGATATAGCATTGTAATGACTACTAGTCTCTCGTCGGATGTTCCTGTTGGGTATTTTTCTTGGGCTGAGTATGACATAATGGCTCCTATGCAACCGAAGACTGAGAAAGCTCTAGCAGCTGCTTTCATTTCTAATTGTGCTGCTCGCAACTTTCGCCTGCAAGCTCTTGAAGGGCTTGAGAAGGCAAACATCAAGATTGATTCTTATGGTGGTTGTCATCGAAACCGTGATGGAAGAGGTGAGATTTTTGGCTACATGCTTCATAAATGTGACCAATGTCCAAGCCTAAAGCTAGAAGTTAAGAATGCATCAAATTTGTAACAATATTCATCTTTAATTATTTTTTAATGTTTTTTGTCTTTTGCTTTCTTGTTTATAAACTAATAGTAATCTTGCAGCATACGTTTGCAAGGCTGAGTTCATTGAGCCACGGATAGTCTTGTGAAGTTATTTACCATTCTATGTATCTTAAGATTCCTTTTACCATAGGAGTGAAGATCTTTGGCTTGTGGGGCTGTTTTGTCATTCTTTTGGGATTTGGACGGAGAGGAATTCCCATGGGCCCAAACCTTTAGTTGCTGCAACTTACCCTCTCATTTGTTGTAGGTCTTGGTCTATTTTCTGGCGTCTTTATGACTTTGGCCATGGGTGCCCTCAGGAGTTGGGTCTAAAGGAACAGTGAATTCATATTTTTACTTGCTATTGCTATTTTTGGAAGATGTCTCGTCCTGCTTGTCTTTTGTACAGTGTCTTCTTTGTAGTAAAAATTTCCTTTTATCTTTAAAAGAAAAGTTGCTTCTACAATATACTCTTTCTATCTGGAAAAGAGTCTGACTTTTTTATAAAAGAAAGTATTAAGATTTTTATTACTCACGCTTTGACAAAAATTTTGGGGATGCCTTTTAAAAATTTGAGGATAAACAACCTTTCTAGTATTAGATATTTATTATATCTAGCATCTTCTAATGAATTGATATTCATTTTGAAATTAATTTTGCAGTGGACAAAGTACAAACTCTGAAGCGTTACAAATTCAGCTTGGCTTTTGAGAATTCTGATGAGGAAGATTATGTCACTGAAAAATTCTTTCAGTCTCTTGTTGCTGGTATAGATTTACTGTACTGTTTATCTCATATTGGCTTTCTAATACATTTATCAATTCCAAATCTGCAATATTTCTTTACTAAGTTTTTAATTTCTTTGCTCTCGGTTCTAAATGGATGGCTTTGGCATTATAAAAACGTGTCTTTGTGTCGTTCTTGCTTTCTTTTGCCTGTCTAGGTGGTTGGCCACTTAACCTTATTTGGTCCATAATACACTTTAACTAATAGTACATATTTTGTACCTACACTACTCAATATTTTTTTGTTCTTCATCCTGTCCTTGCAATGTCCTGAAAATAAGCATGACTAGCTGTTGCTGGAATTTATGCTCGCAACCACTGCGAGAGTCCCTTGAAAACTTGGAGAATTCTGGGAATACTTCCGGAAAAATTTCAAGCTTTATTTGTGTCGCTGAATGCTAGAATGATAAGTATAGTCCATTATAGTTTAGCTATCTAGTACAATTAGGTGATTTTGCAGAAACAAATTTGAACAAAAATAATTCTCCTTACCATTTAAGCTTGCGATAGTGGTTAGTTTTGATCATTTGGCAGTAATTTCAGATGCTTATCACGAAGCATACAATTTGCTACTATGGGAAATGTTAATATATTCAGTGATGATGTGTATGATAATTGTATGGTCCATCAAAATTTGTAGGAACTATTCCTGTGGTTGTTGGTGCTCCAAATATCCAAGAGTTTGCTCCTTCGCCTGATGCAGTTTTACATATTAAAGAGCTGAAAGACATTGCTTTAGTTGCCAAGACCATGAAATACCTTGCCGAACATCCAGATGCATACAATCAGTCACTGAGGTAAGTATCACTTCAACACCAATTAATAGTTTTCTGATTAAGTTTTTCAATAATAAGCTGACCCAGTCTGCATTAATGTCTCTTTTATGTTTAACTTGAAGACATGTTCGGGAACCTTACATTCATTAACTATTTGACTTGTGAAGTTTTTGGTGACAATAGTGTTTTTATTATTCAGGTGGAAGTTTGAGGGCCCTTCTGATTCTTTTAAGGCTCTTGTAGATATGGCAGCAGTTCATTCGTCATGCCGTCTGTGCATTTACTTGGCAACAATGATCCGTCAGACTGAGGAAAAGAGCTTAAGTTTTTCAAAACGTCCTTGCAAGTGTACTAGAGGCTTAGAAACTGTATATCATGTATATGTACGAGAAAGAGGGAGGTTTGAGATGGTGTCCATCTTTTTAAGGTAATTTTATCTCACCCTGAATATATCTTGTTATACAAATCTGTATTCTTCAGTGTATGTATGCATTTTCATGAACTTGTATGTTTATATTAATGCACCTATTTTGTGTTGTGTGTGTACATCTCATGGATGAATATATATGACGAATGGCACTACATATCACTTGAAAAGAGAAATCCTGCGTTAATCACTTTTCAAAAGAAATAAAAAAAAAAGGGAAAGACAGAGGAAAAGGATGAATAGACAGACATCTTTTTCTCTTGTATCTTTGAGCTGACACATCACAATCATATTCCGCAGCTTTTAAATGCCACAGAAATTTACTAAAACTACATCTTAAATACACTCTTTTCTTCTTTGCTTCTGCACCCCGATTCCTCTCTATACCTTACTTGGGTTATCTCTCTTTCACAGATACTTGTTCTATGTAATTGTGAATAGACTTCATCCTCCCATGCCCAATTTCCTGGGCAATTGCTTCGGCTACAACAAAAATAACATTATATGCAATTAAAGTATAGTTAAATTAAACTATATAAATGGAAGTTCGACAAAGTATGCTGAAATATCTAGATACTTTGACTTTAAATTTAATGCCAATATCATTTCCAAAAATGCATGTTATATGCGTACTCACGCGAACTTATCCAAGCCGAAAAGCGCTAAAATCCAGTTCAAGGTTGACTTGCTTACTAAATGAATTAGTTCAAGCTGAACAATGGCCATGAGATGCTATGACGTTTTTCCAGATTTGGCTAAGTTCAAGGTTCCATAAGCTGGCAAGTCTATTGTTTAGTTGCTTAGATGACGCAATTGGAGTAATGATTCTTATTATTTTACTCTTACGATGTATGACCAAATGCAGTTCTTGTCATTAGCGGGCACCAAAAGAAAAAGTTCAAATATAGGATTATCCGTTCAAAAAAATTCTTACTCATATTTGTCTGGACAGATCCAGGAACTTGAGCCTGAAGGCCTTAGAATCTGCTGTTCTGTTGAAGTTCAAGTCTCTCAAACACGTACCCATTTGGAAGGAGGAAAGGCCGGAAAGCATAAGAGGTACAAATGAGCTCAAAGTGTACAGGATATATCCTCTTGGCTTGACACAACGACAAGCCTTATATACATTCAGTTTCAAAGGGGATAATGAATTGAGAAGTCACTTGGAGAACAATCCATGTGCAAAATTTGAGGTAATATTCGTCTAGCCGGAAGCAAGATGGATGTTTTGTATTTGCATGGGTGGTTATTTTTGCTTCATCCTAGTTGTATCTGTTCTTCTTCATCACATGATTCAGGCTGTAATACTAGCATACACGGATTGCAAAGACAGCGAGATACCGGCTTTATCGAGGTTAAGCCTATTCATGTAGCAAATCTTGTCTTGATTATTAATACATAGTTGAGGTTAGATGGTCTGATGTAACAGTTTAGGATTACTGATTGTGGAAGACATGTTACCTTGTTTCTGAGTTATTGAGTATGTTTCTTTTAATTTTGTACTCCCTCTGTCTCAAATTAATTGCTCAGTTTTGACTTTTTTAATTTAAATTGACTATTTTTAGAATTAATAATTAAGCATATATAAATATATTTCTAAAATTATAAAAATTGGGGTTAGTAATAAATTGTATATACTTTCTTTTGGTTATAATATTTTCATTTATATTTTAGCAAAAATAGTAAAAATATTAGTTTTAAAAATGTTCAATTTGACTTTAAAAAGTTAAAACTGAGCAATTAATTTGGGACGGAGGGAGTATCTAGTTTTATAAATATTTTTATGTTGGAATATCCCAATGAAAAAACCGGTTGATCTCTCATTTTGATATTTAGGGATAATATTTCACTGGGAGGTGGCAATTCCACTTTTATAATTATCGAACTAAAACTGGTTAAATTATGAATTTTTTTAATATATATTTTAGTTAATTAATATCTTAAAATACTGAAAACTATTTTAGATATCTATGAAAATATAAAACTGGATACCTACATATAAATCCAATGGGCTATACACTTCGTAGCTTGTTTAAGGCATGAAATGCGGTGTGTGGCGGCTGGGTGCAATTGGGGGCTCTTGGACATCTTTGGGGGCCAACCGTTTTTTCTTTCTTTTGTTTTTTTTTGTCTCTTTCTGCCTTTCCATTCATATCACCAGTCAGCAGGCACTAGTTTCTGATTACTTAAGGTCAGAAGTTCCTGTCTTTTGGATACCCTCCGCACTCTTCAATTTAATACAATACATCGTATTTTTATAATTACAAATAGTAAAATATAATTGAAATTGATACTAGTTAAATAATTTATTATATTAAATAATATAATTATTTTAATATAATTTGACACTTTTTACCATTTAATGAATATATGAATTTTTTATCAAGATTTTAATAGACGATTTTTTTTTAGATTTTTAACGGTGAAAATATTTTTTATGATTATTGAATTGATCTTAATATCAATTATTTATTTACATATTTTGAACATTATTAACAAAATTATTAAAATCAATTGTGTATGAGATAAAATTGAAAAAAATGTGTAATAGAGAGGAACAAAATCCCTTGACCAAAAAGGAAAATGATTGAAATAAGATGCTTCCATTCGTTTGTGTATGAAATTTATGGTTTCCGTTGGTGCAAATCCAATCACCTCAATTTAAAATGAGAAGCAATTCTCCATTGGTAGCAAATGGTTATCCATTAAGCAGAGGAAATCTTACTTCTATAATTACGTTTAACGTCCCTCTCGGTGCCTCGTGTCGGTAGCCGGGCTCCGGGACATTACTACCACGACTACTATCGACCCAAAACTAAACTCATACAAATTAATCATGTGCCAGAAACCAGATTTGAACTGGTGACACGAGGATTTTCAGTCCTTTGCTCTACTGCTAAGCAATGAGGCTGAAATTAATTTATTATAAAACACTTATTAATTTGCATGTACAATGTCTATCTTGAGGAAAGAGTTGTGTCTAAATTATTATTTTTATGTAATCACTTTTTCTTAATTTATCATCTAATAACTTAGGAGTAGGTGATTTTAAACCTTGTACCCCATTTGTCCTAAAATAGTATTTTACTATTTTTTTTCTATTGACTTTTGTTTTTGAATAATAAATTTATATTTGATATAAAATTTTAGTGGTTTTTCATAATTAACTTTAACAAATAAAGTTTATTAAAATTATTTGGTGAACTATATTTTACTAAGTATAATATTAGAACTAGACATCACAAAGAAAGACGCCTAACATAATTTATTACAATTTTGCTAATATGTATAATTTATAAAATATTGCATGATGGTTGGTCGAATGCATTGTAATGCAGATGATTGCAGACAATTCTATATAAGTTCATTTTAAAAATTGATTTTTTTTTCATATAATTTATTAAAAAAATAACATAAATAATGAATATGTCTCATATTTATGTACCCATGGAAAATCAAATATTTATATGAAAATATCAATTTAACAAAAAGAAGCCGCTAAAGCCTAATACTGCGTTTGTGAGTTTGGAGGAATGGGATGGAAAGGGAAAGTATACGATGGGAAGGGATGGGAAGAGGTGGGAAAGGATTATAATTTTTCTTTATCATGTTTGTGAGTTTTAGAAATAAAGGGATGAGATGAGATTTTAATTAAATTTTCTCTTGTTTGTGAGTTTAGAAGGAAGGAAGGGAAAGGAAGGGATTCTTATTTTTAAACTACACGATTACTATATTACCCTTACATATATAAATATAAGAAATGATATGATTTAATAATGTTTATGTATTAGAATTAATTTGCTTAATTTTTTTTTTTGCCTTGTTACACACACACACACACACACATATATATATATATATATAGCGCGCGGATCAGGTCCGGGGACCTGACCAAAATCCGGACCCGGAAATTTTTTTTTTTTTTTTTTTTTTTGCAAAACAGTTAATAAAAAATATATAATGATTTTTGGTATTTAAAAAAATTGTTAAAACAGTGTTTTGGGTTTGATTTGGATACATATAACAAACACTGTTATACAGTCGGTATAACACTGTTTGTTATATGTATCCAAATCAAACCCAAAACACTGTTTTAATAATTTTTTTCAATACCAAAAATCATTATATATTTTTTATTAACTGTTTTGCAAAAAAAAAAAAAAAAAAAAAAAAAATTTCGGGTCCGGATTTTATCAGCCGGACCTGATCTTGACTCATATATATATATATATATATATATATACTTCTTTTGTTTTGCTATATATACTATTGATAGATAAGCGTTGTTGCTATTTGTTGAATATCCAAGAAATATTATTTCATCAAATTTTCACATAAGTTACTTTTTATTTACAATAAGTAAATAAATTGTAAATGTAAATGTTAAAGTTAAAATGTTAAATCTCATTTGACTAATAATTTTACAATTAATTTATATGTAAATTATTTTTATTTTAATTGGTGTGATTTTTTACTCTATTTTAATAATAATAATAATAATAATAATAATAATAATAATAATAATAATAATAATAATAATAATAATAATACACATTTGTCTAGATAAAATAATTATCATATTCTTTTATCTATATTTTATTAATATCAACGCTCTATTTTATTTTGATTGATGCAGTACAGTATTTTGTATAACTATTGTGATTTTATCTATATTTTATTAATATCAACGCTCGATTTTTTACTCTATTTTAATACACATTTGTTGAAACATTATTTCTTATACTGTAGATTGATGCAGTACAATATTGTGCATAACTATATATATATATATATATATATATATATATATATTATTTTTAGTGTATATTTAATTTTGGGACGGAGATGGTATATTTTAATTTGTGGACGAAAAGTGAATGTATGTATGTTACGTCACGTGCTATGCTTTGGGATAATTTGAGTGTTATAATAGTGAGGGTAAAATTGTCCTATTATTTATCTTATAAAGTTATTTTTGATAATATAAAATATTTCATTTTCCCATCATTTCCTATCCCTCCAAATCCTCCCACTTTTGAGGGGAAAATTTTGAGCCAAAAATTGAATTAATTTTACCTCCAAATTCCTTCCCTTCCTCTCTTAAAAAACTCACAAACATGGGATTTAGAGGGATTTTAATTATTTTCTCATCCCTTCCCTTCCTTTCCCCTCAAATAAAAACTTACAAACACAGTATAAAAGGTACCACGGGCATCTAAGTCAAAGAAATTACCGCAATTGGGACATTTTTGTAAGAACAAATAAACAGTTCGTGCATCATCTAAAGCAGTAAAATGAATCAAATAATTCGATTAAATATTTAATTTGAGTTCAGCTCGAAATATAAATGATTCAAATATGAATAAATTTTAAAATTTGATAAATTATTTGAATTTTTTTAAATTATAATTTTTTATTAATATTTGAAAAATATTCATTTAAAAATTTCAAATTATTCGGACTCGATTTGAGATCATACACGACTCAATAACTAAACGAATTTCAATCAAATTTATCTTATTTCATATTCCATAAATTTCAATCAAATATATCTTATTTCATATTCCATAAATTTTATAAATTAAATCTACACAAGTCACGGCCCGACACCCCTAGGTACATCTTCCCAACTTGAACCAAATTCACAATCCTTCCCATGAACCTTCTAATAAACGACCCTTAGCAACTACCAAGAGTCCAGCAAGCCTATTCTCTCCCCTCCAAATCCACCCTACAAAATGCCCACATCCCACTCTCTCCTTCCTCAGCCCCTCACCACCACCACCCACCACCCACCACCCACCACCACTTCTAGTACCAATTTTCTTGTCAATCCAAAAAAATGTCATCTTTTTCTGTTAAATTTTTGGCACCCTCCTTGCCAAATTCAAACCGTTACAAGACCCGGCTCTATGCAACCCCGGCACAGACGGCTGTGCCTCCGCCATCCGGGGCGGCGGATGGTGGTGCCACCAGGCTGGAGCCTAGAGTGGAGGAGAGAGAAGGGTATTGGGTATTGAAGGAGAAGTTTAGGCAGGGTATTAATCCTCCAGAGAAGGTGAAGATTGAGAGTGAACCTATGAAACTCTTCACTGAAAATGCTATTGAAGAACTTGCTAAGATCCCACTTGAAGAAATCGAAAAATCGAAACTTACTAAGGATGATATTGATGTGAGGCTCAAGTGGCTTGGTCTCTTCCACAGGAGGAAGCATCACTGTAAGTTCTACAGCTTAATATGATTCTGTTTAATTAATTTGAGTAATTTACTAGCTGTTATGAAAAATTGTAGTTCTTTATTTGAGTTTATTTTAAATTGATTTCATCGTTTATTGTTGAGATCTCTGTAAATGACATAATTTCGTCATTTTCTAATCATTTTAGTTTGTTTTTTTTTCAAGCATACTGTATTTCATGATCATAATTCTGCTCGGATCTGCTGCTGAGAAATTGATTACTTATTTAATAATGATGGATATGGGGTAATTTTTGTCGGTATTCTGTTTGGTTGATGAATAAATCAGGAAGGAAGATAATATACTGCATTTATGTACTCTGTTTTGTTTTTTTCACTTTCATGAAAATGACCAAATTAAGTCAGATGAGAGTGAGATATGTATTAGGATGTTTTATAGTACCCTATTATCTTTATAGGCAAAATGGCCAGTAAAACAATTTTCATCAACCACAATTTGTCATACCAAATACTTGAAAATGTGGGAAAGGTAATCCAAAAAGGTTTTCCTTACAAATAAAAACGGAGCCTAAGTGTGCCCCAACCTTTCAAACAACCCAATTTTCCACTTTGTAATCCAAATATTTCTCCTTGAACAGAAAAAGAGTAGTTTCACTTGCCTGCCTTACTGAATCAACCAAAAAGATGCCCCATTTTCCTATTTGAATTTGTTCTTGCTCTAATATGCTTTTCAATGGTGTGATCAGATGGTAGATTTATGATGAGATTGAAGCTACCAAATGGGGTGACAACAAGTGCACAAACTCGATACCTAGCAAGTGTTATAAGGCAGTATGGAAAGGAGGGATGCGCAGACGTTACCACAAGGCAAAACTGGCAAATTCGCGGTGTAGTACTGCCTGATGTGCCAGAAATACTAAAGGGACTTGAAGAAGTTGGCTTGACTAGCCTGCAGAGTGGGATGGACAATGTGAGAAATCCAGTTGGAAATCCCCTTGCAGGAATTGACCCAGATGAGATTGTTGACACAAGGCCTTACACTAACTTGTTGTCCCAATTTATTACTGCCAATTCACGTGGAAATACTGCCTTCACTAATTTGTAAGATTCGTCATACTTAGTCTTTCTCAAATCTCTATATAGACGAGAAACAATGGGAGCTTGTTATAGTATAATAGTGATATCTTATTAACTGAATTTAAACATTTCGTTTTTATCCTATTAGGCCGAGAAAATGGAATGTGTGTGTTATTGGTTCACATGATCTTTATGAGCATCCCCACATCAATGATCTCGCCTACATGCCTGCCACAAAGAACGGAAGATTCGGATTCAATTTGCTAGTGGGTGGATTCTTTAGCCCTAAGCGATGTGCAGAGGCGATTCCGCTTGATGCGTGGGTTCCAGCTGAAGATGTAGTCCCATTGTGCAAAGCAGTACTAGAGGCTTATAGAGATCTCGGTACAAGAGGGAACAGGCAGAAAACTAGAATGATGTGGTTAATTGATGAATTGGTAAGCAATGCTTCATCCTAGCCTCCTGTCCATAATTGAGTCTCATTTGACTTGTCTTTTTCTTCAGTTAAATGAGACTCTCATTTATGTATAGTGGGAGCAGTATGCAAGTCATACTTTTAAATTGATAGATTAAAAGTTTAAAGTGTTTTTAATATTGGTGGAGCTTTATTATGAACACTACTTTCCTTGTTTTTTGATTCCTATGCAGGGCATAGAGGCATTCAGGTCAGAGGTAGAGAAAAGAATGCCCCAACAAGAGCTAGAGAGGTCATCTTCTGAAGAGTTGGTTCAAACGAAATGGGAAAGGAGAGATTACCTTGGTGTCCATCCACAAAAACAGGAAGGTTTAAGCTTTGTAGGCCTTCACATTCCGGTGGGACGTGTTCAAGCAGATGACATGGATGAGTTAGCTCGATTAGCAGACGAATACGGATCAGGTGAACTCCGTCTCACTGTGGAACAAAACATCATAATCCCAAATATTGAGAATTCAAAACTCGAGTCTTTGCTCAATGAGCCTCTTTTAAGGGACAGGTTTTTGCCCGAGCCACATATTCTAATGAAAGGATTAGTAGCATGTACTGGAAATCAGTTTTGTGGGCAAGCCATAATTGAGACCAAGGCTAGAGCACTGAAGGTGACTGAGGAAGTGGGACGGCTAGTGTCCGTGGCACGTCCCATTAGGATGCACTGGACAGGCTGCCCGAATACCTGCGGGCAGGTTCAAGTGGCCGATATCGGATTCATGGGATGCATGACAAGGGATGAAAATGGGAAGCCTTGTGAAGGGGCAGATGTGTTCTTGGGAGGGAGAATTGGGAGTGACTCACATTTGGGACAGGTTTATAAGAAGAGTGTCCCTTGTAAGGACTTGGTACCCTTAGTTGTGGACATTTTGGTTAATCACTTTGGTGCTATTCCTATAGAGAGAGAAGATGGGGAAGATTAGTTCTCTTCTTTGATTCCTTCTTGGTTCTCACCAGCTTTGTGGGAAATTTGCAAATATCACACGGATGTTTGAAGTTTTTACTCATTTTCGAACACTTTTTTTGTCTTTAATAATGATAAATCCAACACTGTAATAGGAAATTATATGTTGAATTTATGTAATAAATATAAGTTTTTTCCCGTTAATATAAGTGGCCAAAAAATTGTATCATTTGTTCAGATTTTTGTACTACTTTATGAACAGAGTATAATCACAGAAGGAGAGCAAGCTACAAAGTAGCAACATATTATAAAAAAGGCTTGTATTATACAGCTGGTAATGCACTTCTACACTTTCACTATACAAGTACTTAAAACCTTATGATACAGAATCGTCAAAGAAATCAAAGAAAACTTTCAAAATACTGATATTCTATGCAAGGTGTTCTATGATTTGTGTAGTAATTTCTCTTATCATCAACTCATATAGTCTCCAAGTTATACAAAGGGCAATGATTTTCACCAACTGTGTGAGTTTGTATTTTCCATTTATTGATTCCTTGGATTGGTTATTTGCGTCCCTGTCCTCAAAAGGAGGGGCGAGTTCGGTTCGAGTGTTCATCATCTATATGCTCCGGGGTGGTGAGACGAGGTGTAGCAGTCTGGTCAGCGCATCTGTTTTTGGGACAGAGGGCCATACTTTCGTTCTTCAGTTGTCAAGCTTGTACCGAGATTTATCGGTATTATAATTGATGTTTATTATTGTAGTTCATTTGTATTTTTTATTGATATACCTCCAAATTGAAGTTATCATAAAATATATTATATATACATGTATTTTAAACAGTGTTGTCAACGGTGGGCACAATCATCCACCATACTTTCTCTTTATCTCAAGATCATTGTCATAGATAAGTCATGCTTAATCACTGT